>JBBGZY010001399.1:687500-1147500 GCA_037952925.1 Lithobates clamitans
TCTGCCGGGGCTTTAATCTAATTGCAAGCAAAGGCTGTGGAAGATTACTCCACCTGCTCCTGAATGTGGATAAACAGTCCTCCTTTGGCCCCAGACTCCGGTGCCCAGCCCAGCACAGCGCAGTGGATGGAGTGGTGGTGGGTCTCGGATGGTGATTCCCAGTGATCAATGCTGTGCCCGGCTCTCGGTGACTGACATGGAGCAACGGGTGCAAGTACAAAGGATGCCTGGCTGTGTGGATCCCTCCAGTGTGTCCCGGGTCCCTCCCTCGCGATGCCAACTCAAACCCCCCACCCACCCTCAAGTGTATGTGCTGCAGGAAGAGATTGGCTACACTGCTGGCTGCCCAAATTGTGAGTACCAGCTAACCCTCTAACCCTGGCAGGCTATCTGGGGTCCCCTCTGACACTGTTCTCTGCTCCTCTCCTGACCCTGTGCCTTCCATCTGCCCTGCACCCCTCACCCTATACTGACCTACTCTACAGCACCCTGCCCCCCTCACTATGCACCCTGCCCCCACCCCACAGAACCATGCACCCTCACTGTGCACCCTGCACCCCTCACTATGCACCGCTCACTATGAACCCTGCCCCCACCCCACAGAACCCTGCACCCCTCACTATGAACCCTGCCCCCACCCCACAGAACCATGCACCCCTCACTGTGCACCCTGCACCCCTCACTATGAACCCTGCCCCCACCCCACAGAACCCTGCACTGTGCACCCTGCCCCCACCCCACAGAACCATTCACCCCTCACTATGCACCCTGCCCCCACTACACAGAACCCTGCACCCCTCACTATGAACCCTGCCCCCACTACACAGAACCCTGCACCCCTCACTGTGCACCCTGCCCCCACCCCACAGAACCCTGCACCCCTCACTATGAACCCTGCCCCCACCCCACAGAACCATGCACCCCTCACTGTGCACCCTGCACCCCTCACTATGCACCCTGCCCACACCCCACAGAACCCTGCACCCCGCACTATGCACCCTGCCCACACCCCACAGAACCCTGCACCCCTCACTGTGCACCCTGCCCCCACCCCACAGAACCCTGCACCCCTCACTGTGCACCCTGCCCCCACCCCACAGAACCATTCACCCCTCACTATGCACTCTGCCCCCACCCACAGAACCCTGCCCCCACCCCACAGAACCATTCACCCCTCACTATGCACCCTGCCCCCACCCCACAGAACCCTGCACTGTGCACCCTGCCCCCACCCCACAGAACCCTGCACTGTGCACCCTGCCCCCACCCCACAGAACCCTGCACTGTGCACCCTGCCCCCACCCCACAGAACCCTGCACCCCTCACTATGCACCCTGCCCCCACCCCACAGAACCCTGCACCCCTCACTAAGAACACTGCCTCTGCCCCCACCCCACAGAACCCTGCACCCGTCACTATGCACCCTGCCCCCACCCCACAGAACCATGCACCCTCACTGTGCACCCTGCACCCCTCACTATGCACCGCTCACTATGAACCCTGCCCCCACCCCACAGAACCCTGCACCCCTCACTATGAACCCTGCCCCCACCCCACAGAACCATGCACCCCTCACTGTGCACCCTGCACCCCTCACTATAAACCCTGCCCCCACCCCACAGAACCCTGCACTGTGCACCCTGCCCCCACCCCACAGAACCATTCACCCCTCACTATGCACCCTGCCCCCACTACACAGAACCCTGCACCCCTCACTATGAACCCTGCCCCCACTACACAGAACCCTGCACCCCTCACTGTGCACCCTGCCCCCACCCCACAGAACCCTGCACCCCTCACTATGAACCCTGCCCCCACCCCACAGAACCCTGCACCCCTCACTGTGCACCCTGCCCCCACCCCACAGAACCATTCACCCCTCACTATGCACTCTGCCCCCACCCACAGAACCCTGCCCCCACCCCACAGAACCATTCACCCCTCACTATGCACCCTGCCCCCACCCCACAGAACCCTGCACTGTGCACCCTGCCCCCACCCCACAGAACCCTGCACTGTGCACCCTGCCCCCACCCCACAGAACCCTGCACTGTGCACCCTGCCCCCACCCCACAGAACCCTGCACCCCTCACTATGCACCCTGCCCCCACCCCACAGAACCCTGCACCCCTCACTAAGAACACTGCCTCTGCCCCCACCCCACAGAACCCTGCACCCGTCACTATGCACCCTGCCCCCACCCCACAGAACCATGCACCCTCACTGTGCACCCTGCACCCCTCACTATGCACCGCTCACTATGAACCCTGCCCCCACCCCACAGAACCCTGCACCCCTCACTATGAACCCTGCCCCCACCCCACAGAACCATGCACCCCTCACTGTGCACCCTGCACCCCTCACTATAAACCCTGCCCCCACCCCACAGAACCCTGCACTGTGCACCCTGCCCCCACCCCACAGAACCATTCACCCCTCACTATGCACCCTGCCCCCACTACACAGAACCCTGCACCCCTCACTATGAACCCTGCCCCCACTACACAGAACCCTGCACCCCTCACTGTGCACCCTGCCCCCACCCCACAGAACCCTGCACCCCTCACTATGAACCCTGCCCCCACCCCACAGAACCATGCACCCCTCACTGTGCACCCTGCACCCCTCACTATGCACCCTGCCCACACCCCACAGAACCCTGCACCCCGCACTATGCACCCTGCCCACACCCCACAGAACCCTGCACCCCTCACTGTGCACCCTGCCCCCACCCCACAGAACCCTGCACCCCTCACTGTGCACCCTGCCCCCACCCCACAGAACCATTCACCCCTCACTATGCACTCTGCCCCCACCCACAGAACCCTGCCCCCACCCCACAGAACCATTCACCACTCACTATGCACCCTGCCCCCACCCCACAGAACCCTGCACTGTGCACCCTGTCCCCACCCCACAGAACCCTGCACTGTGCACCCTGCCCCCACCCCACAGAACCCTGCACTGTGCACCCTGCCCCCACCCCACAGAACCCTGCACCCCTCATTATGCACCCTGCCCCCACCCCACAGAACCCTGCACCCCTCACTAAGAACACTGCCTCTGCCCCCACCCCACAGAACCCTGCACCCGTCACTATGCACCCTGCCCCCACCCCACAGAACCCTGCACCCGTCACTATGCACCCTGCCCCCACCCCACAGAACCCTGCACTCCTCACTGTGCACCCTGCCCCCACCCCACAGAACCCTGCACCCGTCACTATGCAGCCTGCCCCCACCCCACAGAACCCTGCACCCCTCACTATGCACCCTTCCCCCACCCCACAGAACCCTGCACCCCTCACTATGCACCCTGCCCCCACCCCACAGAACCATTCACCCCTCACTATGCACCCTGCCCCCACCCCACAGAACCCTGCACCCCTCACTATGCACCCTGCACCCCTCACTATGCACCCTGCCCCCACCCCACAGAACCCTGCACCCCTCACTATGCACCCTGCCCCCACCCCACAGAACCATTCACCCCTCACTATGCACCCTGCCCCCACCCCACAGAACCCTGCACCCCTCACTATGCACCCTGCCCCCACCCCACAGAACCCTGCACCCCTCACTATACACCCTGCACCCACCTCATAGAACACAGCGCCCCTGTCAGGCTTAGGCCCTAGCTCTGTCAGGTGGAGGGAGCTTTGTCAGGTAGACTGTATCAGGCCCATGGTTTCTGATAGTGGCCCTGTCGCTCTGTGTGCTGGCGGAGTGATGGGAAAGCTCTCCCTCTCCTCTTTCACTATGCGGGTGGGGAGATGAGATAGAGAGATATATTATATACTCACACCCACACGCGTGTTTGAGCTTTGGGGTGCACACCCTAATGTAATAGGCTGCGCACGCCTATGTTGGCAACACTGATCCAGATGTGAATGAGGCCTGAAGATTATCAGCACTCCATATGTGAAAAGTCTCTGCTAATGGACAAGTACAAGGTATGCTCTTATATTGCCATCTAGTGGCTACTTTTAGGTATGTTGGTTTACAAAACCGCAAATGTGCTCTAGATACCCTTTGTGTAGGTAACACTGCAAAATGTTGTTACAACAGAAAGTGTTTACACAGTGGCGGTTGGTGAAAAAAAAATTAGGGGGGGCGTGAACCCCTCCAGTTCCCTACCTGCAAACGGAGCCTCCAGCATGGACTGTCACGTCTCCCCTGATACCCAGCGGCTTCCATGTTCCAAATCTTCAGCCTCCAGATTAGCCGGAAGTGACGCAATGTTGAATTTTGATTCGCTAATGGCAAACGTATGAGGGTTCGGGGCGCAGTGCTCTGTTCTCCCGAGGACAACGTCAAACGAACCTCAGGTTCCAATCATGTGCTTGTTACAAATGGACGGAGCTAATAGACAGCTATTAGTCCGGCGAACCACACAGTGGAACGATTTATTTTTAAATAAATTATAATATGAATTTTTTTAACTTTAAGATGTTAAAGGGGTTGCAAACCCTTGAGGTTTTTCACCTTAATGCATTGTATGCATTAAGGTGAAAAACCTCCTGTCATGCAGCAGTCCCCCCGAGCCCCCCTTTTACTTACCTAAACCCGATCGTTCCATCGACGGGGGCGAGCACACCAGCTCCAGCTGGTGTCTCGGGTCCTGATTAGTTAGATTGATAGCAGCGCAGCCATTGGCTTCCGCTGCCGTCAATCAAATCCAATAAAGTGGGAGCCCGGAGTCAGAGTCGGAGCCGAGTCCTGCCCACTGTAATTATATATCTCATTCCATAGCATACCCAAAAAATAGAAGGGTTATTCACAATGTTTTGATAAGTTGGCAAAGCTTCTATACAGAGCAGATTCACTGCATAAACCTGGTTATATTACAAGTGCCTATATTAGTCCACACTGCAAAATGGCATGGATGGCTGAGATCCTATTTGACCACCATTTAACCATTTCCAGCCCAGCTAATTCTGACATTTCTCCCATACATGTAAAATCTTTTTTTTTTTTTTGCTAGGAAACTTACTTAGAACCCCCAAACATTATATTTTTTTTAAGCAGAAACCCTAGAGAATAAAATTGTTGTTGTATTGTATATTGTTGTTTTTATGTCGCTTGATATTTGCGCAGTGGTTTATCACATGTAAATTTTCAGGAAAAAATACACTTTTCAGTGTAAAGGCCCATACACACAATCGGACTTTTTGACAACAAACATGCAAATTAGCTGTTTTAAGTCAACATCCGACCATGTGTACGCACCATCGGACAAGCTTTTTTGGTTTTCATCGGACAAATGTTGGCTGTGCGAACAGGCAAACTTGGCAGCAACAAAAGTCCTACGTCGGCAAGTCCGATCGTGTGTACACAAAACCATCGGACTTTAGTACAAGGTACAAACACGCATGCTCAGAACCAATGCAAAAGATCAGACAGCAAGAACAGAAGTTGACCAAAGGGTGGCGTCGGACAATTGAACGTCCTCTTTGAAGTGTCGTCAGTACGTTGAAACGTCACTACGTTCGTGTTTGTTGCCTAAAAAGTCCTGCCGTGTGTATGCAATACAAGTTCACGGCCAACGTCCTTTGGACAGAAATCCACGGAAAAGTTTGTTTAAAGTCCGATCGTGTGTACGAGGCATTTAGAGTTTTAGTGAACACAAATACAATATATTACCCAATTTCATAAAATATTAAAGATGACGCTGTGTTAATAGAGATCTAACATATCACGCTTGAGTACACCTGTGGAACGGTGACAAACTAGGGTACCTAAAAATGTCAGCAGGCAATACTTTAAAACTCTTTACGGGTAACTAGTTTAGAGTGACGCAGGAGGTCTAGCACTAGAATTATTGCTCTCACTCTGATGTTCACGATGATACTTCACATGTGTGGTGCGATCACTGTTTACATATGCAAGCGGGGCCTACGTGCACATTCGCATTTATGGGGAGCACGGGGCGGGCTAGCTTTGTATTTTTTTTTTTTTACATTTATTTATTTCTACACTATACCTTTAATTTTTTTTAATGAAACTTTATTGCTATCAAAAGGGTTGAACAACATCCCTTGTGATAGCATGGGCTGTGACAGGTTCTCTTGATGGAGAGTTGTGGGGTCCTTTAGACCCCAGATCTCTCCTCTGGCCTCCAAAGCATCAGTTTGATCAGATGCTTTCACAAGCCGGTAACGGCTCACAGTAAATGGTCGCATTGTTCCTCTGCTCCCAAATGGTACAGGAGACCTTAGTTTAAATTGATGCCTGATAATGCTTGAGTCACAATTTAAAGGTTTGTATACTGCAATCATATCCCCTCTTAAGCGCCTGTGGGCAGGGCCAATGGGTTGGTATCAAATGTGGAAAAATGACACTCGGAGACCAAGAAAAGTGGCCAATTATTATTTGGTTACATTGTAGGTAGACAGATAACAAGTGAAGTAACAGCAGCAAGGTACAGTACGTGGCTTAACAGTTCAAAGAATTGTGGTATCAGCGACACTATAACACAAGAACACACGTGTGCAAGCAATGTTAGCGGCAAGGTTCCAGAGTTGAAAAACTTGTCACTTTCGGAAGGCTTACTTGACAGGAGCAGCATCAGGAGCAGCATCTGTCCCTAAGCGTGGATCCTGTGCCTACTCTAACTACATTGCAACTGTAGCAGAATACTGCTATTTATTAGCATTGCCCTCACTAAAGATTGGGGCTGAGGTTGCAGTGTCCAATGAGTGACCACCTACAGAGGGGAGGGTAAACTGCGCCTGCCTACATGCCTCTTCTCCAGGGAGAATAAGTTTAATGTTTGTATTTGTTTCTCATAACTAAGGTCTTCCAGCACTCTTATTAGCGTTGTTGCCCTTCTTTGGACTCTCCACTTCAAGGACATTCTTCCTGAGGACCGTTGGAAAAAAATGGACAACATACTCAAGATGTGGTCAGACTAGGGTGTTGTAAAGTGGTATAATTATGGCAAAATGGAAGACGGATTACTTCCTGTTTGCAATTTCAAGGAGACACTGTGATTTTAGTAGTTTTGATAGGCTATATAAACTAGTTTGACGTCTGACACTAGTGGACCCCTTGATAATGTCCTATTGGGCAAAACGCGTCGGGGAGGAGACACTAGTGCTGACGTCAGGCCACTGTCCGATACCAGGTCGGCAGTGGCACTTATTCTCCTATGTTTTTATGATTCATTTTAAATTTGACTTTTAACATGCAAATACAGTAAATACTACACTATGGAGACGTCATCTGGCTCCCGATGTATCTTTATTTACTACAGCTACATCTGGACGGTGTGAGTTTCTGAACAGCCTTCCCCACAACAGATGGTGGATCTACACTGAGTGCATGTTTGCTTCTGTAATGGCAGCTAGCTTTTCCAGTGAGTGTCCATTTCACAGGGGTGCGGTGGATGATTTTGGAGCACTGTACTGGATCACCTCTTCACTTTTCAAGTCCAATCTTGAATGGAAATCAACAATAAAAAAACAACAAAGTGAACAATATAAGTTTAAATGCACAGTCCCATGATAGGATCAGCAATATAAAAACTTATTGGTGAAATTATGATAGTTCAGTGCAAAGATGTGCACAAAAATGTATGTGTAACTGTAGTGATGTGATCATTTCTTTGCTAAAAGTGCTTCTAGGGAGATTGCTCACTGAAAAGGTAATCTCTCATACGGGGGCTACTGTCGCATCACCCAATGTCACTGGTCCTAAGAGGTCCTAAGAGTTGTTTTGAGAGAGAGAAACTTTACTTTTACTGAAACTATGACTGAAGTAAAGAAACAGGAATCTGATATCTGTTTTAGTACCCCTTCTAAGAGCAAAGTTAAACAGAGTTTTTTGGTTGAGCACAAAAATGAGACTGTTGCTAAAAACAATGAAGTGGGTAGACACCCACAGCCTAGAGCTCAATCTGCTGATAAAACCTCCAGTGATAAGCTTCTCTTCCACATTAAATGTTTCCGCTGTGGACAAGCAGGCCACACAGTTCGTCAGTGTCCACTGCTGGCTGATAGTTCTGAAATTCACAGTAAAGCTGGACATGTGTACAAAAGAAAACAGGGAAAATCTAGAAAACAAATGTTTACCAAACTACTTGGGATAGGCCGCAGATGTACTTTCAAATTGTTTAATGACATATGCACTACTGCTCTGTTTGATACTGGTTCTCAGCTGACTATCATGTACAGGCCCTTCTATCTGCTACATTTAAGCCACCTCTCTTTGCAACCTATGGACACTATACCTGTTTATGGTGTGGGAGAAAATCCTGTATTCATGGATGGTTGTCTAGAAGTTGAGCTTTGCATTCCTGGTGTGATAGCTGATGAGGATCCTCCACTTTAAGTCATTGCTTATGTGAGCCCTCCACCTGGGGGTAATGAGTATGCTCCTATGATTGTGGGTTCCGATGTGGAAGCCGTTGAGGCTGCTTTCATACCGTTTCTTCAGTCCCAACAGGAAACTCCTCTACCTTCACTCCCTGTTGCTCCAGAGCTTCAAAATATCTGCTAAACCTTTGCTCCTGATCTTCCTGGAGGGTGTGTGGGAAATCCATGGCATCCCATAGAGCTTCCAGCTGGGGGAGTGAAAGCGTTGTGGGTTTATGTGGAAATTTCACCAAATGTAACCGGTAGCTTTTTCCTGCTGGAGACTGATACAAAAGAGGCTGCAAAGAATGGCTGGGAGATAGTACCAGAAAGGAAAGACTATCATTTAAAATGTCCAAGAATGGATGTTATTACTGTTCGGAACATTACCACATGCCCAGTTATAATACCAGCCTGGAAAGAGGTAGCTTATTGTTACCCAGTGGAAGCCATTAGCTCCTACCCTGCCAAGGTCGAGGAGAAAGAAACCAAATTAGACTTTCACCTGAATGATGCTGATAATCCTGCAGAGCACAAACAAGTGCTAGGAGAGCACCTAATGGAATACGAAGATGTTTTCTCAACTGATGACATGGATGTTGGGTGTGATAAAAGTATTCAGCACAGTATTCGCCTAACAGATAGCACCCCATTTAGAGAAAGACCCAGGCGCATACATCTTAAAGATCTGGATGATGTTCGAGAGTGCTTGCACAAAATGAAAGATCAAAACATTATTGTTCAGTCTAAAAGCCCGTATGCATCCCCAATATGGTGGTCAGAAAGAAAAATGGTGGAGTACGAATATGTGTTGATTATAGGACTTTAAATCGGCGAACGGTCACAGATCAATACACACTACCTCACATTGAGGAAACTCTTGATGCCCTGCAAGGTAGGTAAAGTACCAATGAGTGAGGAAGATCAAGAAAAGACAGCTTTTATCCGCCCCCTGGGGTTTCTCCAGTTTGCTTGCATGTTTCAGGGCATTAGTGGTGCACCTGCAACCTTCCAGCATCGAATGGATTGGACACTGGGAGACCTTTGTCCCACTCAATGTTTTGCCTACCTAGATGACATAATTTTTTTTGGCTCCACTCTGGAGGAGCATGACCAGAGACTGTTTAAAGTGCTAGATCGTCTGAGAAAAGAAGGTCTGAAACTCTCCCTGGACAAATGCTCGCTCTTCAGTAAACTTTGTGGGTCACATAGTATCTGCAGAAGGGGTCACAACGGATCCTGCAAAAGTGGAGGCTGTGGTAACCTAGCCCCGTCCCACAAATCTGAAAGAACTGAGGTCCTTCTTGGGGTTTTGTGGCTATTATCGCCGCTTCATTAGAGTCCATTCCAAGACTGCTCAGCCTCTTAATGACTTGCTCAAAGAAAGTCCTGGCACTGACACAACCAGCAAAACTCCTTTCAGTGAGAGGTGGATTTCTGCTTGTGAGGACGCTTTTCTACAGCTTAAGAAATTGTCTTACAGAAGCCCCAGTGTTGGCTTATGCAGACCCACAAAAGCCATACATTCTGCATGTAGATACCAGCTTTGATGGATTAGGAGGGGTCCTTCATCAGGAGTACCCAGGGGGACTAAGGCCTGTTTCTTATATTAGTCGCAGTCAAAGCCTGGCAGAAAAGAATTATCCTGTTCACAAACTGGAATTTCTTGCCCTGAAGTGGGCTATTTATGAAAAGCTGCATGATTACTTGTTTGAGGTGAGAACTGACAACAACCCCCTCACTTATGTTTTGACTACAGCTAAGCTGGATGCCACTGGTCATAGGTGGCTTGCTGCCTTGTCTAATTACCAATTCACTCTCAAGTACAATCCAGGGCCCAAAAATATTGGGGCTGATGCTCTTTCTAGGCGTTCTAAGTTGCCAGTGAACTTAGAAGAAAGTGAATGTTAAACTTTCAATGTTCAACTTGAAAAGTTCTGGTCCAATGGATTTAGTGTGCATAGACTTTTTGTGTATTGACAATGACAGCAGTGGTGTGGGAAATTGGGAAATGTTCTGATTGTGACTGATCACTATACTCGATATGCTCAAGCCTATTCCACCAAAGATCAGAAAGCAGTAACTGTAGCTAAAGTGTTGTGGGATGGATTGCCAAATCTACTTCACTCTGACCAGGGGCGGAACTTTGAAAGTCGCCTAATTAAAGAGCTGTTAACATTGCTTAACGCTGACAAGAGCCGCATCACACCTAATCATCCAGAGGGTGATGCTCTCCCTGAACGTTTCAATCGCACCTTGTTGAACATGTTGGGTTCCCTCCCTAATGGTGCTAAGCAAACCTGGAGCTGACAATCGGAGCTATGGTACATGCCTACAATTGTACCAGACATGAATCAACTGGTTTCTCTCCTTATTTTCTCATGTTTTGGAGAGAAGCCCATCAACCTATTGACATTCAGTTGGGTGTGTCTACTGATGGCGTGGAAAATAGAAATCACTACTAGTATGTGGCATGACTTAAACAGAGTTTAAAAGAGGCCTATCAAATGGCTGAGGAAAATACTGCAAAAACAAATGCTGCCAATAAAGGGCGTTTTGATGCCAAAGGTTCGTTACAAAGACTTACAACCTGATGATAAAGTGCTTCTCCGCAATTCAAATTAGCTGGTCGCTGGCGAAATGAGTTGTTTGAAGTTATAGAAAAACTGCCTAGAATTTCAGTCTACAGGATTCGAGGACCTGAAGGTCGGATCAAAGCCTGGCATAGGAATCGCTTGCTTCCAGTACCACAAGTTTCTACTGCTGATGAGGATCCATAATCTGATATTGTTACAGATTCTAATGATGTGCCTTGCGCAGACCATGGAGAACAGAGTGATGATACTGACTGGTTTATACCTCCACCAGAGTCTCCTGTACAGGTTCCTTTGCCTATTACTGATCGGGGCCTTCCTCAGAGGGGAGGTCTGAACCCAGATACTCCTGTTTTAGAACCAACAGCCCAAAACTTTGTGCCTACAGTTCCAGGCATGGTTGGAGCACCAAGTTTGCCCACTAATGCTGTCCCAGAGTTATCTGGACTAATGCCTGAGGGTTTGAGGAGAGGAGATCGTGTTCGACGACCTCCACCAGTTTTTACTTATGACACCTTGGGAAGACCCTGCTATGCTGTACAGAACTATATACAACCTCATGTTCTGATGGACATGATTGCCGTTCATTCTAGACTAGTTAGCATGATGCCTATATGTTACTAACATAGGTGTGCCCACGGGGTGTGTCGGGTGTGCCCAGGCACACCCTAATCGCCACGCATGCATATCACTCTGTGTGGTGGCGTCAGGCTTTTTTTTCAGCCGAAACTACCTCAGGTACTGCCCTGCGCTTGCCGCGTTCACAGAAGCGAGGTTTCTGTGTCAACAAACGACAGCACTACTCTCCCGGCGGCTGCCTGCACTGAACCCTCTACGTTCCCTGTCCCATGCCAGCGATAGCAGAAGATTGGGCTGGGGTTGTGCACATCAACGCTAGCCCGGCAGCAGCACCTTGTGAAGCCTGTGTCCTCCCTGCAGCCTGAACTCTCCTATGGAACATGGCCGGATCTAGGGGGGTGCTGGGGTGGGCTAGGCACCCCCAGATTTTAGTTGCGCTCATCAGGCAATTCCTTTCTCTCATGGATGCTGTGTCCAGGCAGGGTTTCACATCGTCGATATCACAAGCTAGAACTACAGCAGCTATCACTCACAATGCCCAGCTTTCAGCCAGCACACTCCCCCTGCCGCCACCCCTCCGCTCCATAAATGTAGGAGAAGAGAGGGTTCAGTCTGCTCCGCATCCACTTGCTCCTATCTCTTTGTCTGCCCTGCCCACATCGCAATCCCTGTGTATGCAGCCAGTGATGTGTGGGCGGGAGATTGGAATTACAGCAGCTTCAGCTAGATCGTGGCTACATGAATGATGCCTGAGCCTACAGAGACCAGCCTATGATGAGTGAGTATTTCACTGAACTCTCCACATCACCCCCCTTCTCTTCATCTGTCTCCCCCCTCCTCCTCTATCTGTCCCCCCTTCTCCACAATGTGGAGTCCACATGTCTCCCCCACTAATCCCCCATCTGTCCCCCCCTCCTCCCCTTCTCCACCATCTGTCCCCCCTTCTCCACAATCCCCCCCCCTTCTGTCCCATCTGTCTCCCCCCTCCTTCCCTATCTGTCCCCCCTTCTCCACATGTCTCTCCCACTAATCCCCGATCTGTCCCCCCTCCTCCCCTATCTGTCCCCCCTTCTCCACATGTCTCCCCCACTAATCCCCCCCCCTCCCCTTCTCCCCTATCTGTCCCCCCCTTCTCCACATGTCTCCCCCACTAATCCCCCTTCTCCCCAATCTGTCTCCCCCCTCCTTCTCCCTATCTGTCTTTCCCCATCTTCCTCCCCCACCTGCCCCCCCTTCCCCCATCTGTCTCCCCCCTCCTCCCCCTCTTACCTGAACTCTGCTCTCTATGCGCAGCGCGCACCTGAACTCTGCTCTCTATGCGCAGCACACACCTAAACTCTGCACTCTATAGGAATTCTGCTCTCTATGCACAGCACACACCTGAACTCTGCACTCTATAGGCAGCGCACACCTGAACTCTGCACTCTATGCACAGCGCACACCTGAACTCTGCACTCTATAGGCAGCACACACATGAACTCTGCACTCTATAGGCAGCGCACACCTGAATTCTGCACTCTAAAGAAACTCTGCTCTCTATGCACAGCGCACACCTAAACTCTTGTGTGCACACCCTAATGCAACAGGCTGCGCAACCTATGGTTACTAACCATATTTCCTTTGCAGCTAAACTCTAATAGATTGCTTCTGGAGAAGTGGTCTGCAGAAGGCGACAACAATGTTAACTTTTGCTATTTTTTGAGTGTATATCCTTGCCGTGTTAGAAGGATTTTCAGCAGGGGGAGCATGTAGTGATGTGAGCATTTCTTTGCCTATTTACCAAGTGTATACTTTTGTTATGCAGTGTTTGTTTGCCCTTTTCCAATATGGCTGCTATGCTCTCTCTCACCAAGGATGAGGTCATCAAGAAGAGCAGAGGATGGCAAGGGGTTTTGTGGGTAAGTGGGTGGAGAGAGAGAATTGTGAAGAGAGAACAGTGAATGCCTGCTAAGAGAATACAGAATGTGTAAGTGCTGCAGATTCACCTCACTGAGACATACATAGAGACTGTTAAAGAGGAAGTAAACCCTGATGGGTTTTACTTCCTCTTTGTTTCCCTGCAAAGGTAAAGCATAATGGGCTACTATGCATCGCATTGTAGCCCATTACGTGTCACTTACCTGCCACAGGAGCCTGCGATGTCACCGCTGTCCCCTCTTCCAGGAAGCGTCCATCTTCCTTCCGGGTATCGCGGCTCCGGCCAATCACAGCGCCGGAGCCGCGATACCCGGAAGGAAGATGGACGTCACTCTCGCACATGCGTGCGGGAGCCGCCACTAACGGCGCGATCGCCGTTAGAAACGGCACGCTCAGTGCGCCTGCGTGCCGTTGCCCGCCATAGACATCGGTGCCTGTCTATTGCAAATATCTCCTAAACCATGTAGGTTTAGGAGATATTTCTTGCACCTACAGGTAAGCCTTAATCTAGGCTTACCTGTAGGTAAAAGTGGTCTGTAAGGGTTTACAACCACTTTAATGATTTCGTGTTCCTGTTTGGAAAATACTTTATGTTGAATGGTTCACTGAATGTTATTTGTTCAATAAATGGACTTTCAAATACAATGCTGTGTGGATTACTGTCTATGTGGAGATATATTTCTCAGTTGGGATTTCACTTGCTATTCACAAGCCCCAATTGAGTGGAGGCACTGTGCTTGTTAGAGATCCTGTCCGGATCACGCAGATTATAAGACTCTGCTCCTAAATACTATACAGGTGGCGCTATCATACCTCAGTAGCCGCAGAGAAAGAAAAGAATAGTTCTACAAAACTATGTAAACAGAATGTGTCCCAGGACGGAGCCCTGAGGCTCCTCGCACACAACTCAGAAAATAGGCTATTAATCATCACCCTTTAGAGATGATCCAGTAACCAGTTTCCTATCCAGATACCTACTATCTTATCAATGCCATACGACCTTCATTTGTAAATAAAGTGTTTATGTGGTACTGTATTGAATGCCTTAGCGAAATCTATGTACACTACATCCACAGGCCTTCCTCTGTCCAAATTACAGCTAACCTCCTCATAGGATGTTTAAAGGTTGGTCTGGAAAGAACGGGTCTTCATAAATCCATGTTGGTTACTACTATTGATACTATTTTCATCAGCAAATTCTTGAATGTGGTCCCTTATCATTACTTCCAATATTTTACATACTAAAGATGTTAGGCTGACTGGTCTGTAGTTTCCAGATATATATCTTGGCCCTTTTTTGAATATTGGTACCACATTTGCGTTTTGACTGATCTGCTGGTACCATTCCAGTCAGAAAGCTTTCCTTTAAAATGAGGAAAATGATCTGGTTATAATATGGCTAAGTTCTATGAGAACTCTCAGGTGTAAGTCATACGGCACTGGTGATTTATTCACATTATGTTTTTCTAGTCTTTTTTTTGAACACTGGTCTCTGTCAGGCACGAGGGTACATTCATTATAATGTTATTAACTTCTTTTTGTCTATCATATCCCTCCTTTCCTTAGCAAAAACTGTGGAGAAGAATATATTTAATATAGTTGCCTTCTCCCTGTCACTTGTGACCAACTTCTCCTGGTCATCTTTTATGGGGCCAATACGTTCTGACCTCCCCTTTTTACTATTACTATATTTTTACAAACTTGGGGATTTTTTGTTTACTCTTACCGGCTCCTAATTGCTATTCTGAGACCAAAAGCTGTTGGTGACAGCTTGGTCCCCATGCTGGAGGCAAATGATCGAGTGGGAGAAAGTCTCACTTCTGTGAAGTTGCCTATATGTGTTTAAACCTTCAAACAATGGCACCCTTGATAAACCCAGATGACACCTCGGTTGTGAAAGGCTTACATAATGATGTGTTTCATATCTTTGAAGATTATAAATTCCACAAATGTAGGTTGGCCAAATCTGATTTAGGACAAATTTGGGCAAATCAAAAAAGCGCAACTTTTTTGAAGAAAGATCTGGTATTTACATTTTCCTGTCTACGTGGATTAATCAATGAGAAAGAACACTTATTTCTATCTTTTTATTTCCAATTTTTAGGTTACGATTGGCACAACACAGTTCTCTGCACAGTTCTGTGGCTGCGCAGAGAACAATGTGACATACAAATAGACAACACAAAGGTTTACACTCCATAGTCCAGCCATGGTGTCGAAAAGTAGAAAATATGGCACATTGATCCAAAAAGCACACAGTTAAGAAGTGTTCTACAAATACATTAGAAAATAATACACATTATAAAGTCATAATATAAAACAAACACATTAAATTAAAGACTGTAATGTTCTAAGTGCCTATAAGGATGAACATGTTAGAAGGGCATTTATAAAAACCACTGCCTATCAGGAGAAAAAGTATCCTTGGAAAATACTGTAACTTATGGCATCTATGTATACAAATTCATTGGAAAAATATCACAAGCATTCGCTTAGCCCTCGCAAATTTTATTTTGCTTAGTACACTGAATTCCTATGATGATCGACTCCATCTAATGACCATAATATTGTATCTTCTCCTGATTAAGGTATTCCAGAAAAGCATGTATATTGGCGACTAGGAATCATAGGAAGTCAACACTTTAAGCACAATATGGCCAGAATTCGCAAAAGCTTGGCGAATGCTTGTTGACATTCATCCCAACAATTTTTTTTTTTATACATAGACCCCGAAGTGTACTTAGCAGAACAGTCCTTTAAAAGCAACGCCATCAAAACTCCACAACTCTACATGGAACCGCTCTGCGATCCCTTCCCGTTTTCTTTTCTGTTTTTATTGTTGGTGCCGGCCATAAATGATTTTATTTATTACAAACATGTATGTAATGCTGGCGATTTGCACAGCACTTTTCATACTGTACATTCCCTGCTCCCAAGGAGTCTACTATGGCCAGTTTAAACAGGAGCCAATGCACCTACCAGCATGTATTTATAGTGTGGGAGGAAACATACACATGCATATGGAAAACATGCAAACTCCATGCTGGCAATTTATTGGTAGGGAATTAGGATTCCAGTGCTGCAAGGCATACATGCTATCCACTAAGTCACCATTCTGCTCATCACTACCTTATTGATTTACTTAGACAATCACAGTAGTTTTATTGAACAGGATTAGAGTGATTCTGCCTGTTTTCCTTTCTTATTGAATGGGGGTTGTGTTCTTTAACCACTTCAGCTCCGGAAGATTTTACCCCCTTCCTGACCGGAGCACTTTTGCTATACGGCACTGCGTCGCTTTAACTGACAATTGCGCGGTCGTGCGACGTTGTACCCTTAACAAAATTGGCGTCCTTTTTTTCCCACAAATATAGCTTTCTTTTTGTGGTATTTGATCGCCTCTGCGGTTTTTATTTTTTGCGCTATAAACAAAAAACCATGACAATTTTTAAAAAAACGCATTATTTTTTTACTTTTTGCTGTAATAAATATCCCCCAAAAATATATAAAAAAAAATGTTTTTCTCAGTTTAGGCCGATATGTATTCTTCTACATATTTTTGGTAAAAAAAAAATTGCAATAAGCGTATATTGATTGGTTTGCGCAAAAGTTATAGCGTCTACAAAACAGGGGATAGATTTATAGCATTTTTATTATTACTTTTTTTTTTACTAGTAATGGCGGCGATCTGCGATTTTTATCGTGACTGCGACATTATGGCGGACACATCGGACAATTTTGACACATTTTTGGGACCATTGGCATTAGTACAGCGATCAGTGCTATAAAATTGCATTGATTACTGTAAAAATGTCACTGGCAGTGAAGGGGTTAACACTAGGGGGCGCTCGAGGGGCTGTGTTCCCTGGGAGGTGATTCTAACTGAAGGGGGAGGGGACTGACTGGAGGAAGTGACAGATCGCGGTTCCTAGCTAATAGGATCACACGATATGTCACTCCTGTCAGAACAGAACAGGGAAGTGTGTGTTTACACACACTCGCCGCTGTTCTATGTCTCCTGGTCACGATCGCTCCTGGCCGGCGGTCATTGTGTCCGTTGGCCATGAGCATCGGCCCCCAGCCATGCAGCGGGCGCGCGCACGCCTGCTATCCCGGCCCCAGGGGAGCCAGCCTGCCGCAGTATAACTGCGGCGGTTGGTCGGGAAGCGGCTAACAACACATATCTCCAAATGCATCAGTCGCTGGTGTCATGCCCTTCAAGATGGCCATTTAGCTATCATTATCAGGCTCCAGGCGGTCATTAAAATGTATGAAAAGAACTGATTACCCACAAGTTGCTTTAGGATCAGATTACATGCAGCTTGTTCATTCTTGTTTTTAGGCACTTGAATAAAAAGCAATAAAAAAGTTTCAGAATTCAAATATACTCAATATTCACTCCTGGCGTTGAAATGACTCTCCTGGCCAGTAAAAATGGTGGATTCAAATCCCTAAAACTCCAGAGATTGACTTGCTGAACAGCCAGCCAATCGGATGCTCAAAGCATCTTCTAAAACTCACTCACTTCATATTAGTAGGGGACAAGATGACCTTAGCTAGAGCATGGAACTAAAACGACGGTGTCATTTGCAGGAGCCAAACAAAAGATTTCAAGGATAATGGTGCAAGAGAAGGTGGTCAGCATCCTCCTAGACACCTCCAAGACATTTGAGGCTGTTTGGGAAAAGTGGGGCGTATACATTAACCAGCCCCCGTAATCCTCTATGCCAGTGATGGCGCACCTTGGCACCCCAGATGTTTTGGAACTACATTTCCCATGATGTTCATGCACTCTGCAGTGTGATTGAGCATCATGGGAAAGGCAGTTCCAAAACATCTGGGGTGCCAAGGTTCACCATCACTGCTCTATGCTATTGTCTACTCTGTGAGAAACCCTGATGCCTAACTTCTGATCTGGTTCTATTATAAACCTCTCTTCTTTTCTTTATTCCTCCATTCGGTCTCTCCTCCTACTCTCTCCCTCCCCTCATCCTCATTGCTGGGATACCTGTCTTTTTCAGAAAGATATTCATTAGGACATGTAATCGGGTAACTTGGGCAGGTTCTCATATAGTTGTGATGAGCCAACTGGGAATCTGGTTATAACTCCCACAAGGGGGGATATTATGTATTTTAATATTTGAACCGGTTTTGCATTTACTATAGCCAATATGATAGTTTTATCCAAGTTAGTACCCAAGATAACTATTTTTGCTATCAATACACATGCCAATCTCTAGGTTGGTTTAATTATGCCCATGTTTCAATGTCATATATTTTGATGCAATGTCCTTTTCTGTATTCATATTTAGTTTTCTTCAAATAAAAACAATTGAAATATACAAGAGTAGATTCAGCCTGCTGCAGCCTCTTCATTGTCATAGTACAGTTGCTCGCTCCAATTTTTTTGCCACTGGACTGCACAATTTTCTGGTTTTAATAAATGCCCATCCTTACCATGCAATAGACAATACTGCACATCACAAATAATTTCTATATAAAATAATAGTACGACAAAAAGGTGTACATGAAACACCTGTCTATAATCTGCACATGAGTACATACCAAAATAGATGCACCTATCGGCTTATGAAACATTGACTATCAATGAAAATAAAATTTACAGTTTTGGTAAGTCCGTAAACCAGAGGTCACAGAGTTTTTGGCACGGGGTGAGGCTCTTAGAGAACGCGTTATGCTTCTGGCCTGTGTAAGATGGTAACGCAGCCATGATAGCTGGTACAGCGTTGTAGAGGGGGTTCCGCGTTAACTTGTCCCGATTTCGGGTCATACACAAAAGCTTTTTCAGTTCCTTCTCCATTTTCATCCCGTCCTCCCAGGATGTAAATGTTTCCACCGCAAACGGTCACTCCACAGCTCTCCTACAAATGAGGATTTTTATTTTAATTACAGAAATTAAAACACGTTTGATTTTTTGCTTACAAATGCTTTCAAATACCTTTTTGTCTAAGGGGAAATCGTTTGCCTCCTGCCCTCCTACTGCAGTGCTCTGTGTTTGCAGAGCTGAGTAACAGCCACGCCCCTCATTGAAATTATCCTATTGCAGAGGAAGGTAGGAAGGCGTATCTGACCAGGTCTGTTAAGCCTGGTACACACTATAAGTTTTTTTTTTAGTTCAACCCAGCGGGCTGAACAAAAAAAAAAAAAACAGACAGATCACTGTACCAACACAAACGATATTAGAATAACGATCTTCCCCACTGTGGGAGCCGCCATTGGCTGCAAGCACTGATCGGCTGCTGGCTTTCAAGCATGCTCCTTCGACAGAAGCCGGTCGTGAGGCAGCTGCACGCAAAAGTTGGCCGGTTTCTACTGTAACGGCTGATTCAGGCGGATATTCAGCGTATGTGTACGGGACTTTACTAAGTACTGATTACTGAGTACCCTGGGTCCCTAATGAACTGTGCATTCATATTAAATATATAAAATATAAAAAAATATTATAAAAATAAAACATTTAAAAAAAAACCTGCACAACTACTGTAACAGGAAAGCCGGGGTAAGACTAAAAATATGGCAGTTGTTAGTACCATGTCTACTTGACCAAATTTCCTTGGGCCTTCCTTTCGTTTAGGGACCCCTCACCTCCTGTCCCAGTGACCACTGTTACTTGTTGGGGACAATGAAAATCTGATAGGGGCTCTAACCCCCCCCCCTATTAAAATAAGTGTTTTTATTGCTTTGTGTGTCTACACCACAGAGATTTATATTCAGTTCCTGTTTCAGTGATTACTGTTTTTGGAACAGGAAGTTAAGGGAATTCCCCTAAAAATGGTAAGTTTCAAATTATTCTGTTGGGTTTTTTTTTTATTACTCTTTTACAATTTTATTTATTTATTTATTATTTTTTACAATATTTTTTTTCATTATTTTATTTTTTTACAATTTTTTTTTGGAGTCCGGTTAGGGGTCTTTGGTGAAATATCAGGGGTCCAAACATACCCCTGATGTCTCACTTTTGAGACAGAGGAATTGATTGAGGACAGCTGCACTGGACAGTGAACGAATGGAAAGTGCTCTGTGCTGAGCGTCTTCCTGTTCAATCACAAACTGAAGCATAGAAAATACTATGCTACAGTGTTGAATGGACACAGTAAGTGATTGGTAACGGTCACTCACTGTGTTCAATATCAGGTGATACACTATAGGTCGTACACGATTCTTTAATACACTTTGCTACTTTACCATTATATTCTATTGAGTCTTCCATTATTATGAACTTGGACATCTATTAATTAATTCTATAACTGTGTCAAATATATACACTGATATCTGTATAGACTACCCCCTTTCCGGGCCCCCTCCCCCGCCTCCCCTCCTCCCCCTCCTCTTTTTTCTTTCCCCCCCCCCTACCCTTTCCCTCCTCTCCTTTCCCTCCCCTCCTTTCCTCACCCATTTCCCTTCCCCCTACCCTTGCCTTCTCCCCCCCCTTCCTACCTTCTTTCCCCCACCCCCTTCTTTTCCCCCCCTTCTTTCCCCCACCCTTTTTTCTTTCCCTTTCCCTCCCCCCTCCCCCTCTCCCTATCCTACCCCTACCTGATCACATGGCGTATTACGCAACTCTTACCAAAAAAAACCCTCCCCCCTACTCCCCCATTTTACTATGTTACATGCGTCCCCACATTGCGTGCGCTCCACCGGGACACTGTGGGACAGACATACCTCCGTGGATTTTAGGAACAGCCTCTCCTCACTATTCTATCATACTGTCTATATGTCTCCCATTCAATTACATTACACCACGATGTATTTAAATATTGTTTATTACAGTATTCAATTTTGTGCTCCTGAAGAAGCGCATCTGGCGCGTAACATGTCAAGCTTATACAGAATCTGATTATCACCACTGCATAGCTTCTGGTTCAACGGAACGTACTGTAACTATATTGATCAAAATGTTTTTGACTCCAAACTTTGCTCAATTTCTATAACTTAACCATTCAGCTATGTATGGAGTGCATAATTTGTAAAACTGTGTAACTATGAATTGAACTATATATGTTTTTTTGTTTTATCTCTTATTTTTAATAGTTTCTAAATAAATCAGAATTTTTAACTCTATATCCAACTATTATTGTGCCTATAAAGTCTTGAGCCCACTATTTCCCTATATCTCTAATTCAGAAAAGGAAGGTGCAAGTAAATATCATGTTTACCGGTCCCTTCCCACTCTTTCCATTCTGAAGCGAGGGAGAGGAGGGAAGGCGGCAGCACAGAAGGGCACGAGGGGCCTGGGCAGCAGGGTGATTAGGGTATTGCCAGTCAGACCCCCTTGTGCAGACCTACGTATGTATAACATACTGATGCCTGAAATTATTTATTAAATGTATGACAGATGGTACACTCACCAGAGGGCCGGGCAGAGAAGCGGCATCACTCCATTCATCTGTTTTTGGGTTGTATCTGAATATTGTGCTCAACAGACCCCCAACAACGTAAATCATTCCATCCAACTCAACTGCACTGATACACCTCTGGGAGAAGGGCGATGGAGACTTGTAAGTCCACTTGTCTTCTTCCGGATCATAGCACTGGACCTGGAAAGAAATAAAAGTTCAACTTGGTTATAGAAGAAGTTTCAAGTATATATTACAAGGATCTGACTACTTTTTGTTGTAAATTCCTACATGCTGTTGATCTGGAGATAATGTTTAACTGCTTCAGCTCCGGAAGATTTTACCCCCTTCCTGATCAGAGCACTTTTTGCGATTCGGCACGGCGTCGCTTTAACTGACAATTGCGCGGTCGTGCGACGTTACACCCAAACAAAATTGATGTCCTTTTTTCCCCACAAATAGAGCTTTCTTTTGGTGGTATTTGATCATCTCTGCGGTTTTTATTTTTTTGCGCTATAAACAAAAAAAGAGCGACCATTTTGAAAAAGACACAATATTTTTTACATTTTGCTATAATAAATATCCCCCAAAAATATATATATAAAAAAAACATTTTTTTCCTCAGTTTAGGCCGATATGTATTCTTCTACATATTTTTGGTAAAAAAAAAATCGAAATAAGCGTATATTGATTGGTTTGCGCAAAAGGTATAGCGTCTACAAAATAGGGGATAGTTTTATGGCATTTTTATTATTAATTTTTTTTTTTTTTTTTTTTACTAGTAATGGCGGCGATCTGCGATATTTATTGGGACTGCGACATTATGGCGGACACATCGGACAATTTTGACACATTTTTGGGACCATTGGCATTTATACAGCGATCAGTGTTATAAAAATGCATTGATTACTGTATAAATGTCACTCTCAGTAAAGGGGTTAACACTAGGGGGCGATCAAGAGGTTAATTGTGTTCCCTGTTTGTGTTTCTAACTGAAAGGGGGAGGGGACTGTGTAGGGGAAGGGATAGATCGCTGTTCATACTCTGTATGAACACATGATCTGTCTCTTCTCCCCTCAGAGAGTCGGAAACTGTGTGTTTACACACACAGATCCCGGTTCTCTGTGTCTCAGCGGTGACCGAGGGAGCCCGGCGGTGTTCGTGACCGCCGAGCACTCACATCGGCTCGGGGGGACATGCAGCGGGCGTGCACACGCCCCTAGTGGCCACAGCATAACGTCACTTCGCCCAGCCGTTCCATTCTGCCACAGTAAAACTGCAGCGGCTGGTCAGCAAGTGGTTAAAGCATTCGCTTGGATAACATGTGCTATGAATGAAGGTTTGTCCTGGTGACCAATGTCTGGGACCAAAAGTGACATGAAATCCAACATTTTACAACTGTCCTCAGAACAAGAGCTGAGGGAATTTCTTCCAATGGGAATACCTGTCATGATGGAGAGGATCGAACTTATTGATGCATGAAAGCTTACTATCCAAGTCCATATAAAAATGGTTTCACTTGGACATTGTCAACCAATTTGCTCACGCATGGAGCGGTGAACCTGGTGGCCTTTGTACTAATCTTCGTACCTTGTTTGTGTTCCCATAATCCTCTACTGCTCCTCCAATGATATAGAGCTTGTTCATGCAGGTCACCGCCGCTGCGGAGCTCACAGCTTCCAACATTGGAGTTCCTGGGATCCAGTTGTTGGTGAACATGTTGTAGCGTTCAACCGTAGACAACCTTTTTGTTCCATCAAAGCCACCAGCAGCGTAGATCTAGGTAATGAAAGTGGGATACATAAATTGTTTGCTTTTTATTACAGAAAGATAAATATCACCGCTCTAGGAAGGTCAATCAGGAACAGACCTCTCCTCTAGGCTAGGAAGCCACAGGTGCCGGCAATGCTTATAGCAATGAAGTTTTGAGAAAAATCCTGGACAGCCGCACTCAAAATAATTTTCGCCTTTATTGAATAAAAATCAACAAAAATACATGCCACAGCAGAACGTGCAGGAAACTGACGCGTTTCACACTACAACCAGTGCTTAAGATTAAGCACTGGTTGTAGTGTAAAACGCGTCAGTTTCCTGCACGTTCTGCTGTGGCATGTATTTTTGTTGATTTTTATTCAATAAAGGCGAAAATTATTTTGAGTGCGGCTGTCCAGGATTTTTCTCAAAACGTCATTGCTTTTTATTACACATAGAAAATATATTTGTCCTTTTGGACAATCAACACATTTAGAAAGACAACCAGGATATAAAAGCAATTGCTAAATATACATTTTTATCTCTCTAGAAGTGCTTCTATGCTGCTCTGTGTCAAGTTTCCTGTTATCTAAATGACAGCTTTAAAAAGTGCCTATTTCTACACATTGAAAACTATATCGGCATTTTAATCTCTAGAGATGTCCTCTACCCCTGCCTGTGCAAGAAAGATGATAATTGGGGAGGGAAGGGGACAGAAAAGTGGATATTTGCTATTTGCTGTGGAGGTTTTCTTTTATTTATTTATTTTATTTATTTCTGGTACTTATATAGTGCCGTCAATTTACGCAGCGCTTTACATATTCATTGTACATTCACATCAGTCCCTACCCTCAAGGAGCTTACAATCTAAGGTCCCTAACTAACATTCATACATACTAGGGACAATTTAGACAGGATCCAATTAACCTACCAGCATGTCTTTGGAGTGTGGGAAGAAACCAAAGTACCTGGAGGAAACCCATGCAGGCACAGGGAGAACATGCAAACTCCAGGCAGGTAGTGTCGTGGTTGGGATTCGAACCAGCGACCCTTCTTACTGCTAGGTGAGAGTGCTACCCACTAGACGACTGTGCCGCCCATTTTTTTTATAATACTAACTTTATATATATATATATATATTTTTTTTTATCCCCTTCTCATAGTTTTTTTCTTACCATGTCTGTCTTGGGTAGGGATGAGCCGAACACCCCCCGGTTCGGTTCGCACCAGAACCCGCGAACGGACCGCAAGTTCGCACGAACGTTAGAACCCCATTGACGTCTATGGGACTCGAACGTTCGAAATCAAAAGTGCTCATTTTAAAGGCTAATTTGCATGGTATTGTCCTAAAAAGGGTTTGGGGACCCGGGTCCTACCCCAGGGGACATGTATCAATGCAAAAAAAACTTTTAAAAACGGCCGTTTTTTCGGGAGCAGTGATTTTAATGATGCTTAAAGTAAAAAAAAAAAAGTGAAATATTCCTTTACATATCGTACCTGGGGGGTGTCTATAGTATGCCTGTAAAGTGACGCGTGTTTCTCATGTTTAGAACAGTCCCTGCACCAAATGTCATTTTTAAAGGAAAAAATCTCATTTAAAACTGCTTGCGGGTTTAATGTCATGTCGGGTCATGGCAATATGGATGAAAATCAGTGAGACAAACGGCATGGGTACCCCCCAGTCCATTACCAGGCCCTTTGGGTCTTGTATGGATATTAAGGGGAACCCCGCACCCAAATTAAAATAAGGAAAGGTCCCTATATACTCTGAACAGCAGTATTCAGGCGGTGCAAACAAGACAGGGACTGTAGGTTTGTTGTTAAGTAGAATCTGTTTGTAATTTTGAACATTTTTAATGTGTTTAGCTCCAGCCAAAAAATCTTTTCTAAGCTTTTTGGAAAACATAGGGAAGGGTTATCACCCCTGTGACATTTGTTTTGCGTCTTTCCTCCTCTTCAGAAGATTTCACCTCACTTTTTTGTCCCAATGAAAAATGTTTTTTGAAAATTTGGGTTTTTTTGTGGAACAAGGATTGGAAAGCATCAGTGGAAAGGAGAAATTGTTTTCCCATATTAACTCTTACAGGAGAGAATTTCCCTTCCTTAGGGGTAGATTTCATCTCACTTCCTGTTGTCTCCTTCCGTTTGCAAGTAGGAGTCGTTTGTAAGTTAGATGTTTGAAAGTAGGGTCCTGCCCTATATACTCAGCAGAAATTTGGGCCTTAGGTGTTGCTGTGGCCAAAACACTGTAAGCCCTCACAGGGCCCTGCTGTGAAATATTAGATCAAGAATTGTAATTACATGCCCCTGTTGAACAGGAGCTGAAAAATTAGGCCTTAGGCACTGGTGCTGGTGCCACAACACTGCAACCCCTCACAGACACTCTAGTTGGAACGCAGGAACGAGCCCTGCTGCAAAGTATTGCATCAAAAATTGTAATTACACGCCCCTGTTAGACAGGGGCAGAAAAATTGGGTCTTAGGCACTGGTGCTGGTGCCACAACACTGCAACCCCTCACAGACACTCTAGTTGAAACGCAGGAACAAGCCCTGCTGCAAAGTATTGCATCAAAAATTGTAATTACACGCCCCTGTTAAACAGGGGCTGAAAAATTGTGCCTTAGGCACTGGTGGTGGCGCCCAGAACCAAAAATGTTCTTACAAGCTATCAGCGTGATGATTGAGGAGGAAGAGGATAATTACTCAGGGATAGTCACTCAGCATCAGCATAGGCAGTCTTTGAAGGGATCTGAGATTTCAAAAAAAATTATTCGGTTACATCTGCATCAGGTGCTTGGTAGCTGGTGGTGATCCAAGACTGATTCATTTTTATGAAGGTCAGCCGATCGACCGAGTCGGTGGACAGACGCACCCTGTGATCGGTTACCACGCCTCCAGCAGCACTGAATGTGCGTTCCGAAAGAACGCTGGATGCAGGACAGGCCAGTAGCTCAATTGCATACTGTGCAAGCTCTGGCCAGTGATCCATCCTCAAGACCCAGTAACCCAGAGGATTTTCGGTGGGAAAGGTGTCCAAGTCTGATCTTGCCCCTAGGTATTCCTGCACCATGTAAAACAGACGCTGGCGATGGTTGCTGGAACCGATCATACCTTGGGGCTGCGGACCAAAAAATTGTCTGAACGCATCGGTCAGACGGCCACCTTCTCCACCGCTCCTTCTTTGACTGACCGAAGCCTCAGCAACACGTTGTCCAGAAACAGGAGTTTGTAACCTCCCAGTCTCTGGGAACGCGTTGCACAGACCTTTCTGCAAGGCCTCCCGAAGATGTTTCATCCTCTGCTCCCTCTGCGATGGCAAGATAAGGTCCGCAACCTTACCCTTGTAACGTGGATCAAGGAGGGTTGCCAGCCAGTATTGGTCCTTCTCCTTGATACCACGAATACGAGGATCCTTACGCAGGCTTTGCAGGATCAGGGAGGCCATGCAGCGTAGGTTTGCTGAGGCATTCGGTCCGGAGTCCTCTGGGTCACTAAGGACAACAACGTCCGCAGCCACCTCCTCCCAGCCACGTACAAGTCCATGTGTTCCTTGGGACTGATCCCTTAAAGACTGCTGATGCTGAGTGCCAGGCTCCACCTCCATACTGACACAATCTTCCTCCTCCTCCTCCTCCTCCTCCTCGTCCTCTTCCTGTGTGATCGGCGGGCACGCAGGAACACTGTCTGGATAAAGGGGGCCTTGAGAGCTAAGGAAGTCCTCCTCTTCCTGCCTCTGTTCTGCCTCAAGTGCCCTGTCCATTATTCCACGCAGCGTGTGCTCCAACAGGTGGACAAGGGGGACAGTGTCACTGATGCATGCACTGTCAGTGCTCACCATCCTCGTGGCCTCCTCGAATGGTGACAGGACAGTGCATGCATCCCTGATCATGGCCCACTGGCGTGGGGAAAAAAAACCAAGGTCCCCTGACCCTGTCCTGGTGCCATAGTCGCACAGGTACTCATTGATGGCCCTCTGCTGCGTGTGCAGCCGCTGCAGCATGGCCAACGTCGAGTTCCACCTGGTGGGCATGTCACAGATTAGGCGGTTCTTGGGCAGGTTAAACTCCTTTTGGAGGTCCGTCAGCCGAGCACTGGCATTATATGACCGGCGGAAATGCACAGAGACTTTCCTGGCCTGCCTCAGGACATCCTGTAAGCCCGGGTACCTGCCCAAGAACCGCTGCACCACCAAGTTAAGGACGTGAGCCAAACAGGGCACATGGGTCAGTTGTCCCTGTCGGAGGGCAGAGAGGAGGTTGGTGCCATTGTCGCAAACCACCATTCCTGCCTTAAGTTGGCGTGGCGTCAACCACCTCTGAACCTGCCCCTGCAGAGCTGACAGAACCTCTGCCCCAGTGTGGCTCCTGTCCCCCAAGCACACCAGCTCAAGCACCGCATGGCATCTTTTGGCCTGCGTACTTGCGTAGCCCCTTGAACGCCTACGGAGCACCGCTGGTTCCGAGGAAGAGGCCATGGAGGAAGAAGAAGAGGAGGGGGTGGAGGAGAGAGGTGTGTCACAATCAGCATTTTGGAGGCGTGGTGGCGGAACAACCTCCAACACTACTGCACCTTGTCCTGCATCCTTCCCAGCTGCCAGCAGAGTCACCCAATGCGCCGTGAAACTTAAGTAACGTCCCTGTCCATGCCTGCTGGACCATGAGTCAGCGGTAATATGCACCTTACCGCTGACCGCCCTGTCTAGCGAGGCATGGACATTGCCTTCCACATGCCGGTAGAGAGCCGGAATCGCCTTCCGTGAGAAAAAGTGGCGTTTGGGTACCTGCCACTGAGGAACCGCACATTCCACAAACTCACGGAAGGGGGCAGAGTCTACCAACTGAAAAGGCAGCAGTTGAAGTGCTAGCAATTTTGCCAAGCTAGCATTCAACCGCTGGGCATGTGGATGGCTGGGAGCAAACTTCTTTCGGCGGTGCAGCAGCTGGGGCAGGGAAATTTGCCTGGTACAATCTGACGTCGGTGTACCAAAAGCAGATTGCCCACAAGTACTTGGCTGTGACACACCTAATTCTACACCTTCATTCCTCTCACTGCAGGTCTCAGAGAGGACTGAAGGTCTAGTGGGGTTGGAAATCTCAGCTGATGAGGAGCAAGGAGAGATCGTCTTTGTTCTTTGGTGTGGGTCTTTTAGATACGCTTGCCAACGAACTGCATGGCAGGTCAACATATGTCTGGTCAAGCATGTGGTACCCAAGCGGGAGATGTTTTGGCCACGCGAGATACGCTTGAGACATATGTTGCAAATAGCAGCGGTGCGATCTGATGCACTCGTCTCAAAAAAGGCCCACACCAAAGAACTTTTTGAATAACGCGCAGAGACTGCAGCGCCCTGCACATGTGGAGCTTTGGGGTGTGATGCAGTCAATGTGCTGCCCTTAGGCTGGCCCCTGGAGGGCATCCTGCCTAGTTGGTGATGTGCCACCTCCTCCTCCTCCTCCTCCTCTCTCCTATCAGGCACCCACGTTGAGTCAGTGACCTCATCATCCCCTCCCTCCTCATCACTGGAGCAAACCTGGCAGTATGCTGCAGCAGGGGGAGCATGACTGCCAGATTGCTGTCCTTCTTGGGCACCCCCTCTGTCCGTGCTCATGTTACTGCCTTCATTGAGCTCAGTATCATCATCAGAGCCTTCCAAACGCTGGGCATCCTCCTGGAGCATGTACCCAACACTGTGGTCAAACAGTTCGAGGGAATCCTCATGAGGACATGGTGGAGCTAGGGAAGGAGTCACTGATGACATTGAGCTGAGGGAAGAGGCCGCTGCTTTGCCAGACAAAGCACCCTGGGCATGGGTGAGAGAGGATGAGGAGGATGAGGACGGCTTGGTCATCCACTCGACCAAGTCTTCCGCATGTTGCGGCTCAACACGGCCAGCTGCCGAAAAAAAGGCCAAGCGTGTCCCATGGCCACGTGCTGATGAGGATGCACCGTCTCCACGACCAGCACTAGACACAGAGCCTGCTTGCCCTCTCTTATTGGCTTGTGACTGTCTGCCTCTCCTTCTTGGCCTTCCAGACATACTAATGGCCTGTAGCTGCACTAAGCTGGGATAGAACACCTGTAATTTTCTTCAGGTAGCTTTATATACTGTAACCAGACAAGCCTGCCTGTCAGTAGGAAGATAACAGGAACGGATCTAGCTGAACACTGTGAGCAGGACGCACTGTACTAAATGTAAATAGTCTAGCTGCCTGACCGTGGTACTAATAGGATCAAAAAGAACACCTGTAATTTTCTTAAGGTAGCTTTATATACTGTAACCAGACAAGCCTGCCTGTCAGTAGGAAGATAACAGGAACGGATCTAGCTGAACACTGTGAGCAGGACGTACTGCACTAAATGTATATAGCAGGAACGGATCTAGCTGAACACTGTGAGCAGGACGCACTGCACTGAATGTAAATAGCAGGAACGGATCTAGCTGAACACTGTGAGCAGGACGCACTGCACTAAATGTAAATACCAGGAACGGATCTAGCTGAACACTGTGAGCAGGACGCACTGCACTGAATGTAAATAGCAAGAACGGATCTAGCTGAACACTGTGAGCAGGACGCACTGTACTAAATGTAAATAGTCTAGCTGCCTGACCGTGGTACTAATAGGATCAAAAAGAACACCTGTAATTTTCTTAAGGTAGCTTTATATACTGTAACCAGACAAGCCTGCCTGTCAGTAGGAAGATAACAGGAACGGATCTAGCTGAACACTGTGAGCAGGACACACTGTACTAAATGTAAATAGTCTAGCTGCCTGACCGTGGTACTAATAGGATCAAAAAGAACACCTGTAATTTTCTTAAGGTAGCTTTATATACTGTAACCAGACAAGCCTGCCTGTCAGTAGGAAGATAACAGGAACGGATCTAGCTGAACACTGTGAGCAGGACATACTGCACTAAATGTATATAGCAGGAACGGATCTAGCTGAACACTGTGAGCAGGACGCACTGCACTGAATGTAAATAGCAGGAACGGATCTAGCTGAACACTGTGAGCAGGACGCACTGCACTAAATGTAAATACCAGGAACGGATCTAGCTGAACACTGTGAGCAGGACGCACTGCACTGAATGTAAATAGCAAGAACGGATCTAGCTGAACACTGTGAGCAGGACGCACTGTACTAAATGTAAATAGTCTAGCTGCCTGACCGTGGTACTAATAGGATCAAAAAGAACACCTGTAATTTTCTTAAGGTAGCTTTATATACTGTAACCAGACAAGCCTGCCTGTCAGTAGGAAGATAACAGGAACGGATCTAGCTGAACACTGTGAGCAGGACACACTGTACTAAATGTAAATAGTCTAGCTGCCTGACCGTGGTACTAATAGGATCAAAAAGAACACCTGTAATTTTCTTCAGGTAGCTTTATATACTGTAACCAGACAAGCCTGCCTGTCAGTAGGAAGATAACAGGAACGGATCTAGCTGAACACTGTGAGCAGGACGCACTGTACTAAATGTAAATAGTCTAGCTGCCTGACCGTGGTACTAATAGGATCAAAAAGAACACCTGTAATTTTCTTAAGGTAGCTTTATATACTGTAACCAGACAAGCCTGCCTGTCAGTAGGAAGATAACAGGAACGGATCTAGCTGAACACTGTGAGCAGGACACACTGTACTAAATGTAAATAGTCTAGCTGCCTGACCGTGGTACTAATAGGATCAAAAAGAACACCTGTAATTTTCTTCAGGTAGCTTTATATACTGTAACCAGACAAGCCTGCCTGTCAGTAGGAAGATAACAGGAACGGATCTAGCTGAACACTGTGAGCAGGACGTACTGCACTAAATGTATATAGCAGGAACGGATCTAGCTGAACACTGTGAGCAGGACGCACTGCACTGAATGTAAATAGCAGGAACGGATCTAGCTGAACACTGTGAGCAGGACGCACTGCACTAAATGTAAATACCAGGAACGGATCTAGCTGAACACTGTGAGCAGGACGCACTGCACTGAATGTAAATAGCAGGAACGGATCTAGCTGAACACTGTGAGCAGGACGCACTGCACTGAATGTAAATAGCAGGAACGGATCTAGCTGAACACTGTGAGCAGGACGCACTGCACTGAATGTAAATAGCAGGAACGGATGTAGCTGAACACTGTGAGCAGGACGCACTGCACTAAATGTAAATACCAGGAACGGATCTAGCTGAACACTGTGAGCAGGACGCACTGCACTGAATGTAAATAGCAGGAACGGATCTAGCTGAACACTGTGAGCAGGACGCACTGCACTGAATGTAAATAGCAGGAACGGATCTAGCTGAACACTGTGAGCAGGACGCACTGCACTGAATGTAAATAGCAGGAACGGATGTAGCTGAACACTGTGAGCAGGACGCACTGCACTAAATGTAAATACCAGGAACGGATCTAGCTGAACACTGTGAGCAGGACGCACTGCACTGAATGTAAATAGCAGGAACGGATCTAGCTGAACACTGTGAGCAGGACGCACTGCACTAAATGTAAATACCAGGAACGGATCTAGCTGAACACTGTGAGCAGGACGCACTGCACTGAATGTAAATAGCAGGAACGGATCTAGCTGAACACTGTGAGCAGGACGCACTGCACTGAATGTAAATAGCAGGAACGGATCTAGCTGAACACTGTGAGCAGGACGCACTGCACTAAATGTAAATACCAGGAACGGATCTAGCTGAACACTGTGAGCAGGACGCACTGCACTGAATGTAAATAGCAGGAACGGATCTAGCTGAACACTGTGAGCAGGACGCACTGCACTAAATGTAAATACCAGGAACGGATCTAGCTGAACACTGTGAGCAGGACGCACTGCACTGAATGTAAATAGCAGGAACGGATCTAGCTGAACACTGTGAGCAGGACACACTGCACTAAATGTAAATAGTCTAGATAGAAGATAACAGGAACGGATCTAGCTAAACTGAATACAGTGTATATATATATATGCAACACCTGGGATGCATATATATACACAATACACTGTAAGTGCAGCTAACTGACTGACTGTTCTGCCTAATCTATCTAACTCAAATCAAATGACACTGTCTCTCTCTCTCTCTATCTCTCAGCACACCGGAACACACACTACACAGGGCCGCCGTGCAGGCGGCCTTATATAGTGTGGGGTGTGTACTAAATCCCCTGAGCCATAATTGGCCAAAGCCAGCCTGGCTTTGGCCAATTACAGCTCTCTCTACTGACGGCGCTGTGATTGGCCAAGCATGCGGGTCATAGTGCATGCTTGGCCAATCATCAGCCAGCAATGCACTGCGATGCCGCAGTGAATTATGGGCCGTGACGCGCCACACGAATTTGGCGCGAACGGCCCATATCGTTCGCAATTCGGCGAACGACCGAACAGCCGATGTTCGAGTCGAACATGGGTTCGACTCGAACACGAAGCTCATCCCTAGTCTTGGGTGATCTACATCAACATGACAATACCAGGGGGTTTATTTATAAAACATATGTTGAACGAATGTCACAAGCATTCGTCTAGGCTGCATACATTTTCCCCGTGTTTTCTCTAAGGGCACTTTCAGACATGAGGGGGCAGTAAAAACTGGCATCTAAACCCCTGGCCGCCCACCCAAATTGCAACAACTTGGGGTGCAGATTTTGACAGATAGCACATCCTGTCAAATGCCTCCATTGAGTTCAATAGGGGTGCACCGCAACTGCAAGCCGAATACTTCCATATACCATGCCTTGTGGTGCATTGAGTTAATAACCCCTTCCTGCTTGCCCTGGCATCCCTTTAGCTGGGCTATTATGCCTGGGGGGGGGGGGGGGGAGGTCTGCCTTATCATTTGACTATTGTGATTGGCTGTCACAGTGGTCACATGATTGGGAACCGGTTCCCAATCAATCCTCTGTGCTGGGAGTGCACAGTAATCAGCCGCCCATAGATATGTGTATAAGTGCGACATGTGGGCGTTAAAGCCCACAATCTTTTCTGCCGCACATTATGTGGGCGGCAAGAGGTTAAGGAAGGGTCATGCACACTGTGTTATCTGCTATGGCACGTTAACCATATGCCATGACGTGCGTAAACACATGGCAACAGAACGCTTCAAGTGTTACTAAACCCACAACAGTAAAATCAGTTTATACAGTGCCTTGAAAAAGTATTCATACCCCTTGAAATTTTCCACATTTTGTCATGTTACAAATAAAATAGTAAATGTATTTTATTTGGATTTTTTGTGATAGACCAACACAAAGTGGCACATAATTGTGAAGTGGAAGGAAAATGATAAATGGTTTTCAAACCCTTTTTACATATAAATGAGTGAAAAGTGTGGCGTGCATTTGTATTCAGCCCCCTTTACTCTGATACCCCTAACTAAAATCTAGTGGAACCAATTGCCTTCAAAAGTCACCTAACTAGTAAATAGAGTCCCCCTGTGTGTAATTTAATCTCAGTATAAATACAGCTGTTCTGTGAAGCCCTCAGAGGTTTGTTAGAGAACCTTAAGGAACAAACAGTATCAGGAAGGCCAAGGAACACACCAGGCAGGTCAGGGATAAAGTTGTGGAGAAGTTTAAAGCAGAGTTAGGTTATAAAAAATATCCCAAGCTTTGAACATCTCAAGGAGCACTGTTCAATCCATCATCCGAAAATGGAAAGAGTATGGCACAACTGCAAACCTACCAAGACATGGCCGTCCACCTAAACTGACAGGCCGGGTAAGGAGAGGATTAATCAGAGAAGCAGCCAAGAGGCCCATGGTAACTCTGGAGGAGCTGCAGAGATCCACAGCTCAGGTGGGAGAATCTGTCCACAGGACAACTATTATGCCCTGTACACACGATCGGACATTGATTAGACATTCCGAAAACAAAATCCATGGATTTTTTCCGACGGATGTTGGCTCAAACTTGTCTTGCATACACACAGTCACACAAAGTTGTCGGAAAATCCGATCGTTCTGAACGCGGTGACGTAAAACAGGTATGTCGGGACTATAAACGGGGCAGTAGCCAATAGCTTTCGTCTCTTAATTTATTCTGAGAATGCGTGGCACTTTGTGCGTCGGATTTGTGTACACACGATCGGAATGTCCGACAACGGATTTTGTTGTCGGAAAATTTTATAGCCTGCTCTCAAAATTTGTGTGTCGAAAATGTTTGATGGAGCCCACACACGGTCGGAATTGCCGACAACAAGGTCCTATCACACATTTTCCATCGGAAAATCCTATCGTTTGTACAGGGCATTAGTCGTGCACTCCACAAATCTGAACTTTTTGGCCTACAAGCAAAACGCTATGTGTGGCAGAAAACTAACTCTGCACATCACCCTGAACACACCATCCCCACCGTGAAACATGGTGGTGGCAGCATCATGTTGTGGGGATGCTTTTCTTCAGCAGGGACAGGGAAGCTGGTCAGAGTTGATGGGAAGATGGAAGGAGCCAAATACAGGGCAATCTTATGCCACGTTCACACGGTCAGATTTTCCTATGGGAAATGTTCGATGGGAGCTCGTTGTCGGAAAATCTGACCGTGTGTAGGCTCCATAGGACATTTTCCGTCGGAATTTCCGACAAACAAAATTTGAGATCTAGATCTCAAATTTTCCGACAACAAAGTCCATTGTCGTAAATTCTGATCGTGTGTACACAACTCCAATGCACAAAGTTCCACGCATGCTCGGAATCAAGCAGAAGAGCCGCATTGGCTATTGAACTTCATTTTTCTCCACTCGTCGTACGTGTTGTACGTCACCGCGTTCTTGGCGATCAGAATTTCCGACAAGATTTGTGTGACCGTGTGTATGCAAGACAAGTTTGAGTCAACATCCGTCGGAAAAAAAACATGGATTTTGTTGTCGGAATGTGCGATCGTGTGTACAGGGCATTAGAAGAAAACCTGTTTTTGTCTGCAAAAGACTTGAGACCGGGGCGGAGGTTCACCTTCCAGCAGGACAACGACCCTAAACATACAGCCAGAGCTACAATGGAATGGTTTAGATCAAAGCATATTTATGTGTTAGAATGACCCAGTCACAGTCCAGACCTAAATTCAATTGAGAATCTGTGGCAAGACTTGATAATTGCTGTTCACAGACGCTCTCCATCCAATCTGACAGAACTTGAGCTATTTTGAATGGGCAAAAATGTCCCCATCTAGATGTGCAAAGCTGATAGAGACATCCCCAAAAAGACTTGCAGCTGTAATTGCAGTGAAAGGTGGTTCTACAAAGTATTGACTCAAGGGGGCTGAATACAAATGTACCCCACACTTTTCACATATTTATTTGTAAAAAATGTTAAAAACCATTTATCATTTTCCTTCCACTTCACAATGATGTGCCACTGTGTGTTGGTCTATCACATAAAATCCCAATAAAATAAATTTACGTTTTTGGTTACAACATGACAAAATGTGGAAAATTTCAAGGGGTGTGAATACTTTTTCAAGGCACTGTATATACTGCTGATGAGGAAAGGTATTTAGCAGTTTAAATTTACTAAAATAATTGCATTTCTATGTTCGGTGTACTGTGGGAGACCAGATATAGTGAATGCAGGGTCCTGGGTTTAGTAACACGAATGGGCCCTTGCAGAGATTTCAAGGAAATAGTAATGCTAAATTTGCTAATTGTTAGTAGTCCATGTCTGTGGTGAATGGGGGAGGTGAGGTTATCATAGTCAATGCCTTGTGCTTCCTCTCCTCTGCATGGTGGAGTCCTTACTTTCTAAAAAAAAAATTAAAAAATGACCTACCTCTCCATTCAGAATGGCCATTTTGTGCCTCCATCGGCCCTTTGCTAATGAGGCAATTCTGATCCATGCATTGAGCTGAGTGTTAAACATCCAAACATCACTGCTGTTAATATGTCCACCTGAAGAAGGACAATGATGGAGATCACATGATTTGGAACAACAGTTTTTCTTATTCTACACCTATGATGGAGAAGGGTTATGGGCCCCTGTTAGGTTATTATTGATGTCTGTGTCCCTGCTGAGATTAGTGACCAATATGATGGGAAATTCAAAATTTTGCATATGAAAAATGAGAATAAGCACTTACCTGAGATGTATATATTATTCTTCAATGTACAGGCAGCAAACTCAGACTTGGTATATCCTGGCATGCTGGCAAGAAGTTTCCACTGCCCGCTCCTTGGATAGTAACATTCAGTAAAAGGCAATTTTAAAAGTCCCTTTTTATCACAACCGCCAATAATGACGATGGCTTCCGACAAGTCTGCAAATCTGCAAGAAAGAAACAGTAAACTTATATTGCTCCTTTATTATTTGCACATTGTTCAGTGACTAAACACTAGGGATGAGCAAAATTGAGCTTTTTCATTTCCCCTATGATTTTGATGAAAATTAAAAAATTTCAGCAACATTTTATCGTTTGATGAAATGCACTGAAGTCAATGAGGAATGAGAAAGTAATATGGTTTTTGGTGACTTTTAGGTGTAAAATGGACTTTAAATGGCTTCTGGGGTTTACATAAGCTCCTCTTAAAGTGGAGTTCCACCCACTTTTACAACTCCTCAGCATCCCTCACTAAACTGTGCGCTGTAAACAAATTGGATATTTTTACATTTTTTTTCTCAGCACCTACTGTATTCATTTTTCACTTCCTCCTCCCTGGCCGCGGCCCATCGCATCATTTCCTGTTTGCAATGCCTTCTGGGAAGGGACAGCAACTTCATCTGACACTGTGGTTGCTATGGAAACCTGACCTGAAACCTATTACACTGCTTGTGCTGCACTGAGCATGTGCGAGATCTGCCAGGATGAGATCCAGGAAGAAGTACAGTCTGGCTTCAGATGCCCACACTTAAGATGGCCACGGCCTGCTGTAAGTTTATAAAATAACAAACTACTGCTATAAACTAACAAAACAGACCTTAGTTTACAGACTAACTTTACTAGAATACATTAAGCTTGTGTATTATAGGGGTATTTTTATTTAAAAAGTATAATTTCGGCCGGAACACCACTTTAACTACCGTAGATCTGTTTGCGTGCCTTAAGCCGCGTACACACGAGCGGAATGTCCGACAGAAAAAGTCAGACGGAAGCTTTTCATCGTCTATTCCGATCACGTGTAGGCCTCATCGGACTTTTTTTTTTCCCGAAAATTCTGACGGACCTAGAAATGGAACATGTTCTAAATATTTCCGACGCAACCAATTCCTATTGGGAAAACCGCTCGTCTGTATGCTGTTCCGACGGAACAAAAACGACGCATGCTCTGAAGCAAGTACGAGACGGAAGCTATTGGCTACTGGCTATTGAACTTCCTTTTTCTAGTCCCGTCGTAAGTGTTGTATGTCACCGCGTTCTTGACGGTTGGACTTTGGGTTGACCGTGTGTAGGCAAGACCGCTCGAATGGAATTCCGTCGGAGAAACCTTCGGAGTTTACTCCGACAGCAAAACCGGTCGTGTGTACGCGGCATTATTACCCTTAAAAGTCTTTGTTTTGTATTTGCAAAAAAAAGCCATAGGTGGAAAAAGGTAACAAACAAATGCACAAAAACGGAAATAAAAATGCAACTTCCACCGCCACCTTCCCAAGAAAAACACCCTCTAAATAAAATGAAAATATATAGTTTTTTTTTTTATGCAAATTTTGCAATCTGAACAATTGAAAGTTTATTCTTGGTAATTTCGCAGTGAAATCACTTATCCATACTGGACAGTCATGGTCACAGTTACCAAAGGATTTTGTAGTTTTGTGCTATCTGTTCAGCAATGACATTAGACTACGCACAAGCTACTCCTTAAAACCACAGGAGCTCTGATTCCGAAGCACAGCGCTCCTCTGCAGCATGTGCAGTGGTATGTATATCCATGTAAACAGCAGTGCCTTTAGGTAAAGTTAGTGCCAGCCACCAGCTTCATAATACAGAGCTGGTGGTAAAAGCCCAGTTACCATAGAGTATTTTAGGGCTCCCTGTAAATGGAAGTGACAATAATGCTGAGGGAGCCTCAAAAACACTTACATCAACAGAGCCTAGTTTGGGTTAAGGCAGGGGTCTTCAAACTACGGCCCTCCAGTTGTTCAGGAACTACAATTCCCATCATGCCTAGTCATGTCTTTGAATATCAGAGTTTTACAATGCCTCATGGGATGTGTAGTTCCACAACAGCTGGAGGGCCATAGTTTGAGGATCCCTGGGTTAAGGTAACCCAAAGACAGGTTGAAAAAAATGTCAAAAAGCAAAGTTCTATATTTCTGTACCTTCTTGGCCTTGCTCTGAAAGAGTTGACTGGATTCCCAAGGATGTGGAACATCCGAGCCTCGTGCAACAAAGAGAAGCACTCTGGACAGCCCTGGATGGTCTTTTCTGTTTCCACCTTCTCCATGAAATAAGCAGGGTCCAGCAATGGCAGTCTCACATGTTCCAGAAGATCCTTCAAAGCTTTAGTTCCGGTGGTTTTATTTTCTTTGACCCACCTCATGACAGCTTCAAAGACAATTTCCTCTTTGCTCACCACCAGGTCCTCGTTGGACAAGTACTCAATCAATTCCTCTTTGGTCAGCTGCAGAAACTCCTCGTGACAAGAGACCTCCTCGAAACCTTCCAGCACCAGTTTTTTGCTTTTCTCAGAGAGGGAAGTGATTGAGAACAAGTCAGCAAACTTCATTATGCCAACACAGTTAGAAGGGTCCAGTTGGCTGTCCAAAAATTTTACACACTCATCTTTTAAACTAGAGATGTGGAGCAGATCTGAGGCCTGCAAGAGGTCTTCCACATTGTCTTCTTGTATCGTTGGGTTCCCACCATACATGAAGTCCAACAAGAAGCCCATAATTCTTGCTGATATTTTCTGAATGTTGATAACACTGAGATTGCTCTCCTTGAGGCTTCCTCCAAACATGGCTCTGAAATAAGAACTGTTGGCTGACAGGACGCCTCGATGGCAGGGAAATGTCTGGTCTTCTATTTGGAGAACCACATCTGTAAAAATTCCACATTGTCTGTAAATGTTTAGACTCTGTAGGATCTCCCTGGCATGGCATGTCCCACCACAAGGCCATGTCTGTTGTCTCACCATTCTCAGCTCCTGGAAGGAGTTTTCGAGATTGATAGGTTCCAATTCTGGTACCTCTTTTGAAGTCTTTTCCATCCTGCATTAAACAAGACAATGATTAAAGATAAGCTATGAAATATTAGAAAATATTGTAAAACTGTAACTTAATCCATTGGGCAGGCTCCCATGTACTGCATATAAATCCAAAAAGAAAGGAAGAGGCACAGATAAACTTGTGAACTTGAGAAAAAAAGTGTGGATGTCCATCATGGGCCCACAAAATTAAAAGCAAGAGTTTCGACCCCACATCTTTTCTTTTTGGACTTATATGCGGTACATGGGTGCCTGCCCCCTGGATATACTGTACTTACATTTTGACAACCAAAGAAATTTTTTTTTTTTACTTTTTTCCTGCAATGCAATGTAGCAATAGCAAAGATAACTACAGAATGAACAGAGCCCATTCCCCGACACAAAAGTTTTCACCCCCGTCCTCTCATGCTATTGGCCGGAATTTGCACCAGACACTTGTCGGTGACTTGTGTTTTTTTTTTTTTTCTTACATTGTATTCCTTACAGCATCTCAGTTATTAACACGTGTGGTGGGCATGTCATTTTGGATATCCAACATTCAGAATAAAAAGCCTAATCTTTTGGTTTTACTTTTTTGCCTTTTGCTTTACAAGCCCATCCTAAAAGGATAATTTTGCAACATCATTTTTTTGTGGCTCATGACTGTCCCCCCCTCCCTACCTTTAAAACCACAGGACTTTGTTATTTCATGTGCAGCACATCTGCTTAGACGATCGGGACCTTGGCTCGGCGAAGATGGAAAAATTGTACGTTTGTAAGCCAACTCACATCTGCACACCGGCTCTACAAATTGTATTCACCACATGACATGAAAATATTTACTTACAGATAAGCAGCCACTTAGACGGCTGGCTAATTTTAGGCTCTGGTAACCAAACCTTCCCACCAGAGGCGGCTCTCTAATTAGGCAAATTAGGCCTTTGCCTAAGGCCTCGCAATCTAAGGGGCCTCGCAAAAGCCTAATTTGCCTGTAGCTCAACCTCCCCAGGATAGTCCTGGCGAATCAGAGTCCCTGCATGCCCGTGGGGTGTCTTGGTTCCCACGAGCAATGCTTCGTATGGCAGCCGCAAAGTGGCATCTCTCCCCGGCTGGCACACACATACGGAGCTCTGCGCACTGACCCCGCCCCCTCCTCCTCCTGCTGTGATGTTTTCCTGGACACAGAGGAGGAGGCGGGGAGGAAGCACGGCCATGCACAGGGGCGGGGATGCAATTGCCCCCTGGGCTGCTCTAATGTCCTGCACAAAGGCCGCTGAGCTGGCCGGATTCAGTACTACAAGCCAGTGATGAGCTCTGTCACAGGGCTGACAGTCTGTGTTAGCCCCGCCCCTCCCTCCTGCACACGAAGCTCTGGCAGAGGCTGGATGGATCTGCTTTTTCTTTCCCCGCCCACACTCCGGGCAGCCCGTGTTCTGTCTGTGAAGAGGATGTGTGGGCGGGAAAGTTAAAACTGAGCAGTCGGCTGAGCTCAGCAACCACAGTCTTTAAAAAAAAAAAAAAACAAGTGAGCCTCCTGGGACTAGTGTCCATTGCGTCCAAGTAAGTGACAAGTGAGCTTCTCCTCCCTCCCTCCCTTCCTGCTGTCTCTTCCCCTCTCTGCAGCTTAGGTGTTATATTACAGCCTGTGACAGTACCTCGCCCTCCTAGATGTTATGATGTGGGTTCACACTGGCATGCTGCAGTGCTGGTGTACTGGCAGTCTTCCTGCATGTTACCCCCCCCGGTCCCATAGACTTCTATTAGGTTGTACATTTTTGCTGCATGTTCTGAAAGTGCACAAGAAGTCCTGCATGCTGCATCTTTGGTGCAATTCGAGAAAATGCAGCAAAACGCACAATCTAATTAGAAGTCTGAAGGACTGCGGCTATGGAAAACCGCCAGCACAGTGGCAGCCTGTCCATTAAGGACGTACAGGCACTGCCCCCTCCATTATGCCACTCCCTGTATGTAAAATGTATAGATTCATGCACTGCATTAATCTATCCATGGCCACCGTGGCTACCCCCTGTTCAGGCGTCTGGCCCCTTCTCAAACACCAGGCGCCTGAATTACAGTGGTGGGGGTGTGTTTTTTTTTTTTTTTTTTAAACCACCTGCTTAGTGCCATAGGCTTCAAAAAAGGTGGACTCAGAGCGCAGAGTATTGCACCATGAGCCCACCCAGGCGTGTTAAAAAAGCAAATTAATATTCTCTTTTCTAACACTGAACCACCAATCAGGAAGTACGGGTCTAATACCCGTCACCTGTTGGCTGAAGGCACAGGCATTCCTATTGGACATCTAGCAGACCAGAAGAAGAGATGCACGGGAACCATGGAGGACACAGGACAGGGGCATCACCTGACCCACTGCATGTCCCACAGCTTGCCGCCATCACCCACTGCCTGACCCGTCACCAAGATGGGGTAAGTGTCAGTCAGACAGCAAGTGGGCGGAGGGGGTGTCACAGTGGCTGCATTTGATGGGGGCACAGTGGCTGCATTTGATGGGGGCACAGTGGCTGCATTTGATGGGGGCACAGTGGCTGCATTTGATGGGGGCACAGTGGCTGCATTTGATGGGGGCACAGTGGCTGCAATTGATGTTTTTTTTTCAGTTTGCTTGCCTACCCCCCCAAAAAAAATTTTGGGCATCTGTGTGAGCCCAAAGGCTTGCACTCTTAGCAGGCACTGCCACTCCACTGAAGTGATCAATGCTTAGGTCGCTTTTCAGAGGCATTTGACAGGCAGTGAGGAGGCGATGTCTAATTTCCTCCCTGCCTATTTTAACCTCCATGTCTTCAGTCTCTGACCATCTCTTGTATCACATCCGCAGTTCGATCATCTATTGTATAATTTACGCAGTCTCTGACCATCTCTTGTATCATGCCTGCAGTCTCTGACCATCTCTTGTATCATGCCTGCAGTCTCTGACCCTCTCTTGTATCATGTCTGCAGTCTCTGACCATCTCTTGTATCATGTCTGCAGTCTCTGACCATCTCTTGTATCATGTCTGCAGTCTCTGACCATCTCCTGTACTATGTCTGCAGTCTCTGACCATCTCTTGTATCATGCCTGCAGTCTCTGACCCTCTCTTGTATCATGTCTGCAGTCTCTGACCATCTCTTGTATCATGTCTGCAGTCTCTGACCCTCTCTTGTATCATGTCTGCAGTCTCTGACCATCTCTTGTATCATGTCTGCAGTCTCTGACCATCTCTTGTATCATGTCTGCAGTCTCTGACCATCTCTTGTATCATGTCTGCAGTCTCTGACCATCTCCTGTACTATGTCTGCAGTCTCTGACCATCTCTTGTATCATGTCTGCAGTCTCTGACCATCTCTTGTATCATATCTGCAGTCTCTGACCATCTCTTGTATCATGTCTGCAGTCTCTGACCATCTCTTGTATCATGCCTGCAGTCTCTGACCATCTCCTGTATCATGTCTGCAGTCTCTGACCATCTCCTGTATCATGTCTGCAGTCTCTGACCATCTCTTGTATCATGTCTGCAGTCTCTGACCATCTCTTGTATCATGTCTGCAGTCTCTGACCATCTCTTGTATCGTCTCCTCAGTCTCTGACCATCTCTTGTATCATGTCTGCAGTCTCTGACCATCTCTTGAATTATGTTTGCAGTCTGACCATCTCTTGTATCATGTCTTCAGTCTCTGACTATCTCTTGTATCATGTCTTCAGTCTCTGACTATCTCTTGTATCATGCCCGCAGTTTCTGACCATCTATTGTATAATTTCTGCAGTCTCTGACTATCTCTTGTATCATGTCTGCACAGACCTTTTTCTGTATCATATCTGCACAGCCTCTGACCATCTTCTTTATTGTGTCTGAAGTCTCTAGGGGGGGGGGGGGGGTTACAGAGGAGTCAAGAGCTGGAGCACTGCTAGGAGGGGGGTCACAAGAGGAGTTGGACTTGTGTGGAGTAGGATAATATAGGATGAAACTAGAGCCACCAAGCTGGAGCCCAGAGAGGACCGTCTGGCTGAGCCCTGTATGGTGCACCTGAGATGAGGTCAGTGACAGAGTTTCAAGGATAGTCTGATGGGGGTCAGTGATGTAAGGGGGAGTGAATACAGTAAGGTAAGGGGGCACTGATATAAAGGTTCCCCCTTATATTAGTACCCCCCCCCTTTTACCTTAGTGTATTCACTCTGCGGGTGGTCTGTGGTCACCAGCGTATTCCCCACATTGGAGTTCTCATTTTCAATGCAAGTTGGAACTCCACGGACCCTGATAAAAAGGGGAACTCTGATGTAAATGGGAATGCTGTACACTCTGATATAAGGTGATCTCTGGTCACCAGAGCCCCCCTTACTTTAGTGTTCCCCCTTACTCCAGTCTGCCGCATTTCCCCTTGCACTGTAAGGGGGAATCTTGCAGACTCTGATGTAAGGGGGAACTCTGTGCTGGGTTATATTAACCCGAGCTTTATGTGAATGAAGAAATATGATTTTTGACTTTTATTTTACTACTACTACTACACATTACTAGTAGCAGCTGCACAAATTGTTTTTATATTTGTGTGCATGTAATATATATATGTTTAATGATAATTTGCTAGAGAAAATTCTAGAAACTGTGAAATTATAGTTCATAGTGTTTAAGGCTTTTAATATATACAATTTATACAGTTTATTTTTATCGCTTTAATTGTTTTTCCCATTATGGGCGTGAGTGGGGCCTCATGTCTAGGTTTTACCTAAGGCCTCACAAAGCCTAGAGCCGCCTCTGCTTCCCACAATCCCCTATAAAGCCCATGTGCTGACAAATTGCAGTGGGCATGTATCAGCAGCAATTAGGGTAGCACAGACTGCGGCAGGGGGAACGCTTGATGTCCATTTTTTATTTTCCTCCTCTATTTATGAGCAATACCACCATCGACATGGAGGATCTCCATAGAACTCTGAGTCGCTCTGCTCAATTAATACATTTTTATTTCTGCCCACTTTTAAAGTGCACATTATAGAGTAAAAGTGGCCAATAATGACTCTTTGCTAGTCGTTATGTGGACCTTGGGGCACTATTCTTCCCTCTGATACAAGCCACTATTCCTCCCAATGACACCAACAGTGGGGCATACTTGCTACCACTGACACCAAGGATGAGGCACTATTCCTCCCACTGATTCCAATGATAGGGCACTATACCACCCACTGATACCAATTATGGGGCACTATACCTCCCACTAATACCATTGATGGAGTTCTTTTACTTCCACTGATACCAATGACGGGGCACTATCCCCCCCCCCACTGATACTAATGAGAGGGCACAATACCTCTCACTGATACCAATGATGGGGCACTATTCCTCCTATTGACACCAATAATGGGGCACGATTCCTCCCATCGATACCAATGATGGGGCACTATTCCTCCCATTGATACCAATGATGGGGCACTATTCCTCCCACTGATACCAATGATGGGGCACTATTCCTCCTATTGACACCAATAATGGTGCACTATTCCTCCCATTGATACCAATGATGGGGCACTATTCCTCCCACAGATACCAATGATGGGGCACTATTCCTCCCACTGATACCAATTAAGGGGCACTATTCCTCCCATTCATACCAATGATGGGGCACTATTCCTCCCACTGATACCAATGATGGGGCACTATTCCTCCCACTGATACCAATGATGGGGCACTATTCCTCCCACTGATACCAATGATGGGGCACTACTCCTCCCACTGATACCAATGATGGGGCACTATTCCTCCCACTGATACCAATGGTGGAGCACTATTCCTCTCACTGATACAAATGATGGGGCAATATTCCTCCCACTGATATTAACGATGGGGCACTATTCCTCCCACTGATACCAATGATGGGGCACTATTCCTCCCATTGATACCAATGATGGAGCACTATTCCTCTCACTGATACAAATGATGGGGCACTATTTCCCCGACTGATATTAATGATGGGGTACTATTCCTCCCACTGAAACCAATGACGGGGCACTATACTATATCTACAACTGATACCTATGATGGGGCCTTAAACCTCCCACTGGTACCAATGATAGGGACACTATTCCTCCTCCTACTGATTGCATGCACTGGTTAATTTTTTTTCTACCATTGACCATGAAAGCCTAAGGCATTGTTACTCCCTCTGATGCCGGGACTTTTTCTTCCCCCACTTTCCACAATCAAGCCCCCCTAAAGTCTGAAGGATAGTAAACTGGCCCTTTGTGTAGATATTCTGCTTCAGAAGTCTTTAACCCTTGGGGAGTATTTCACCAAAAAAAAAAAGTTATATTGCAGGAGTGCCTAAAATGAGACTTTTATCTTAGCGCAGACTTCTGGGAAAACCAGTGAGCCAATCACACAAGCAAGAAATTACATTTCCCGGGGGATTCCGTACTCCGCAACATATGTCAGCACAGCCAACCGCTAGTTTTCACCAGGTGGGAGCGTGTGACAGGGTGACAACACAGGAGCACAACTGGGAGACAGCTGCGGAACGTTGTCACCTTTTTCATCCCCTTTTCCATCTCAGTGCTGCTGATCTCCCACAGCTTTTTTTCAGCCACTTTCATAGGCCAGCTTCCTGAGAGTGGCTATGATGGGCCGCGTAATGTCTTGTTGTCACCACCAGGGGTGTGTGTGACAAGGAGCAGCTCAATTCAGAGACAGTTGTCACCCTATACCAAGAAGTGCGTGAACCTTCATGGTAGGATCACCAGGTATTCGTTTATTGAAAACTGCAGATTTAACATACTACCGGTTATATGAGATTTTAGGTTTAGGCGGTCCCGTACTTTAATGCACAGAATCACCAGGCATTTGTTTCTTTTATATATATATATATGCACAGTGAATCCCTGTTGCCCATATTTTATTTTTACTGCCTACAAAAAAGGAGATCAGTTGTCAGTCAATGGCAGACAGACAGGAAATGAATTTCCAGGTGTTTTCCTATTACATGATATTCCCGAGTTTCCTGCTTCTCTGTGAAATAGATTTGGACCTCACTGTTCTCATATTGTTTGTCCATTTTACTGTAACATGTGGGCCCTATGTATTGAAGTATTAGAGTGGATCCAGCAAAACTTGACTGCCTGCGTTTCGATCGGCCACACATCTAGTGACTGGCAGATGTTTAGCCGGTAAATGTAAAACCAATATTATACTGAGCGAGAAATTTCCCCCAACAGGCACACAGCAATGAAAAGCAATGCCTACAAGGTCCCAATCCTTCCTCACTATATCTAAAACAAAAATCTAAAAATGTGGTTGAAGTTGTACTTGTCTTTACATCATTAAAATAAAAATTAAAATGATCCTACGATGTGCCTGGTGGTCCTCCCATGTGACACTTCCTGGTAAAGGGTGACAACTGCTCCCTACTTGTTTTCCTCTGTTGTCACCCAGTCATATGGGCCCCTCCTGAAAACCATGGATGTTCCCGGTGTTCCTGGTTTCAGTTCGCAAGCATTCTTCCAAATGATAAAAAAGTTTAGGAATTGTGAATTAGAGTGTTACTAAACCCAGGACCCTGCATTCACTATATCTGGAGGAAAAACCTTTTCTCATCAGCAGTATATAGCAGTTTTGTGACTTCTATCAGTGTCTGCTTAAAGCTTGTAGGATGACTTTTCATTCTCCTCTGATTGTTCTATGAGGCTGCATGACCCCTGACTCTCTACCTGGACAGTGCTGATTGGCCCTGTGCTGAGCACATGCACCCATCCAAGAAAAAAAAAAAAACTCTCTAGCAACACACACCAAACTGAGCATGTGCAGAGTGCTCCCAAGGCTCTGTACTATCAGGAGACAGATTAGGGACAGTGGAAGAAGGCGAGGGTCAGAGAAGACAGGATCAAACAGCCTTTTTACACAATGCGGAGGATTAACACCTTAGGTTCCACAGTGAGTATAACAAGCATGCTTTGCTGCATATACAGATTAGTATTGTAGGGCGGGGACGGGTTTTTGGGACTTTAAATGAAATCATGGCCGAAGAGCCCTTTCACACTGGGGCGGTTTGCAGGCGCTATTGCGCTAATAATAGCGCCTGCAAACCGACCCGAAAGTGCCGCTGCTTTCATTCCAGTGTGAAAGCCCCGAGGGCTTTCACACTGGAGCGGTGCGCTGGCAGGATGGTAAAAAAAGTTCTGCCAGCAGCATCTTCGGAGCGGTGAAGGAGCGGAGTGTATACCGCTCCTTTACCGCTCCTGCCCATTGAAATCAATGGGACGGCGCGGCTATACCGCCAGCAAAGCGCCTCTGCAGAGGCGCTTTGCGGTGGTATTTAACCCTTTCTCGGCCGCTAGCAGGGGGTAAAACCGCCCCGCTAGCGGCCGAATACCGACGGTAAAACGCCGCTAATAATAGCGGCGTTTTACCACCGCCGCCCGCCCCAGTGTGAAAGGGCTCTTTATGATTCACATAAAGTCCCACCCCTTTGTCGCCTGGTTGCTTGGTTGCCTTTTTTTCTGCATATACAGACTGATTTTACTGTTGTGGGTTGAGGCCCCTTCCACACTGCTGCGACTTAGTGAGATTTTGCCACGATTTTACCGTGATTTTGCAGCCACAATTTCAGGGAATGCCTGTGTAAACTTGAGGTCTATGGACCTCAACTCGCATTAAAGTCAGACCCAAAGTAGCACAGGGACTCTACTTTGAAGTTGGTGCGACTTGAAATCGCACAGATATGAATGGTACTCATTGGAAATCATGGGGAACGACTTGTCATGTGACTTTCCAGTCCCAAGTTGCAGGACAAGTGTAAAAGGGGCCTGAGTAACACTTCAATGTGATACCCGTTAAAGTCAACGGCAGCCGAATCCTGGAATAAACTTCTCTCTTTTAGACTTTAGGTGGCTGTGCCAAACTGCCAACATGCATGGGGGTTGATTTACTAAAGGCAAACAGAATGTGCACTTTAAAAGTGCAGGTGCACTCATTTTCTTCCCAGAGCTTATTATTATGGTAGGTTAATTGGCTTCTGTCCAAAATTGGCCCTAGTATATGAATGTGAGTTGGGGACCTTGGATTGTGGGCTCCTTGAGGGTAGGGACCGATGTCAGTGTGCGATGTATATGTGGAGCGCTGCATAAATTGATGGCACTATATGGGTACCTTAAATAAAAATAGGGATAATTGTAGGGACGCACCCAACTCACTCAGGTTGAACTGGATGGACTGGTGTCTTTATTCAACCTTACTAACTATGTAACTATGTAATTATTGAATGTGGTGAAGCTCTGCTGATTTCCAATCCAATCCAATCACGTGCAAGAAAAAATGCATTTTTTTTTTTTATAATCCTTGTACCCGATTGGGTATTTTTCAGCTTCACCGCATTCACTCTGGGGAAATTGGGGTTGATTTACAAAGTGCAGTTGCTCCAGAGCTTAGTAAATGAGGTAAAGCTTTACCCAATCACGTGCAAGGAAAATAAAAAAAAAACAGCATTTTTACTTGCACATGATTGGATGATGGAAGTCAGCAGAGTTTCTGCTCATTTACTAAGCTCTGGAGCAACTGCGCTTGCAAAGTGCATAGTATTTGCCTCTAGTAAATCAACCCCTAATTATTGCAAGAAAATAAGAAAGAGAGATGAGCAATTGCTCTATACAAAAATCTGTATGGCATGCTCTACTTATGTGCCTGTTATCAACAAGCTGCTTATCTCAGCGAATATTTGTATTTTCACAGCCATATCTCACATGTCATTGTTTCCATCTCAGACACATGTCACCATTCCTGTCTGACGCCGGGCTCACACACGTGGCGTGTATTGCAGACAGATGTGGTTAGACGTGTTTGTGTGACCGGAGAGAAGCTGAGTCCTCTGAGGTTACAAGATGAGCCAACTCGCTGTCTGCCTTGAAGAAAAAGGGAAATGACTTTAGGTGAAATAGAGGATATTTTCCATGTCCTGCAGAGTTCACACGGAGGGGATTTCTACAGATCTTCCAACATGAGACATTGCACAAACCACGTCTTTCCAAATGACCAGCCCGCCGTACAATACTACATTTGGGCCCTCCGCAGGATAACGCATACGTGAGCCCCCACCTTTCTAAAACAACCTTTTCCGTTTAAAGTGACACTAAAGGTTCATTTTTTATTTTTTAAAAATAACAGACATGTCATACTTACCTCCAATGTGCAGCTAGTTTTTCACAGAGTAGGCCCCGATCCAGAGTTGCCAACGGTCAGTATTTTTATTGGCAGCCAGTAAAAAATGGGCACTTTCCTCTTGCCAGTAAATCCCAGTTACAGGAAAAGGATGCCAGTAAAAAATATGGCTGTGACGCTCTGAGCCGGCCGAGACCATGAGTGCCTGCTACAGTGCGGGTGGCGGGTCTGGTGGAGGCAGTGCCTGAGCATGTCATGTGATGTCATAGTACAAGGGAGCTGAATGAAGTGGCTGGAGGCTCATGTGTGGATCTGCGGGATGGGAGCAAGGTAAGTCGGGAGCGGGACTGTCAGTGCTGTTTGGAATAGAGTGGACTAAAAGGAGAGAGACTGTCACCATGACTCGGGAGGGGATGTGTCGGTGAGGTGTCATCACCTGTGCTGCTGCACACTGCTGTCAGTGTCACTGTGTGTAGCCTAAATACTAAAAGTTCCAGATAAAACTGTAATTTTATAACGTTTGGAAATGCCAGTAAAAACTTGGCTGTGCCAGTAAATTTTGAGTGTCATGTCGGTCCAATCTTCGTCTTCTGGGGACCCTCGGCGGCTCTCTCGGCTCCTCCCCACATCAGATATTCCCCTGGTAGAAGCGCTCTCCCGAGGGGGGGGTTACCTTGCGGGTGCGCTCCCGAGTGCAGGACTCGGCCCCGCCCCCTGGCGACCGTGTCACTGGATTTGATTGACAGCCGCGGCAGCCAATGACTGCGCTGCTATCAATCTATCCAATCAACAGCCGAGAACCCCGGGCAGAGAGACAGCGTGTCCCCGTGGGACAAGTTCGAGGGTTCAGGTAAGTAAAACGGAGGGGGGCTGGGGGGGCCGGTCACTGACAGGTGTTTTTTCACCTTAATGCATAGGATGCATTAAGGTAAAAAAACACAAACCTTTACAACCCCTTTAAGGGCCAGTTCACACCACATGCAGTCCAGTGCGTTTTTTTTTTCTGCATCAAAAACGCATGGAACATAGGTTATATGGTTTTCAATGGCTTAGTTTTAGAGCTGCACGATTAATTGTTAAGAATCGTTAGCGCGATTTTTTTCCCCGTTGCAATCTTGACTAAGTATTTCCCGATTCTTTCTATGCAGAGAATTCTCTCTGCTCTGCTGGAGCCAACAGCCAAAGTATAAACATTGTAACGATTTGTTCTTTAGATCAAAGGAATACACTTTGGTGTGTAAATGAGGGAAGTTTAACCACTTCAGCCCCGGAAGATTTGGCTGCTGAATGACCGGGCCATTTTTTGCGATTCGGCACTGTGCCGCTTTAACTGACAAGTGCGCAGTCATGCGACGCAGTACCCAAGCAAAATTGACGTCCTTTTTTTTCCACAAATAGAGCTTTCTTTTGATGGTATTTGATCATCTCTGCAGTTTTTATTTTTTGTGCTATAAACAAAAAAAGAGCGATCATTTTGAAAAAAACACAATATTTTGTACTTTTTGCTATAATAAGTATCCCCATTTTTTTTTTTTAAAAAAAGGCAATTTTTTTCCTCAGTTTAGGCCGCTACGTATTCTTCTACATATTTTTGGTAATAAAAATTGCAATAAGCGTATATTGATTGGTTTGGGCAAAAGTTATAGCGTCTACAAAATAGGGTATAGATTTATAGCATTTTTATTATTACTTTTTTTTTTTTTTTTTTACTAGTAATGGCGGCGATCTGCGATTTTTATCGGGACTGCGACATCATGGCGGACACATCGGACACTTTTGACACATTTTTGGGAGCATTGGCATTTATACAGCGATCAGTGCTATAAAAATGCACTGATTACTGTGTAAATGTCATTGGCAGGGAAGGGGTTAACACTAGGGGGAGATCAAGGGGTTAACTGTGTTCCCTCTCTGTGTTCTAACAGAAGGGGGGAGGGGACTGTGTAGGGGAGATAACAGATCGCTGTTCATACACTGTATGAACAGACGATCAGTCTCTTCTCCCGTCAGAGAATCGGAAACTGTGTGTTTACACACACAGATTCTGGTTCTCGGTGTGTCACGAGCGATCGCAACGGCTCCGGGGGCGAGCGGCGGCTCACGCATGCCCCTAGTGGCCACAGGGCGAAGCAACCTTACATAACATTGTTTCGCCTAGCCGTAAAATTCTGCCGCAGTAAAACTGCGGCGGCTGGTCGGCAAGTGGTTAAACACTAAACCTTTTTCTGACATTTGTTGGTTTCAAGTTAAAATCATTTTTTTTTTTGCTAGAAAATTACTTAGAACCCCCAAACATTATATATATATATATATATATATATATTTTTTTTAGCAGAGACCCTAGAGAATAAAATGGTGGTTGTTGCAATATTTTATGTCCCACTGTATTTGCGCAGCAGTGGTTCAAATGCAATTTTTTGGGAAAAAATTACACTTTAATGAATTAAAAAAAAAAAAACTAACCAATAAAGTTAGCCCAATTTTTTTGTATAATGTGAAAGATTTTACGCCGCGAGAATCGTGATCTTTTTATTCTAAGCAAAAAAAAATTGTGATTTTCATTTTGGCCAGAATTGTGCAGCTCTACATGGTTTACAAAAGAGGGAGAGAAGAGGGCGCTCTGGTGAGGTTGGGTGTCTGGTCCTTTGTAGCAGTGGAGAGATGGCACTGAAGGCAGCACTTTGTAGAGAAGAAGCATCTCTGGAGGGTCATAAAGGAAAGAGAAAGGCGCCTCTAAGTGCAGTGGTTAAAAGATTTATTACAGGCACAATGGGATTAAAAACACTTACAAGATAGTAAGAGGTCATAGGCATAAAATGATTAGTCCTCCTGCGGATCGCTGCAATCCTCGTCTGTCTGGGGGAGAGAGAGCCGTCCTGCAGCTGTCAGAGTCCCTGGTGACATGGCGAAGAGGTGAAGATGCGATGAGGTCTGACGAAGGAGCTGTGCATGCTCCGAAATGTGTTACCGCCCACCATCTTCACCTGATGTTACAGCGGCCATTCCAGCTTTGTTCCAGAACCCGGGCCGTCTCATCGCATCTTCATATGCCTTTGACTTCTTACTATCTTGTAAGTGTTTTTAATCCCATTGTGCTTGTAATAAATCTTTTAACCACTGCACTTAGAGGCGTCTTTCTCTTTCCTTAAAGTGGAGTTCCACCCAAAAGTGGAACTTCCACTAATCAGATTCCTCCCCCCCTCCGGTGACACAGTTGGCACCTTTCAGGGGGGAGGGGGGTACAGATACCTGTATATTACAGGTATCTGTACCCACTTCCGGCATAAATAGCCGCAGAATCTGCGGTTATTTACGCCACTTCCTGCTCCCTCCTGCTGCCTGCTGGGAAACACACACGGGTCCCAGAGGCAGCAGGGAGCATTCGTATTGTGCGGCGCGACTCGCGCATGCGCAGTAGGGAACCGGGAAGTGAAGCCGCACGGCTTCATTTCCTGATTCCCTTACCGAAGATGGAGGCGGCAGCACCCGAGGACAGAGAGACGCTTCGGCCTCGGGTGCCGACATCGCGGGCGCCCTGGACAGGTAAGTGTCCATGTTTTAAAAGTCAGCAGCTGCAGTATTTGTAGCTGCTGACTTTTAAAAAATTTTCTTTCGGCGACGCTCCGCTTTAAAAGCATAGTTCACACCAGTGCTTGCAATTCCTGTGCGTTCCAGTTCCAGAAAAAAAAAGTAGCACATGCTGCATTTTTCCGGCACTTTGCTGTACTGGAACGCTGTAAAACACATCAAAAATGCACTGGAACGCACCTAAACTCACAAAGAATGCAGTGGAACACATGTCCTTATTTAAGGTTTAGAAGAAAAAAAGGGGGGAAAAAATACACTGGACCGCATCAAAAACACATCAAAAATGCACTGGATCGCATCAAAAACGCGTCAAAAATGCACTGGATCGCATCAAAAATGCGTCAAAAATGCGCATGCAGAAAAGCATCTGGAACGCATCCAGACTGCATTTCTATGGTGTGAACTGGCACTAAAAGGGAAATGAAAGGCAAAGTATTTGTGTGTATATAGATATATCTATATTACCAAAAGCATTGGGAACAGGTTAAATGAAAATCTTTACATTGTAAATATATACAGTACAATGTATTCATCATGCTGTAGTTACATTGTAACCATTTACGCAGTTACACTTGAAATCCCTGGTGCCCAACCTGCAGCCTGAGGACAGAATGTGGCACCTTTGGTATATGATGGACCTCAACAGACTGTAGCGGGAACATTGATTAGGGCAATAGCATTCATCTCTACTAGCCTCATGTAACATCTTCCCAGTTTACTATTGTCTTTAAGCTCATAAGTTGACAACCACTGCTTTAAATTGTCTAGAGGCATGGAGTCAGCTATTATTGATCCACGGCTGCGATCTACGACTGCAGTTACCAAAGTGATACCAGGGACACATAGACCCTGTTCTGACCTTTGCCACAACATAAATCAACATCGCCATGTCAGAAATGGCGCACTCCACTGTTCTCATACAGGGGTTGGTTTACTAAAGGCAAATAGACTGTTGCACTCTGCAAAGTGCAGTTGTTCCAGAGCTTTATAAATGAGGTGAAGCTTCACTTTGCAAAGAATACCCAATCACATGCAAGGAAAATAAAAACATAGTTTTTGCTTGCACATGATTGGATGATGAAAGTCAGCAGAGCTTCTGCTCATTTACAAAGCTCTGGAGCAACTGCTATTTGCCTTTAGTAGTTCAACCCCATAGTGTCCGCCTTAGCCGTTCAATAGTAATGTGGACATAACTAAAGCACCTTTCACACTGGGGCGGGAGCTGCGTTGGCAGAAAAGCGCCCCTATTATTAGCGGCACTGTACGGCCGTTTTAGCGGCGGTATTCGGTTTTACCCCCGCTAGCGGCCCGAGAAAGGGTTAAAAACCACTGCAAAGCGCCTCTGCAGAGGCCCCATTGATTTCAATGGGCAGGAGCGGTTTCAATGGGCAGGAGCGGTGAAGGAGCGGTATACACTCCGCTCCTTCACCGCTCTGAAGACGCTGCTAGCAGGACTTTTTTCCCGTCCTGCTAGCGCACCACTCCAGTGTGAAAAACCCTCGGGGCTTTCACACTGGAGACACAGTAGCGGTTGTTTCGGGTCGGTTTGCAGGCTCTTTTTTTAGCGCAATAGCGCCTGCAAACCGCCCCAGTGTGAAAGGGGCCTAAGGGAGAAATGTCCACATTGGCACAGCGGACCATCATCACTGACACTACTCAACGCAAAATAACACGGTAAAAATACTCAAAGGGAAAAGATGAAATGGGCATAAATCTGGTAAATTTGGTGAATTTGGTAAACATGACTGACCAATTATAGTGTATGAGAACGAATTCATTGTTGTATAGCATTGGGTTTCCAAGATGTTTTTGCTCCAAAAAAATCGAGCACTAAGGGGCCTGCTCAGTGTATAAGTATTCAACTGTATATATGCCCCAGCAATAAACCCCCTTTATTTGCTCCCTTTTGGTCTATTAAATACAATATTTGTCACATTTGTTCAATAAGTGCAAACAAATACCTTTTGATCCTGTCAGAAAGCGTATGAGCTGGTGACCTCCTGTGCTGTCTGCCTCTGCTGACTGTTATCAGTTTGCATTGTTCCCAGCTATCCCTGTGAACTACAAAGCACCTCCACCCAATGTTAAGGCGGACCTTCAGTCGTTTTTTCATCTTTCCATCTATTAAATCTTCTGCTCTTGTTGTTGTTTTACCTTTGGATAGTAAAAATTTTTTTACCTGCCAGTAAATACTTCAGGTTTCTTGTCTGGGCATTAGCCTAGGCTTATGACATCATGCACAGCTCTCTCTCTCTCACTCTAGTGAGAGTTTTCCAGGAAAGGAGGGGGGATGAGTCACAAGAGGGCCAATGAGAGCTGCAGAGCTGGAGGTGTGTCTGTGTAAATCCAGGAAGTGAACAGGCAGGAGCTTCAGCTGCCCACAGTTAAAATGGCTGCAGCCAGACTCAGTGGAGGGAGATTTCTGCAGCATATTTGGCAAATACAGAATCACAGTATATATATAATAATATGCAAATGGGTTGGAGGGAAGCTTCAGAATGGCAAAGATGTTTTTATTACAAATTATTTGAGCAGACTGTAGTTCCTCTTTAAGGAGAGGAGGAGGGTGTTCTTTGGTCCTGTTCTGTCTCCTCCAATCAGTAAAGTGAGTGTTGTCAGCATAGGACAGGAAGTGTGTTACTGGCAGGATCTCCAGATGAAAATAAAGATGGAATAATTATCTCCAGATGAAAATAAAGATGGAATAAAGATCTCCAGATGAAAATAAGGGGAGGAAAAAAAAGCCAAATGTAGCCACCACATCTAAGATCTGGTAAGCTGCGCTAGATCTCTTTTTTTTTTTTTTTTGTCTGTGTTTTGAAACACTGCGATGTTCAGTCAAAACAACTGCGCGTGTTTATGCAAAGGAGCTATCAGAGGACAGATCTTCTGACCACCATGTTATTTCTATAACAAGCCTTAAAGATCCCCACAAACATAAAAGAGCAGACCCTAAACCAACTAAACCAAGCGTTCGTGTTTATAAAAGTGCTGCCAAGACAGAGGCTGAAGAAAGATTGCATCTCTCTGTAAATGCAACTGTGGGTATGTGGGTGAGTTTTCTTTTTTGCTCCAAAATTCACCATTTCACATGGGCTTAATCCTTAATATTGAGGGATATACTGAGGGGCATATTAGACTCTATGTTTATTGATTTGAGATGCATGACAGTATACCATGAAGGTTGGTTATTACCGTATTTATCGGCATATAACACGCACTTTTTTCCCCTTAAAATCAGGGGAAAATCGTGGGTGCGTGTTATACGCCGTTCCCCCGCCGATTGTGAGCCTTTTGGCGGCTTTCGGCCACTCTCGGCGGCTTTCGGGCACTCTCGGCGGCTTTCGGGCACTCTCGCCCATTCTCGACGGCTTTCGCCCACTTTAGGCCATTCTCGGCGGCTCTCGGCCTTTGGCGGCTTTCCGCCATTCTCGGCGGCTCTCGCAGTCCCACGTGAGCCGGCGAAAGCCGCCGAGAATGGGCGAAAGCCACCAAGAGCGGCCGAGACACGCCGAGATTGGCTGAGAGAGGCCAAAAGCCGCCGAGAGCGGCCGAGACACGCCACGAATGTCCGAGAGCGTCCGGAAGCTGCCGAGAGCCGCCGAAATTTTTAAATGGCAGCTCTGCACATGACACAGGGGCAAGGCTGCAAATTGACACTCACAAGGCTGCAATGATGGACAAGACTACAGATGGACACTCACAAGGCTACACTGACACTGACAAGGCTGCAATGATGGACAAGGCTGCAGATGGACACTCACAAGGCTACACTGACACTGACAACGCTGCAATGATGGACACTGACAAGGCTGCAATGATGGACAAGGCTACAGATGGATACTGACAATGCTACACTGACACTGACAACGCTGCAGATGGACACTGACAAGGCTACACTGACACTGACAACGCTGCAGATGGACACTGACAAGGCTGCAATGATGGACAAGGCTACAGATGGACACTGACAAGGCTGCAATGATGGACAAGGCTACAGATGGACACTGACAAGGCTGCAATGATGGACAAGGCTACAGATGGACACTGACAAGGCTGCAATGATGGACAAGGCTACAGATGGACACTGACAAGGCTGCAGATGGACACTGACAAGGCTACACTGACACTGACAACGCTGCAGATGGACACTGACAAGGCTGCAATGATGGACAAGGCTACAGATGGACACTGACAATGCTACACTGACACTGACAAGGCTGCAGATGGACACTGACAAGGCTACACTGACACTGACAACGCTGCAATGATGGACAAGCCTACAGATGGACACTGACAATGCTACACTGACACTGACAAGGCTGCAGATGGACACTGACAAGGCTGCAGATGGACACTGACAAGGCTGCATTGATGGGCATGTAAATGTAAGTTTTTTTCCTTAAACTTCCCTCCTTAAAGTTTTTTTTTCTTAAAATTCCCTCCTAAACCTGGGGTGCGTGTTATACTCCGGCGCGTGTTATACGCCGATAAATACGGTAGTTATGTGTTTTTGATTCTAATACAGTATATTTGATTTATATGCTTTCTTGTAGATCATTTTCTGACCTAATATACTCCTGAAGAAGGGGGTAACCCCCGAAACATGTACAGTGTGTAACTGGAAGAACAAATCTCCTTGTGTGTAACAGCGCGGTATCATTATTATATATATCTTCCAATTGGCGTCAGGCTAGTGGATGCTCCATGATTAGCAGCATCTAATGCAATGTATCTATTATTGAAGGCTTTTTATGATGTGTGTATTTGTGTATAATAAATTTATATATTTTTGTCAATTGACTGTTGTAAGTTTATACCGTACCACGAGAGTCCATGTTGCCCCCACAACTGTCCAAATTTCTAATTAGTAAAAGGACGAAGGTACATTAATTCGTTCATAACAAGTAGCGTTTCCATATATAAAATGACAAGATATAAAAGTAGAAAGAAAAAAAAAAAAAAGGAACAAAGGAACACAAGAGAGAAAGAAAGGGAAGGAAAGAAAAAAGGAAAAGTGTACTGCGAAATGTCAATATATAGGTAAATAATATCATTATTGTAATAATATAAGATATAAAAATGATATCTCAACTAATATAACTAACTAACTAACATAATACGATAGATAGATAGATAGATAGATAGATAGATAGATAGATAGATAGATAGATAGATAGATAGATAGATAGATAGATAGATAGATAGAAATATAGGCATGTTCAAAATATAGATAGATCAAACAAGAAACAAAGAAAATGAAGAAAATAAAGAATAGGTCACATATTATCAATATCAAAATAAATAACAACATAATATAAATATGTAATAATGTATGACATAAAAATATAAGTAAATATAAATACAATAGATAGATAGATAGATAGATAGATAGATAGATAGATAGATAGATAGACCCCAATCCTGACACAAAGCCCAGGAATAATAGGCTGTAAGCCCCGGTGTGATGCACAAAGACAGACACAATGAGTCGGTGACATGTCCCATTACCTGGGTTGGGGGGGTCGGGCTGGTTCGGCGTCTCTCATGCTGTCGCGGTGTAGTCAGGTGAGTACCATGCACCTGTATTTGTAGTGGATGTGCAGGGCGGTCCAGGGAGGTGACACTGACAGTTCCAGAGAAAACAATTATCTGTTCTTCCTGCTGAGGATAATGTATTGTGTCTCAGCTGTGTACAGTGTATGTAATGTGTGCGGGGGAGGAGGAGGAGGAGTTGGCCCAGTCCTACACAAAGAAGGGGGGGGGGGTTCCCCTCCCCGGGGCTCAGGCTGCTTTACATACACGTGATTGTGGGGGAACCCTAACTCTGTCCCCGCACAGACACATGCAGCTCAGAGTACACTGTGGGAGGTTGTTTTGTGAAACCGGAGAGTGCAAAATCTGGTGCAGCTCTGCATAGAAACCTATCAGCTTCCAGTTTTTATTGTCAAAGCTTAAAGTGATTTTAAAGTCTCTTTTTTTTTTTTGTTTGTTTAACCTCCCTGGCGGTATGATTATTTCAGATTTTAGGTGCTGAAAGCGGTACAATTATTTTGCACAGAAATTTGGCGTTTTATATTGTAGGCCTGTAATTCTTAGGAATAATTCACTTAAATCTGTCCAAACAAGAGTCTAGTAGACATCCCGGGTATGATAAAGTTTGAAAAACAAAATAAAAAATGATAATATAATAAATGACTATAAATAATTATAAAAATAATAATAATAAAAATGATTCAATAATGTAATCAAATCAAAAACACTGAAATTTGCTCAGTTGCAGAATTGTCGCTTTTGTTACTTTTAGCGTTTGGTGACAGATCTTCCCACAAATCACTAACGCTCAATTCTGCGAGTGATTCTAATTTATTATCGCTGTTTTCTAGCTAGTCTAAAGCTACTTTTGATGTAAAGGGACAGTTTTGGTTGCTATGGACGATCTCCAGTTTTCAGGCAGAAAGAACAGTTTTTATAATATAAAACTGCATGCAGGACACTGGACAGACCACTAGGGACAAAGGGGATGTGTAATTATTTGATACAGTGATGTAATCTGTAAGATTACAGTGTACTGTATGTATTGTGTGTGTTTTACTTTTTGAATTTGGCACCGAACTCTGTCCCCGTGTGTCGCAACACTCGCAGGGAACGGAGCTCGGCACTATGATTCGAGGGAGACACGGCGGCTCGCAGATCACAGCGGGGAAACATCGCAGGATCCAGGGGACAAGGTAAGTATCCTCTACATGGATCCTGCGATGCGATCCCGAGACTTGCTCAGGTTTACAGCTTTTAGTATTGAAAATCCACCCCGAGCCAGACTCGGGAATACCGCCAGGGGGGTTAAATAACAAACATGTTATAGTTACATTGTTTGTGAGGTTGAAAGAAAAGTCCATCAAGTCCAAGTCCATGTATGTTGCGGTCATTCAGGTGCTTATCTAACAGTGGTGGTGCATCCATAAGGGCACACGGGCGCCGCACCCTTTCTCCTTCCACCCCTCTAGCACCAATAGATAGATTTGTGCATTGCATGAATCTATCTATGGCCATCGCTGCCACCCCCCATTCAGGCGCCCGGCCCCTTTTTGGGCGCAGGGCGGCTGAATTACAGCGGCGGGGGGGGGGTTGTTTTGAAGCACCTGATTAGAGCCATAGGCTCTAGTAGGCGTCAAAAAAGGTGACCTGCGAGCGCCATGCCATGCGCCATGTCAGCACACCATGCTGGGCGATCGCAGGTCACTCAGCTGTGTGTTAGAAAAGTGAATGAATATTTATTTTCCTAACACTAAACCGCCTCTCCGCCAATCAGGTGCTCAGATCTGTTACCTGTCACCAGATTGGCTGAAACTACAGGCGCTGTGATTGGACACCAGATGTCCAATTATAGCAGAGGACGGGAAGAGAGGACAGGAGAATAGATCGAGGAGCTGTCCCACCGAGACAGGTAAGTGCAGACGGCGGGGGGGCACACTGGCAGCATTTGATATGGCACAGTGGCTGCGTTTGATGGGGCACAGTGGGAGCAATTAATGGGCACAGTGGCGGCAATTGATGGGCACAGTGGGAGCAACTGATGGGCACAGTGGCGGCAATTGATGGGCACAGTGGTGGCAATTGATGGGCACAGTGGGTGCGTTTCATAGCACAGTGGCAGCGTTTGATGGGCACAGTGGCTGTGTTTGATGGCACAGTGGCTGCTTTTGATGGCACAGTGGCTGCGTTTGATGGCACAGTGGCTGCGTTTGATGGCACAGTGGCTGTGTTTGATGGTACAGTGGCTGCGTTTGGTACGGTGGCTGCGTTTGATGGGCACAGTGGCTGCGTTTGATGGTACAGTGGCTGCAATTGATGGGCACAGTGGCTGCGTTTGATGGTACAGTGAAGCTGCAATTGATGGGGTTTTTTTCAGAATTTTTCAGTTTGTTTGCGCCCCCCAAAAATTTTGAGCCCCAGCCACCACTGTTATCTAATAGTTTTTTTAAACTATCGATGCCCCCTGCTGAGACCACCACCTGCGGAAGGAAATTCCACATCCTTGCCGCTCTTACAGTAAAGAACCCTCTACGTAGTTTAAGGTTAAATCGCTTTTCTTCTAATTTTAGTGAATGGCCACAAGTCTTTTTAAATTCCCTTGCATGGAAAAGTTTTATCCCTATTGTGGGGTCACCAGTACGGTATTTGTATATTGAAATCCTATCCCCTCTCAAGCGTCTCTTCTCCAGAGAGAATAAGTTCAGTGCTCGTAACCTTTCCTCATAACTAAGATCCTCCAGACCCTTTATTAGCTTTGTTGCCCTTCTTTGTACTCGCTCCATTTCCAGTACATCCTTCCTGAGGACTGGTGCCCAGAACTGGACAGCATACTCCAGGTGCGGGCGGACCAGAGTCTTGTAGAGCAGGAGAATTATCATTTTATCTCTAAAGCTAATCCCCTTTTTAATGCATGCCAATATTCTGTTTGCTTTGTTAGCAAAAGCTTGTCATTGCTGAGCCTATCATCTACTAGGACCCCCAAGTCCTTTTCCATCCTAGATCCCCCCAGAGGTTCTCCCCCCAGTGTATAGATTGCATTCATATTTTTGCCACCCAAATGCATTATTTTACATTTTTCTACATTGAACCTCATTTGCCATGTAGTTGCCCACTCCATTAATGTGTTCAGATCTTTTTGCAAGGTTTCCACATCCTGTGGAGAAGTTATTGCCCTGCTTAGCTCAGTATCGTCTGCAAATACAGAGATTGACCCGTTTACCCCATCTTCCAGGTCAGGGGTCGGCAACCCACGGCCCGCAGACCACATTCAGCTCGCCACTGCTAATTGTCCGGCCTGTCTGTGCCCGTTATTAATTCACGGGCACCTGGCCCGTGGACATGTTCGCCGCTGTCCAATGAAGAGGAGCGGCTGGTATCACAGGGCTTGATTGGTGAGGGAACCGCTGAAGTAAATTTCAGCAGGTGATTGGTTGCCGGGCGATCTTAGCAACCAATCACCAGCCTGTTGATGTGAAAAGTTAACTTCAGCAGTTCCCACCCCATCCAGCCCTGTGATACCAGCCGCTCGCCGCTGCGCTATACACCTGTGTAAGGTAGGAGAGTTCTACCTACACAGCGTGTGTTTTTGTGTCCATGGGGTGGGGTGCAGGGGGGCTGAGGACACTATGTGGGCAGAGGACACTATAGGGGTAGAGGACACTATGCGGGCAGAGGACAGAGGACACTATGGGGGCAGAGGACAGAGGACACTATGGGGGCAGAGGACACTTTGGGGGACAGAGGACACTGTGGGGGACAAAGGACACTATAGGGGCAGAGGACAGAGGACACTATAGGGGCAGAGGACACTGTGGGGGGCAGAGGACAAAGGACACTATGGGGGCAGAGGACAGAGGACACTATGGGGGCAGAGAACACTATGGGGACAGATGACAGAGAACACTATGGGGCAGAGGACACTATAAAGACAGAGAACACTATGGAGACAGATGATAGAGGACCCTTTGGGGGCAGAGGACAGAGGACACTATGGGGACAAAGGATACTAGGGTGGCAGAGGATAGAGGACACTATGGGGACAGAGGATAGAGGACCATTTGGGGACAGAGGACACTATGGGGACAGAGGACACTATGGGGGCAGAGGATGCTATGGGGGCAGAGGACAGAGGACACTATGGGGGCAGAGGACAGAGGACACTATGGGGGCAGAGGACAGAGGACACTATGGGGGCAGAGGACAGAGGACACTATGGGGGCAGAGAACAGGACACTATGGGGGCAGATGACAGAGGACACTATGGGGACAGAGGACACTATGGGGACAGAGGACACTGTAGGAACAGAGGACAGAGGAAACTATGGAGACAGAGGACACTATGGGGGCAGAGGACACTATGGGGGCAGAGGACACTGTAGGGACAGAGGACAGAGGACACTATGGGGGCAGAGGACAGAGGACACTATGGGGCAGAGGACACTATGGGGGCAGAGGACAGAGGACACTATGGGGTAGAGGACACTATGGGGGCAGATGGCAGAGGACACTATGGGGACAGAGGACAGAGGACACTATGGGGACAGAGGACAGAGGACACTATGGGGGCAGAGGACAGAGGACACTATGGGGCAGAGGACACTATGGGGGCAGAGGACAGAGGACACTATGGGAACAGAGGACACTATGGGGGCAGAGGACACTATGGGAACAGAGGACACTATGGGGGCAGAGGACAGAGGACACTATGGGGCAGAGGACACTATGGGGGCAGAGGACAGAGGACACTATGGGGGCAGAGGACAGAGGACACTATGGGAACAGAGGACACTATGGGGGCAGAGGACAGAGGACACTATGGGGCAGAGGACACTATGGGGGCAGATGGCAGAGGACAATATGGGGACAGAGGACACTATGGGGGCACAGGACAGAGGAAACTATGGGGACAGAGGACACTGTAGGGACAGAGGACAGAGGACACTATGGGGGCAGAGGACAGAGGACACTATGGGAACAGAGGACACTATGGGAACAGAGGACACTATGGGGGCAGAGGACAGAGGACACTATGGGGCAGAGGACACTATGGGGGCAGATGGCAGAGGACAATATGGGGACAGAGGACACTATGGGGGCACAGGACAGAGGAAACTATGGGGACAGAGGACACTGTAGGGACAGAGGACAGAGGACACTATGGGGACAGAGGACAGAGGACACTATGGGGGCAGAGGACAGAGGACACTATGGGCGCAGAGGACACTATGGGGGCAGAGGACAGAGGACACTATTGGGACAGAGGACACTATGGGCGCAGAGGACGCTATGGGGGCAGAGGACAGAGGACACTATTGGGACAGAGGACACTATGGGCGCAGAGGACACTATGGGGGCAGAGGACAGAGGACACTATTGGGACAGAGGACACTATGGGGGCAGAGGACAGAGGAGACTATTGGGACAGAGGACACTATGGGGGCAGAGGACACTATGGGGGCAGAGCACACTATGGGGGCAGAGGACACTATGGGGGCAGAGGACAGAGGACACTATGGGGGCAGAGGACACTATGGGGGCAGAGCACACTATGGGGGCAGAGGACACTATGGGGGCAGAGGACAGAGGTCACTATGGGGTCCTCTGTCCATCTACTAAATGAATGTTTTTTTGGGGGGGGTTTTTTTCGTCTGGTCAAATGTTCTTATTCTATAATTTCAGACTATTTTTTCTGTTGGTAACTACTTCAACCCCAGAAGATTTGGCTGCTCAATGACCGGGCCATTTTTTGTGATTCGGCACTGCATCGCTTTAACTGTCAATTGCGTGGTCGTGCGACGTTGTACCCAAACAAAATTGACGTCCTTTTTTTCCCACAAATAGACCTTTCTTTTGGTTGTATTTGATCATTTCTGCAGTTTTTATTTTTTGCGCTATAAACAAAAAAAAACCGGACAATTTTGAAAAAAACACAATATTTTGTACTTTTTGCTATACTAAATATCCCCAATTTTTTTTTAAAAAAGCAAATTTTTTCCTCAGTTTAGGCCGATTCTTCGCAATAAGCGTATATTGATTGGTTTGCACAAAATTTATAGTGCCTACAAAATAGGGGATAGCTTTTTAGCATTTTTATTATTATTATTTTTTTTTTACTAGTAATGGCAGCGGGCTGCGATTTTTATCGAGACTGCGACATTATGGCGAACACATCGATCACTTTTGACACATTGTTGAAACCATTGACAATTATACAGCGATCAGTGCTATAAAAATGCACTGATTACTGTGTAAATGTCACTGGCAGGGAAGGGGTTAACACTAGGGGGCGATCAAGGGGTTAACAGTGTTTCCTGACTGTGTGTTCTAACTGTAGGGGGAAGGGACTGTCTATAGGAGATGACAGATCTGTGGTTTCTAGCTATTCACAATCTTTCTCTCCTCTCCTCACAGAACAGGGATTTGTGTGTTTATCCCACACACGTCCCTGTTCTGCCTCCCGTGCCCTCGATTGTGCGCTGCCATCATCTCGACCACTGGCCATGAGCATCGGCACCCCCGCAATGCAGCAGGAGCACGCGCGCGCCTGCTATCCGGCTTAAAGGAGCCGACATATAGCTATGACGGTTCGTGGGATCGTGCCGACCTGCTGCAGTATAATGACGGCGGCTGGTCGGTAAGTGGCTAAAAAAACTCTTCCGGTTGAATGTTCCTAAGGCTATTTCCTAGGGATGCATTGATACCAAGCATTTGCGAGAGTATTGTTACCAATGCAAATGCTCTCAATACGGAAAAACAATACTTTGCGGTGCGATTTGCACCAAATGAACGGGCGTAAATCACACTGCAATGCTCATCCTGCATTGAAAGCGGAACTAAAGTCTCCTTCACCCACATCCTGCATGGCCAACCTCCTCCTCACCTCCTTATTAGAACTGCAGATCAGAGAAGGAAATGTCAAAGGGCAAATGAAAATGACTCTGTACAGTCATCACCATAAGGTATAAAAATATATTTGCAGCATTCCTGTGCCCAATTTCTGCATGCAAAACACACAAACACACAATATAAGATGAGAGGAGGATCAACCCCTTCCCGTTCCCACTCCACACAGCTGGGTGTCTGACGGGGTCTACAGTCTCTAATGACATAAAACACCCACAATGCTCATAGATGCTCACATACAGACTATAGCACATATACACTCACTGGACACTTTATTAGGTACACATTGTTCAATTGCTTGGTAACACAAATTGCTAATCATCCAATCAGCAACTCAATGCATTTAATTCAAGCCGAAGTTTAAGCCGAGCAACGGAATGGGGAAGAAAAGGGATTTAAGTGACTTTGAACGTGGCATGGTTGTTGGTGCCAGACGGGCTGGTCTGAATATTTCAAACACTGCTGATCTACTGGGGTTTTCACACACAACTATCTCTCGGGTTTACAGAGAATGGTCCGAAAAAGAGAAAATATCCAGTGAGTGGCGATGGCATTGTTTATAAGCCAAGGCCTACCTTGTTGATGTCCTTCCCTTTATGACTACAGTGTACCCATCTTCTGATGGCTCCTTCCAGCAGGATAATGCACAAAGCTCCAATCATCTCACCACTGGGCAATGAGGTCACTGTACTCCAATGGCCTCCACACTCACCACATCTCAATCCAATAGAGCACCTTCGAGATGTGGTGGAAGGGGAGATTCGCCTCATGCATGTGCAGCCAACAAATCTGCAGCAACTGCGTTATGCTGCGTGATGCTATCAGGGCTGGCACTACCAATAGGCAAGGTAGGCACAGCCTAGAGCACACATCAGCCGGGGGCGCCGCCTGGGGTTGGCACCTGTACGGGAATTCCTCCTGAAACCCAGACACAGCAACAAAAATCCAGTCCCACCCAGTGTGGGAACTCATACCTCAGGCCCCGACCCCGCTCCCGCGGGGTTACTTCTGGTTGTGGCTTCCCTCCCCCTCGTCAATGTAAGGCAGGCCCCCCTTCAATGTCTCTGTTTGGTGGTGCACCCATTAGCAGCACCCCCCCTGGCTAATGATTTTGGGCTGTGGCTTCACTGGTGACAGTGCTCCCTCTGCAAACAGACAATGCAGTGCTAGGCTAATGAAGCCTGAATGTCGCAGCTTACTGCACTGTACGCTCTCTCCCACCACCGCCGCCGATACCGCCAGACAGTGAATGCAGTCATTGGTTGCTACTAGGACCGCCGGTGACCTAGCAACCAGTGTCGCTATTGAAGGTGCAAGAAAGCATCGGCAGCTTTCTGTTCAACTCCGCCCCTTAACTCCGGCTTCACACACACTTCTTTGCAGCGGCTCAAGGAAGGTAATGGGGTTTTTGGCTCTGTCTAATGGAGGTCACTATGGAGGGACTTTAAACTAATGGGGGTCTGTACACTGTAAGGAGGGGTGCTGATCAATGGCAGTTGCTATACATGGGCAGGGAAAAGGGGGTGGGGTCAGGGGTGGAGCCAAATGGGGCCGCAAAATGAGGTTTCGTCTAGGCCAGGGGTGTCCAAACTTTTTTCAAAGAGGGCCAGATTTGATGAAGTGAACATGCATGAGGGCTGAACCATTTGAACCATTAAAGTGACTGTAATGCCGCGTACACACGATCGGGATTTTGGACGGAAAAAGATATGATGGCTTTTCCGGCGGGATTCCGCTCAAGCTTGCCTTGCATACACACGGTCACACAGAAGTTCGCTGAACTTTCGACCGCCAAGAACGCAGTGACGTAAAACACTACGACGAGCCGAGAAAATTAAGTTCAATGCTTCCAAGCACGTGTCGAATTGTTTCCGAGCATGCGTAGGAATTTTGCGCGTCGGAATTGCTACAGACGATCGCATTTTCGGATAAGAACTTTTTTCTGACTGAAAAATTGAGAACCTGCTCTCAATCTTTTGCTGACTGGTATACGGCCAGCAAAAGTCCGATGGAGCATACACACGGTCGCATTTCCGACCAAAAGCTCACATCAGTCTTTTGCTGGCCGAATTTCCGATCGTGTGTACGCGGCATAAGGGTCCGTTTTATTAAATTTTTTTTAAAATAACAAACATATCATACTTACCTCCACTGTGCAGCTCGTCTTTCACAGAGTGGCTCCTGAACCTCGTCTTCTGGGGTCCCCCGGCGGCTCTCGCGGCTCCTCCCCGCATCAGATAACCCCCTAGCACAGTGGTTCTCAACTCCAGTCCTCGGGACCCACCAACAGGTCAGATTTTAAGTATTACCTTGGGGAGTTGCAGACTAGAATACTGCAATCACTGAGCAGCAAATGATATCACCTGTGATGTATTTCAGCTATCTTGCAAATCTGGCCTGTTGGTGGGTCCTGAGGACTGGAGTTGAGAACCACTGCCCTAGCAGAAGCGCTCTCCCGGGGGATTACCTTGCGGGCACGCTCCCGAGTCCAGCATTTGCACCCATAGTTGCCGAATGCTGGACTTGGCCCCGCCCTCCAGCGCCTGCGTCATTGGATTTGATTGACAGCAGCGGGAGCCAATGGCTGTGCTGCTATCAATCTATCCAATCAAGAGTCGGGACCTCGGGAAGAGAGGGACAGCGCGTCACCGCCAACAGAGTTATGGGCTCAGGTAAGTAAAACGGGGGGGCGATCACTGTCAGGTATTTTTTCACCTTAATGCATAGGATGCATTAAGGTGATCAGAGGTTTAATTTCTAGCTGTAAATTGGTGTTTGGAATGCAGATTTCACTGATAAATACCTGTACATACAGTATGTTGCTATTTTTAAATGCCAATGTAGCAATGACTCCTGAAGTATGCTGGGTTTTCCGGGCCTTTTAGCCTGAATTGCATTGTAACTGCACTCTCCTTGTCACTCTCCGATCAACCAACGGTGACTAGCAGACAGGCTTCCACTCCACACTGTAAAAAATATTGTGCTGGGTCTACTCTAAAAAATTGATGGCCTTTATCGATTTCCAACTTATTATGGCTCCATCCCAAAGACCGCCCTGGTTTACGCAACCCTATAACCAAACATTATCTATCCCTTTGGGATAGGTTCAAACTTAATAATTTACAATCTCCACACAACCCTCTCCTCGCCTTCCTTAAAAACCCAGCCTTCTACCCTGCATGGATCTATCCCTTATCTTTCAAAGTATGGTCATCCTTAGATGTATTAAGAATGCAAAAATTTGTCACCTCTTCATCCTTTATTCCCTTTCCGTCTCTCTGTAAAACTCAAGGCATACCTCAATCGGAATTCTTCCGATATCTCCAAATTATAAATTTCTTCACACCTAATACTAATACTGATGTACCCCTAAATTACTTCACTAGTTTCGAATCCATTTGCAAGAACGACCCACGTGCTAAGGGACTCATTTCTTCCCTATATTCCCAACTACTAGTTAAATCTGATACAGATAAACCAACCTACACTCACAAATGGGAGGAGGATCTGGAACACACCCTAGATAGTGCAGAATGGTCGAAAATTTGGTCAACAACTAAGTCATCCTCCCGTAATATCTTAGCGACGCAAACTTTTGTTGTCGGAAATTCCGACAGAAAAATGTCCGATGGAGCCTACACACGGTCGGAATTTCCGACAACAAGCTCACATCGAACATTTGTTGTCGGAAATTCTGACCGTGTGTACGCGGCATTTATCTATCTTCTCACAGCAGCTAAAAAAACAGTGGCAAAGGTTAGGAAAACTCCTTCTTTGGCATTGGCCAAGACAAAACGAAGAATGAACAATGCTATGATACACGCTAAAATGGTGGTTATTGAACATAACCAAGTTCCCAAATTTCATAAAATATGGCAGCCTTGGATTAAACATTACCTACCGCCATCTTTTAACAACTCAGTCCTAATGCCGTGGTAGATGATTTGAAATTAAATTGATCATACTATGCCTCGTTGAGACTCTTGGATCACCCTGATGGACCCCTCCTTGCTCTTTACTCTCCTTCTTTTTATTCTGTCTTTATATCTCTCATATGATTTTGAAGCTCCTCAAATTACAGATTATAGCTTCGGAACCTATAGACACCCCACCAGGAAATGTTTGTTCAGGAAATTGTCACATTTTAATGGCCACCCTCTAACAACTTGATGATAATACATCTGGTCATATATATAACTGTCTATTTATTGTTTTGTACTCTTACCAAATTTCTTAACCCTGAACAACATTGCATTTGTCATTATACGTTATATAATATATGTGTATTGTATATTGTATATTTTATTGTACTAAATAAAATATTTTTGGCAACTATTTGCATCAGCTTTTTAAGTACTGTCAACTGAACTTATTTTTGTCTGACTTGTTAGACTTTTCATGTTTTCAGCTTTGTTGTTTTAAGCCAACTCAACTTTTCCAGTTTATAGACCATAGGTTCAAGTAAAGCCAACTCAATTTTTCCAGTTTATAGACCATAGGTTCAAGTAAAGCCAACTCAATTTTTCCAGTTTCTAGAAAAGTTTAAGTTAGGAACACATACATTAACTTATATAGCACCATTAATTTATGCAGTATTTTACATATACATTGTACATTCACATCAGTCCCTGCCCTCAAGGAGCTTTGGGGCTACGGAAGGAGTAACTGTGGACAAGGAGCAGTGGAATAGTCCGCTTTGGGAGCTGCGTTGGAAGGCAAAATAGTATAAGCCTTGGTGACAGAGGATAAGGAGGATGAGGACGGCTGTAAACCCTCCATATACCCAGTGAAGTTAATGGGCCTCAAATGATACACAGAGATGAACCAAATCTCCCTACATAAGTTTCTACATGTATATCTGCCGTCTTCACATTTTTATACTGTTTAGAAAGTTCAGATCGTGTTAGGAAATGTTCTCTTCCTGTTTAACACAGAGTGTGGTGTTTGGGCATACAGCCAAGATAGCGTAAATTGCTGATTGGAGGAAAGGCACACACCCCCTCTCATCACATTTTGTACAGGGCCAGCTCCCTGCTAATCTATTGATAGCAGCCTCCCCAGACAGAAATGTCAGGCTGCTTTTTTTTGTCAGGAGTTATCAGGCTGATAACAGAAAAATGGGTGAGGAGAGCGCTACAGGACACTGAAGATATATGTGCCCAGCTCAAATTTCATGTATTAGGCTATGTTTCCACTATTGCATCCCCAAAGTCGCGCAATTTTGCCGCAATTTTTTTTTTTTTTTGCCGCGACTTGAAGCAATGCCTGTGTATTCTTGAGGTTTGTGGACCTCAAGTTGCATCAAAGTGGGACAAAAGTAGTGCAGGGACTGCTTTGAGGTCGCTGTGTCTTGTAGTCGCACAGATATGAACGGTACTCATTGGAAATCATGGGGTACGACTTGTCATGCGCCTTTTCAGTCCCAAATCTCATGAAAAGTCGCACTAGTAGAAACCTAGCCTTAGGTTCACATCCACTTAAGAGGTTGCGCCCACAAATTAACATGATTTAACATAGCCCATAACTTCAGTTTTTGATATGCACCACAGTGAGATCACACAAAATGAAGAAGTGCCCTACACCATATAAACTGCCTGCTTACCGAATAGCAGGCAATATAAAGCGTTCGGCTGTAACCCAGCCACGGCCTTGACTAAAGGAACGGCTGCTGAACACACACAGGAGGCCTGGTACCGGATATGGTATTGGAAACCACTTGAGCGTCTCACTGGGTCTTGACCATATAGGGATGTACTCCAGATAGGCTCAATGGAAAGAAAAACTGACCATAGTGTAGTACCGTCTACTGGGTTTATTAAAGAACAAAAATATTTCACTTACATGAAGAAATATAGCTTTGCGTTAAAAACAAGTGCCGGCCGGCAACACAGGAGCCCGTCCTCCTCACATACAGCGCGGTGACATCAGTGCGTGCCCTCGCAGACGCGTTTCGTCATAGGTGATGTTTTCCCTCAGCACCGTAAGGGAAACTATATACAGATTTTGTGGTCTATTGATAGTTAGTGTTGGTATACAAGACCTATTGGCTGGTTTAGGTGCTACAGCTTGTGGTCAGTGGCTAAATGCCCGGGTCCTTCCTTGGTTGACAGTGCGATCCTCCTGCTGGGATGCTGTGTGGTGCTGTGTATAGTCCTTTGTTGGATTGCAGCCAAGGTAGCACCTAAACCAGCCAGTAGGTCTTCTATACCAACACTATCAATAGACGACAACATCTGAATATACTTTACCTTACGGTGCTGGGGGAAAACGTCACCTATGACGAATTGCGTCTAGGAAGGCACGCACTGATGTCACCGCGCTGTATGTGAGGAGGACGGGCTCCTGTGTTGCCGGCCGGCACTTGTTTTTAACGCAAAGCTAAATTTCTTCATGTAAGTGCAATATTTTTGTTCTTTAATAAACCCAGTAATACACTATGGTCAGTTTTTCTTTCCATTGAGCCTATCTGGAGTACATCCCTGTATGGTCAAGACCCAGTGAGACGCTCAAGTGGTTGCCAATACCATACCTGGTACCAGGCCTCCTGTGTGTGTTCAGCAGCCATTCCTACAGTCAAGGCCCCGGCTGGGTTACAGCCGAACGCTTTATATTGCCTGCTATTCGGTAAGCAGGCAGTTTATATGGTGTAGGGCACTTCTTCATTTTGTGTGATCTCACTGTGGTGCATATCAAGAACTGAAGTTATGGACTATGTTAAATCATGTTAATTTGTGGGCGCAACCTCTTTTATTCTATTTGTTCATTGTGTGTATCCCACATTTGAGTTGCAGCCTCTGTTTTTTTCCTACAAGTCTAGCGCAGTTTTTGTGTAGTCCAGTGCGTCTTTATTCTGCATCAAGAAAGCATGGACAGTGTTTTACTTTGATTCCAGGTTACATAGTTCACACCAGTACAGCGCATTCTAGTACAGTCGACAAAAGTAGAATGTTGCATTGTTTCTGTATGGAACATATCTAGAAGCGGCAAAACGTATTGAGAATGCATCAAAACACTCATGCGGGAACACATCTGGAACACAGAAATAGTGGTAATCTGGCCATCAGGCTTGTACATAATCTATACAGTGACAGATTTTGCCTGCCAATCAGCAAAACGTTAACTTTGATATATATTAACCACTTGCCGCCCGCCCTATTACAAAATGACGGCGGCAAAGTGGTTTGATATTCCTGACCGGACGTCATATGACGCGATCAGGATATCGAGCCTCTGCGCGCCCCCGGGGACGTGCATCGCGCCGATCGTTGTTGCGGGCTGTCAGTCTGAGACCCTGCAACACCGATCTAGGCAAAGAGTCTCTGACGGAGGCTTTTTACCACGTGATCAGCCGTGTCCAATCACGGCTGATCACGATGTAAATAGGAAGAGCCGGTGATCGGCTTTTCCTCACTTGCGTCTGACAGACACGAGTAGAGGAGAGCCGATCGGCTGCTCTCCTGACAGGGGGGGTCTGTGCTGATTGTTTATCAGCACAGCCCCCCCCTCGGATCCTACCCAGGACCACGAGGGAAGCCGCCCAGGACCACCAGGGAAACCAGCCACACTGGACCACCATTTATGCCCCCTAGACCCCCAGGGAAATACTAATCAGTGCAAAGGCAGCTGCCAATCAATGCCCAGGCAGCTGCCAGTCAGTGCCCACTCCATTGCCTACCACTGCCAGTGCCACCAGGGATGCCTATCAGTGCCTCATATCAGTGCCGCGTATCAGTGGCCATCAGTGCCACGTATCAGTGCTCATCAGTGCCGCCTATCAGTGCCACCCTATTAGTGCCCAGCAGTGCCGCCTTTCAGTGCTCAGTGTCGCCAGTGCCCATCAGTGCCAACCAGTGCCACCCATGAGTGCCCATCAGTGCTGCCTATCAATGCCCATCAGTGCTGCATATCAGTGCCACCCATCAGTGCCGGCTACCAGTGCCCATCAGTGCCGCATATCAGTGCCCATCGTCAGTGCCCGCTCATTGGTGCCACCTCATCGGTGCCGCCGTATCAGTGCCTGTCAGTGCCGCCTTATCAGTGCCCATCAGTGAAAGAGAAAACTTACTTATTTACAATTTTTTTTAACAGAAACAGAAGCAAAACTTTTATTTTTTTCAAAATTTTCGGTCTTTTTTTATTTGTCTAGCAAAAAATAAAAACCGCAGAGGTGATCAAATACCACCAAAAGTAAGCTCTATTTGTGGGAACAAAATGATAAAAATTTAGTTTGGGTACAGTGTAGCATCACCGCGCAATTGTCATTCAAACTGCGACAGCGCTGAAAGCTGAAAATTGGTCTGGGCAGGAAGGTATCTAAGTGCCCTGTATTGAAGTGGTTAACTTTAGATATGGCATTACATTCAACACTGGAAGCTACAAGATTTGGCACAGTTTCTGGAAAGATTGGAACCTGGCAACTGACTTTTGGTTGATGCTTTTGATAGACCTAGTACAAGCGCTGGTGTACCCAGTCGCTGCTATAAGAGCGTTGTGGTTACACCACTGGAAGGCAGGTGGAACGTCTACACAAGCCTTTAACATTTCCTATAATGGGGGGGTTTTATTTGGCCAAACACTGAACAACGCAATTAAGCGAATGACAGGAGGAAAAAAGTCTAGTAAGAGTATCCCGCCATCCTTCACTCAAGCCTACTAAACTTCAGAGGGTGCAGGAGGCCATCTTATAGGACAAGCTACAGATTTAATAGATCACAGTGGAGGTGTCTTAAAATTACTTTTAACATGAAATCAAGTCCAAAACAAGCTACTAAGATGGCTGGAAGGGTTTTTTTTTTTTTAAGGTCAGTCCAACCAGTCTCTTCCAGTTGGCCAGGGGGCCTGGGTGACGTTGATGATTGTAGCCCCCTTCCGGAGGGTTTGGACGTCATCAAAGACCAGTGGGTCCAGAAGACAGGTGGGCGTACAATGGAAAATTCCAAAGCTGACCACTGAATCCATTTAATCTATGTCCAACAGATCTCAGAAGAGAAGATGTTGACAAGATTTTTATACTGCTACAAGGCCATCATGCCAGTGATGCCAAAAACATGGAATCATCTGGGGGCCTTTCTCCCTAGTTTTTCTAGTACCTAAGGCAGGAGCCTTCTGGCCTGTTTTAGTTTGAAGGAATCAAATGTGTTCATATACGCCAATCGTTCAAGATGGTTCATGCAGACAGTCACAGGGACAGTTCAGCTGGAGGACCAGTTGGAATCAATCGAATGGCCGACTCATATTTCTATGTACTGATCAATGCCGAGCACCAGAGGCATGTGAGATTTTCAGTGGCCAGATGTCACTTCCAGTCTAGGTGCTTTTACATAATTGGCACAGTCCCAGGAATCTTTTTGAAAGATCTTGTTGGCAGTGGTGGTACCTTGGGCCAGGTGGCACAGGAGGGCGTTTCAATTTTTCCTTCTTTAGCCTATGAGCTGGGCTATCTAAGGATCAGAAAATCTTTGTGCCTATACAAATTCAACAAGAACTGGAATTTTGGACATTGCCACTGTGCTTTTTTGGAGGCATGCCTCTCAGCCCAGGAGATAGGATGATCCTGAAGCCAGATGTCAGTCTCTGGGGCTGGGGAATCCAAGATCTGAAGAAACAAGTGCAAGACCATTGGAGAGCGCTGAAGTGCAGACTCACCAAGTATCTTGAATGGAAGGAAGCCTTTTTCTAGCATTGCAAGCCTTTCAGGATCTTTGAGGGGCCTGAGAAAGGTTGACAACAAGACAGTAGTAACCTACATTGCCTAACAAGGGGACATCAAGTCTTTTCTTGTTGCATCTTGTGGGGCAGAGAACCACTTAGTCAGTTAAAATTGGTCTTCTTGCCAAGGAAGCAAAATCAATTATTGGTTCAGTTATGTCAATATTGGCCCTATGGGGAATTCCAGCAGTAGTTCTCAGGGAGACTTCACTGAACATGCAGTTTCTGATATTTGCAACAGGATACCAATGCAAAGACTCCGTCATACAAGGTGCAGGGTGTCATGGAATTTTCTGTTTGATTTTTTTTTTTTTCTCTGATCAAGTGGATTCTTCTATGGCAAGGTCAGTAACAACACCCCAATCCAATTGGACTACTTTTAATAGCCTGGCTATGGAATAGGCTACACTGGAGGTGCAGGGATTCTCATCTGATGTTGTTCAGATCCTGGTGACCAGAAGATGATCCATGAACGCTACATAGGAGGGGATATGAGAGAAGTTTGTTTTGTTTGCTCAGCAAAGCTTTCTCTCCTGTATTCCTTGTTCTAGCTAATATCCTTGACGTTTTACAGTCAGCCCTAGGGGTTGGTCTGGCATACAACGCCATTTAAGGGATCTCTACTTTATTTTTTCACAGGCTGCAGATAGGTGCAAAGCCAGTGACCAGCTGCTTCTTCCAGAAGCAGCCTTTAAGGCAGTTATGCCAGGATTGCTTGGAAGATATAGGTAAGGGCTAGCTTGAAGGTCTGTTGCGGCCTTCATTCAACCTTACAAATAAAATATGTGACCAGCATTGGTTTTAGCATCTTTTCTTTGGATGTTAGTGTTTCTCAATTGTTCTCTCCCACCCTAATATTAAGCTTTGGTATATCCCATTGTGTGCTGACAGGAGGATGGGCCAGGAAAACGGAAAATTATCAAATACTTACCATAATTTTCCTTTCCTGACACACCCTCACGTCAGCACAGGGCTCCCTCCCTACTGGCCTGTCGCAGGCTAAGTTACCGAACTGTCTTAGTTGGGGAGAAGCTGCCTTTTATTCAGCTATACAGGTGGTAATGTGGGGCTCCAGAGGAGATGTTAGGGGAGATGTTAACCATTAACCCATTGTGTGCTGACGTGAGGATGGGCCAGAAAAGGAAAATTACGGTAAGTATTTGATCATTTTCTGTTATATATACTCTGCATTTAGCATAGACTATATATTCAGTGTAATATGTATGTGTGTGTGTATGTAGCGCCCACCACCTTTAGGTGGGTGCTAGTAGGTAAGTGTTAGGTAAATTGCCAGTGCCTTACCCTGTTTGTTCAGGCCTGGTTGGTTAATTTGATAGAATAGAGGAGGGTGTGGCCACCTACACTCTGCCCTGCAAGATTTCCCTTACTTTCCCTGAAATGTTCTGGAAGGTAGGCGGACTGGGGAGCAGAGTGGCAGGTAGTTCATGAGGACTGCTCTGAGCCAATCATTGTTTTGTTTGGACAGAGGCGGGACTGTTATAAAAACTAAGGTCACATGCTTCCTGAGAGTTGGAGATGGGAACTGAATCCGGAGAAGCAGCAGAAATGTAACTGGGGGTGTTGAGACCCTAGAGCTGGATAGCAGGAACTAAACCCGAAGGCCTGAGGGTTCAGAGACCTCAGCGCTGGATGGTTCAACAACACGAATTCACCACAAGAAATTCCGGGAGAAATTGACCAGGCATCTTAAGCTGGGATGCGCCGGACCATATGGAGCAGGAACAAGCTGCCAAAAAGAAGGAGTAGACTGGGATCGGCTTTCTGTGGCAATCATGGACTGTTGGTGGGAGAGAGCAAGGGTGTGCAACCCAGCAGTGCTCATTCATCAAGAACTTTCCTGAACTGGCACGGGAGGACTGCAGGAGTCAAGATGGGCAGGTGAGGCCTGGGACTTTAAGCGTCCACTTACCACAGTGTCTTTTAGAGCGGCACTGGTCAGTTCATTATAGGAGAGGACACTGGATACACTAAGGAACCAGAGATTAAGAGGCAGCTCATATTTTCCTAAGAAATCCTGTAACATACTGCAATCAAGAGAATAAAGTTCTTTGTAAAAAGTTATTAAGCCGCCTGCTGATGTGGTTCGTGCAGGGGTGGAAGAACGGATGCAGTTAACAGAAAGGTATGAACACACCCAGCAGCTCCCAAGGGAGTAGTGAATAAATATATATTGCACTACCCCCGAAGGAGCTGCTGAATTAGTTGTTCAATCTGCCATTCACCCTGCCCCATCCCCTTTTTAGTCCTTAGACACACAACAGTCAATTTCTTCTTCTTTTTCTTTGCTTTTATTGATGGGATGAAACTTTGAGAGGTATTAGGGATGTATGAGATGCCCATAAAGAATTCAAAAGGATAGATCATCACCCATGACCTTGATGAACGTTGCAGACTATTACTTCCAGTTAACAAGACGAATAACTTCTCTTGTTTTATCACTGCAGGCAATCTGGCTGAAGATTTACTACTCTGAATAGCTCCTCTGCCCGACTTGATATGCTTCCTTTGGGGTATTAATTCTCTAAGGTCGAAGGGCTGCACCACCTTCTTCATACTAACACCATTTGCTCTTTGGAAGTTATGAAAATGTGAATTGAACACATAATAAACGACTGACTATTGCTCCAGCCCGTCCATTATTGTCCATACTGTGTTCCACAGTCACACAGTTTGTTACGCTCCAGCGTTTCTACTTCTTTGAACATTACACTGACCTCTCTATATCAAAGTCCCGTGTTCCTCAGTCACAGGAACCCGATAAGCGGGTTCACTTTTGCCGCTTTACTTCTACTTCCTCCACTTGATCCCTTTATAATCAAGCACTGTTCCCCAACCACAGAAATCTGATGCACTCCACAGGGATGAAAATTCTTCACTTTAGCGCCTTCCCCTGCGGCTCCTCCATCCCTCCTCCACACACACGGCACATCCCCCGCATGGGGATGCCTGGTATGGCCCTTCAGCACGCCATGCTGTCTTTCCTGTGCTTCACAAGAGTACCCCGGAAGCATGTGACCCCAGCCTATATAGGAGGTCTGCCCTCTGCCAATGCAATTTAATGATTGGTCAGAGCCCCCCCACATGAGCTGCCTGACACTCAGGTCTCAAGTCCAACCTCCCTTCCAGAACAATTCCACTGAAAGCAGGAGAGGATCTCTAAACCAGAGTGTAGGTGGCCACACCCCCCACTATACTAATACTCCCAGATCAAAACAACCAGGCCTGAAATAGAAACACAGGCCTGGCTAAATTTGCCTGAAACTGGATTCTGCCACTAAAACACTTCTAGACTTCTAACACTTTTAAGGTAGTGATATCTATCTATCTATCTATCTATCTATCTATCTATCTATCTATCTATCTATCTATCTATCTATCTATCTATCTATCTATCTATCTATCTATCTATCGTGCCTTGCAAAAGAATTCACCCCCTTGGCATTTTTTGTGTTTTGTTGCCTCACAACCTGGATTTAACATGGATTGTTTTTTTTTTTTTTTTTTTTCTCTCTCCATTGGATTAATAATTGTTAAATTGGATTTTGAAATTTTATTTTATTTTGGGTTCAGTGTGTATGATGCCTTGTTGTGTTTTTGTTTTGTTTGTTAAGAAATGTAATAGGAAGATTTAAAACATGGATTGTTTGAGGATATATCTTCAAATGGATGGAAGGTGAACCTCCGTGCTAGCCTCAAATCACACACAGAGTGGTACAGGTTTTGCTCAAGAATATCCCTGTATTTAGCACCATCCATCTTTCCCTCAACCCCGACCAGTTTTTCCAGTCCCGACTGCTTAAAAATGGTGTTCTTTGGGTGATGTGATGTGTTGGGTTTGTGCCAGACATAGCGTTTTCTTTGATGGCCAAAAAGTTCAATTTTAGTCTCATCAGACCAGAGCACCTACATGCCATTTTGTTTTTTGCTGAAAGTAATGGCTTTCTTCTGGCCACTCTGCCATAAAACTCAACTCTATGGAGCGTACGGCTTATTGTCGTCCTGTGTACAGATACTCCAGTCTCTGCTGTGGAACTCTGCAGATCCTCCAGGGTTACCTTAGGTCTCTGTGCTGCCTCTCTGATTAATGCCCTCCTTGCCCGGTCCGTGAGTTTTGCTGTGCGGCCGTCTCTTGGCAGGTTTGCTGTTGTGCCATGTTCTTTCCATTTGGCTATGATGGATTTGATGGTGCTCCTAAGGATCATCAAAGATTTGGATATTTTTTTATAACCTAACCTGACTTGTACTTCTCAACAACATTGTCCCTTACTTGTTTGGAGAGTTCCTTGGTCTTCATGGCAGTGTTTGGTTAGTGGTGCCTCTTGCTTAGATGTTGCAGCCTCTGGGGCCTTTCAAAAAGGTATATGTAATGACAGATCATGTGACAGTTAGATTGCACACAGGTGGACATCATTTCACTAATTATATGACTTGAAGGTAATTGGTTTCACCAGAGCTTTTTATGGGCTTCATAACAAAGGTGGTGAATATATACGCACATGCCAATTATCAGTTTTTTATTTCTGAAAAATAGTTTTATGTATATGGTTTTCTATTTTTACTTTACCAACTTAGACTATTGTGTTCTGATCTATCACATATAATTCATATTAAAACAAACTGAACTAAAGGCTGTAATGTAACAAAATAGGTAAAAAGCCAAGGGGGGTGAATACTTTTGCAAGGCACTGTAAGTCAGCAATGGGAGCCTCCATACTTCTCAGGTTTTGTGTTCACATAAAATTATTTGCAGTAGCTGTTAAAATCAATATACACATGTATTAAATTGGGTTTGTGGAGTTTCCTGGATTTATTATTAAACCTTAGACCTGTAGAACTGTTGTGTCATCCATCCATTGATATAATTAAAATAGTTTTATTGGGTTATCTTTCCAACGAAATCTTATGAAATGACACAGGAATGACTTCCTGTTCTTGGAGCCGACCCAACACACCGCCCCGGGCTCAGAATAGTTTTTGCCTCACGAGAGCACATCAATCTAAAAGTGAAGAGGAAATAATAGTCAGGCAACTACTGTGGAGCATACTTTCGTAGATTTAATCACACATAGATTCTGCACATACACCTTTTGTAGCGCTACCCCCGCAGGGGCTGCTTAAGCATGTTCAGTCCGTTACTTTGCCTCTCAACCCTAATAACAGCCTCAGCCCGCTCTGGCACACCTGGCAATAGTGTAAGTGCAATGACCAATGAGAAACACACACGTTATGATAAAAACACAAAAATTGTCTTTACTGCAATATTTATGTGAAAGAGTAACAGACCGTAACAGTATATATTCAAATCATCAACTGGAGAACAATAACTGAGATTAAGAGAAATATAGCTCCCAATCCTATATTCACACTTAAATGGCAAATAAAGCACAACATGATACTTTAAATTGTGTTGGTTACCGTTACTTAGGTTTTGTCTGAATGGACACACAGAGCTGCTTGCTGTGTGGGCACTCAACAGGAGGGAGGGGCCAAGAGGGCTGGCGAGGGACCCAAGAAGAGGTGTATCTGGGCTGCTCTGTGTAAAACCACTGCACAGAGCAGGTAAGTATAACATGTTTGTTATTTTTAAAGAAAAAAAAATGAGAGTTTGCATTCACTTTAAGCTTGCAAATAGGGCCTTCCAGCTAATCCTAGCTTGGACCTTGGTGTCTTTCTAATGGCTTATTTTAGTATTCTGCCCCAGGGGCAGAGCCCCCTGCACAGGGCTCTCCATCAGCAGGAATCTGCACCTGCTACCTCAGGTGTCAAACTATTTAAGGGCTCTCCAGCCCCCTACTGGGCTCACCTTCCCAGGGATTGACTGGAGTTCCATAAATAATCAGGCTGCAGACTCTTTTCTTCCACCTACTATGCTTCTAGAATCCTCTAGAAGACAATTGGAAGTAATCAGATCAGCAGCCTGTGAGACACCAAGCAGCCCTAAATAATCAACCCCTGCTCTTATGATTACAGTGAAGCCAACTAAATTTACCTGCCAGCCTACACTACACGAGGAAGGTGCTACATCTGATTTTGGGAATAATGGGTCTATTGATGGCCACTATCAGCAAGTCCTCATATATCATTCTGCAGAAATTGTGCATTATTTATTGTACTGCAAGATGATAGTAGAAAAAATAACATTTGGATCACAGAGAGTGATAAACCAGTTCAAGACACTGTATTGTTCCAAAAAGAAATGGGCAGAAACCAGCTACGGTATCTTTGTAGAAACCATTATTTTGCTTGTGAACAAGACTTTATGCAAAACAAGCTAATGTGATCTGTGGCCCAGGGCCAAGTGAAAAGTTTGAATAGAGGGATTTTACAGAACACTTACATGTTCTCATTGCATATACACACACACTAATCCTTCTCGGAAATAGTATACAAATACCCTTTACAAGTGAAATGCCTATTAAAAGTCTCACTTCTATTTTATTGCAAAGTTTGGTTTAGAGCAGGGGTCTTCAAACTTTGTAAACAAAGGGTCAGTTTACTGTCTTTCAGACTTTAGGCAGGCTGGACAGTGGCCAGTAGGAATAGAAAATGCTCTGGCATCAGTGGGAGTAAACAATGTTTCAGGCTTGGGAGTAAAAAAAAAAAATCTAACCTGTGGTCAGTAGGCAGGGGAATAGTGCCCCCTTGTTGGTGTCAGTGGGGTGAATAATGCCTCATCGTTGGTGTCAGTGGGAGGACAAATGCTTCATCGTTGGTTCAGTGGTAGGAATAGTGCTCCATCATTGGTGACCGTGGAAGGAATTGTGTCCCATCATTGGTAATAGTGGGAGGAATAGTGTCTCATTGTTGGTGTCAGTAGGAGGGATAGTGCCCCATCATTGGTATTAGTAGGAGGAATAGTGCCGCATCATTAGTATTAGTGGGAGGAATAGCGTCTCATCGTTAGTGTCAGTGAAAGGAATAGTGTCCCATTGTTGGTGTCAATGGGAGGACAAATGCCCCATCATTTTTGTCAGTGGGAGGAATAGGATCCCATCTTTAGTATTCGTAGGAGCAGTACTGTCCCATCTTTGGTGTTAGTGGGAGGAATAAGCCCCATTGTTGGTGTCCTTTTTGGTGTCAGTAGGAGAAATAGTGCTTGTATCAGTGGTAGGAATAATGCCCCAAGGGCTAGATAAGAGTAGGCAAAGGGCCACATCTGGTCCTTGGGCTGGAGTTTGGAGACCACTGGTTTAGAAGATAGAAGAGCTCCATGGATTCATAAAATGTGATTTGGGCATTTTCTCTGTGGTACTAATCTGGGCATATTTCCGGTGGCACTAATGTGAGCAACTGAGCCCATTTGTCACAGATTATTATATTATATTGGCCAGTGATTTTTATTCTTCTTGTTGTTCTTTGGTAATCAAATCACCACCACTCAAGGGTATAAACCAAAACAATACCATAGCAGAAGACAAATCAAAATAGTCATAAATTATTAAAAATCACATAAAATGTAAAAAAAAAGGAATGAATTGTTATATCAAGAAGCAGTGGCGACTGGTGCTCAAAATTTTTGGGGAAGCGCAAACAAATTGAAAAATTCAGAAAAAAAAATCAATTGCAGCCTCACTGTGCCCATCATATACAGCCTCTGTGCCCATCATATGCAGCCAATGGCTCCTGCTGAATAAATCTATCCAAAGAGGATCCGAGACAGCGGCTTGTCGCTGGAACGATCGTGCTCAGGTAAGAAAAAGGGGGGGGAGGGTCTGGGGGCAGCAGAAGCACAGAAGATGTTTCACCTTAACCGCTTCCCGACAAACTGCCGCAGTTATACTGCACCAGGTTGGCTCCCCTGGACGAGCCGTCTTTAACTGTACGTCAGCTCTTTAAGACGCTGCAGCAGGCACGCGCGGGCGCCGGCAGCGTGTCCCCGGAGCTGATGCACGTGCCTGGCGGACACGATGACCTCCGGGCACCCGCGATCGCTCGTGACAGAGCAAGAACCAAGATCTGTGTGTGTAAACACACAAATCCCGGGTTCTGTCAGGGGAAGAGGAGACAGATCGTGTGTTCCTACTAAGTGGGAACACCGATCTCTCTCCTCCTCTAGTCAGCCACATTCCCCCCACAGTTAGAAACACACATTTAGGGAACACAGTTAACCCCTTGATCGCCCCCCTAGTGTTAAACCCCTTCCCTGCCAGTGACATTTACACAATAATCAGTGGCTATTTATAGCACTGATCGCGGTATGTCACTGGTCCAAAAAAAGTGTCAAAAGTATCTGATGTGTCCGTCTGCAATGTTGCAGTCCCGATAAAAATCGCAGATCACCGCCACTAGTAAAAAAAAAATTAATAAAAATGCCATAAAAATATCCCATGGTTTGTAGACGCGATAACTTTTGCGCAAACCAATCAATATACACTTATTGTGATTTTTTTATTTTTTTTTAACAAAAATATATAGTAGATTACATATTTTTTTCAGATATTTATTATAGCAAAAAGTACAAAATATTGTGGGTTTTTTTTTTCAAAATTGTCGCTCTTTTTTTTGTTTATAGCGCAAAAAATAAAAAACGCAGAGGTGATCAAATACCACCAAAACAAAGCTCTATTTGTGGGGAAAAAAGGACATTAATTTTGTTTGGGTACAGCGTCGCAGGACTGCGCAATTGTCAGTTAAAGCGATGCCGTGCTGTATCGCAAAAGTGGCCTGGTCAGGAAGGGGGCAAATCCTTCTGGGGCTGAAGTGGTTAATGCATAGAATGAAAAACCATGAGACTTTAATATCATTTCCGTTTTCCCTACGCCCCTCACTTCCACTCTCCCACTCAGTCGACAAATACAAAAAATTTTTGTCTAGTTGCTACTTTGGTATTTGTAGTGCGCTGTGATTCATTCTGCTCTGATTGTATGGTGTTAATGGCTGCATCGCTGAGTTTTATATCATCATTTCCTTCTTAGTGTATATATTACAATCAGCGCTACCAGGAAACGTGTAAAATGTTATATACATTGCTACAAAATTCTGTGACCAAAAAATAAAGAATAAACTTAAATAAACAAATACACAATATAAGCTATAAAACATGTTCAGTTGCTGCTGTACACTCGCAGTGATTTCACCACACCAAACAATGCATAAATTAACGCAATGAATTGCCAATACATTGAAAACATTGAAGACTTGATCAAAAATAATGCTAAATCCCACCAAATACCCAACATATTTTGAAAACATGAGTTCGAATGGACATTATTTTTATATATATAATATGAACTGGGAATGAATAAAAATCAAAAATGATATGCTAATATTGTAAAAACACATACCAGTACTTGATCAATATTATTGTTAAATCCCACCAAACATGCACTAGAGACCAGTTATCAACAAAGCAAATGCCTACAAATTCCAACAAAGAAAAAGCATTTTACAATTCAATCTACAAAATAAAACACAAACTACTGGACAATGCAACAGCAAATTGAATAATAAACAATGGTGATAATTGAATAAAGAAACATAATCAGCAATACAGAACGCAAAAGAAAGGTATTTGTTTAAATGAATCAAATTACTGGGTATCAATAATATATTATAATAGTTTATAATAATAATGTATAATAATTTGTAAATGTGAAATTAAACTTGCTCTGTGCACTGTTAAAGTCGAACTGAAGGCAAAACATTTTATTTCATTTTCGAGTCACATGACCTATAAACACACCATAAGCATAGTAAAATCGTAGTAAAATCATGGGAAATCGCACATGTTTTTGGCGCCATTATCGCCATTTCTTTATTGGCAAAATGCCGAAAACGCCATTTTCGGACGACATATTTTAGCTGCCGAATTGTCGATGCATCTCTAGTGTAACCTTGTGTTTTCTTTTTTTTGCCATCTATTTCCCATATGGGATATTTCCCCTCACTTCTTTTCCCATAACTAATACAGAATTCACATACACACACACACATATATATACACACACACACACACACACTGTCCATTTTATCAGGTACACCTGTTCAATTTGCTTGGTAACACAAATTGCTAATCAGCCAATCACAGGGCAGTAACTCAATGCATTTAGGTGAAGGCGATATGCCGAAATTCAAACCGAGCATCAGAATGGGGAAGAAAAGGGGATTTAAAGTGGAGTTCCACTCATAATTTATTGTTTACAGTATTCAGCAGCATTAAATACAAGGAACAACCTGTGAAAATTTTTTTTTTTTACTCACCTTTTCAGGTCTGTTGCTAGGGAGTCCCTCATAATCTGCCTCTTCCTCTCCAAGGCGCCTGATGTCACTTCCCTCGGCGCCCATACTCGCTAGTGCTCCTGAGAGATGTCTCATCATTTCCCAGGAGTCACTGGGCAGCACCGAGGGCTTCTTTGGCATCATGGGGGGGGGGCAGGCACTTCTGACGACGCCGCCCCTGGTGATGGCAACGTCTGAAGTGTACGGCGATGCGCCATATATACGGCGCATGCGCGAGAACGGGCGGTGCATGCTGGTCGCCCCAGAGCCCGGAAGATAGTACGCAGAAAGAAGACTATAAAATATATTCCTCTACGAAATCCTCAATCCAATCCAGGGACGATTCTGCATAGAAACGTGAGTTCTTTAAATTATCCTTAACAAAATATATGGTTACTAAAAAAAAAAAAAAAAAATGTATCAGTGGGAACTCTGCTTTAAGTGTCTTTGACTTTGTTGGTGCCAGACGGGCTGGTCTGAGTATTTCATAAACTGCTGATCTACTGGGATTTTCACGCACAACCATCTCTCGGGTTTACAAAGAATGGTCGGAAAAAGAGAAAATATCCAGTGAGTGGCTGTTGTGTGGAGGAAAATGCTGGAGAATGGGCAGACCAGTTCCAGATGATAGAAAGGCAACAGTAAGACCTCATGTACACTGCTGCTGATAAACAGATGTTTAGGAGCAATTGGGCGTTTTTCTTCAGCTGCCCCCGAACTCTCCTGTATGTTGTCTTATTTGTCCATGTACACAGGGTGTAGAGGCAGTTGAGTTTAGTGGCATTTTTTTTAAAGCAAATAATTGTGTTCAGGATGGAAGTTTATTGCCATTTGAAACGCCAAATGCTTGTAACAGCGTGCAAACGTGTCTAAACACAGTGACTCGCGTTTTTAAACATTTCGTTTATAGGCGTTTTCAATGGGGATACATTTCTGACCAATGTAAAAACGCTTCTAAACACGCATAAACGTGGCATGTAAACGCAGCAAAAGCGACGTTTTTAAACTTCGGTTACTAGCTGTCAAGTTCCAGCGTTCAGAAGAGGTTTTCAAACATCCCTTGTACATGAAGTCCAACTCAAATAACCCCTCGTTACAAGCAAGGTATGCAGAATACCAACTCTGAACACACAACACATGGAACCTTAAAGCAGGTGGGCTACAGCAGCAGAAGACCACACCGGGTGCCACTCCTGTCAGCTAAGAACAGGAAACTGGGGCTATAATTCGCACAGGCTCACCAAAATTGAACAACAGAAGATTGGAAAAACGTTGCCTAGTCTGATGAGTCTCGATTTCAGCTGCAACATTCAGATGGTAGGGTCAGAATTTGGTGTAAACAACATGAAAGCATGGATCCATCCTGCCTTGTATCACCGGTTCAGGCTGGTAGTGGTGTAATGGTGTGGGGGGGATATTTTCTTGGCACACTTTGGGCCCCTTAGTACCAATTGAGTGTTGATTAAACGCCATGGCCTACCTGAGTATTGTTGCTGACTATGTCCATCCCTTTATGACTACAGTGTCCCCATCTTCTGATGGCTCCTTCCAGCAGGACAATGCACCATATCACAAAGCTCCAATCATCTCACCACTGGACAATGAGATCCCTGTACTCCAATGGACTCCACAGTCACCAGATCTCAATCCAATAGAGCACCTTTAGATGTGGTGGAATGGAAAATTCACATCATGGACTGTAGACATTGTTTATATATACAAATGTTTTGCCTTTGATTTCTATCTTAAACTAAATCGGTTGCTTAAAAGATGCGGGTTTACATATATTTTAAGCCACTCTGCTTATCTTGTGGCGCCTCCATTCAGTTGACATGCAGACCCGTGGGCTGCTGCTTGTTTAGGTATCTGCAAATTTTCTTTTTAATGTCAGTTTCCTTGTTGTTGCTTTTTCTGAACGTCCTGTCCTGGGGACCATGTTTTACCAGACAGGGAAATCTCTCCACCGATGTCCCGGATAGAACCTAAAAGGGGTTCTAACCTTTCCCCATCCTATTCAAAATTAAAATAAAAAGGTTTGGGGTATACATATACTTTAAGGTTTTTCTAGAAGGTCCTGGATTTCCATTATATTTTGGGTATCCCTCTCTTATTTCTGACCCCGGCACTTGGCAGAGCAGGAGGTATTCAGAGGGTAGAGACTTCACCTCCCATATAGACAGTTTTCACTTATAAAGAAAGGGATGGTTGGATGACGTCTCAGGATAACATCCAAAAAAGAGTATTACTTTATTGAAAAGACATGTACAAGACTTTAAAAACAGCCTACGCGTTTCGGTTTTTACCCATGTGATTGGACACAGCCGATCACATGGGTAAAGAGCCACGGGCGTGCGATCGCGGCTAAACTGGGCGCTGTCTTATGACATCATCCTAGAACAAGAGCCACCCCGCTCTGCCTTCATTTGTATATGTTGGGGCAGGAGGTGATTAAGCTGCCTAGAACAGGAATAGATTGATCACATATCAAAGCATGTATAGCACCCTAAGAGGGGATTAACCCTCACTTTGGGGAGATTTCCTCTCACTGCTTGTTATATCTTTAGAACAGAAAGTAAAGGGAAATCTCTCTAATGCCCCGTACACACGGTCGGGTTTTCCAACGGGAAATGTTGGATGTGAGCTTGTTGTCGTAAAGTCCGACCGTGTGTATGCTCCATCGAACATTTGCTGTCGGACTTTCCGCCAACAAATGTTGGCTAGCAGGTTCTCAAATTTTCCGCCAACAAAACTTTGCTTCAGAAAGTCCGATCGTTTGTACACAAGTCCGTCGGACAAAAGTCCACGCATGCTCAGAAGCAGAAGCGGTCGGTCTTGTAAACTAGCGCTCGTAATGGAGAATTAACATTCGTGACGTGGCAAATTATGGAATCTCCAAATGCGATGCACAATTCTCTTCTTCTTAAGGCCCCTTTCACACGATCGGACCGTTCAGGTCTGCCTGTCAGTTTTGACGGCGGACCTGAACGGGCGATCCATGTTAGTCTATGGAGCGTCGGATGTCAGCGGAGACCTGTCCGCTGACATCCGACCCGGTCCGATCCGCTGAAAAGCTCTACGTCCAGGTCCGTCGCTGGCGGATCAGATCGGGGGAGATCTGACGAAAAAACGGACACGCTGTCCGTTTTTGTCCGATCCCTCCATAGGCGGCAGCGGCGCCTGACAAGCCCCTCCCTGCTCAGTGAGCATAGAGGGACCTGTCATCCGCCGGCTCAGCGGAGATCAACGGACTGATCTCCCGCTGAGCCAGCGGACCGAGGCGGGCTCCGTAGAAACGGAGCCTGCCTCGTGTGAAAGGGGCCTTAATGGGATAATAATGAAGCTGCTTTGCTGGTGATACTGATGGAGTTATTGCAAACGAATTTTTAAAGGTGTTTTTTTTTTCAAGTGATATCAAGAATAATAATAATAATAGCGCAAAATAAAAAACGCAAAATGAAAAAAGCGCACATCCACACTCACCAAACTTCTACTAACACAAAATTGGCAGAAGGAGCCCAAAGGGTGGCGTACTGAGCTGAAAAACCACGTAGTACGTCTAGTGCGTCACTACGTTCGTAATTGTTGGCCACCATTTGTGTGACCATGTGTATGTAAGACAAGTTTGAGCCAACAACCTTCGAACAAAATTCCACGGTTTTGTTGTCAAAGTCCGATCGTGTGTACGGGGGCATTAGGCTTCTCGCACAGTGTGCTGATGTATGGCAGAAAACACGGGGATGGGCTGTATATCACTTGCACATATTTGCACATATTGGTGCCGATTTGCAAGTGTGCACACACAAGCATAAAAATTCTTCTAGCTTTATTTAAAGGAAGTGTGGCATATGTTAATATTTGCATGTATTTGCATGACCGGTAAATCATATTTCTGTATGTTTTTTATATATATACGCAGCACTTGTTTACTGTATGTACAGGGACATTGAAAACAATAGGCTGAATTTAGACCAGTAAAAAAAAAGTCTTTATGCCTAAAAACTGGCATCAGTGTACAAGCGGCCTAAAGGGACACCAATGATAAAAAAAAAAAAATATATTTTAAAAAAACAGGGTTTTACATTTTCCAAAATGAACAAAAACAAATCTGGTCTTTTTAAAGCATATTCTGCACGTTCATGAAAAACATTTCTTTGAAAACCTGAACAATGCAGGAAATAGCGCAGACTTATTATGGTTTACAATGTATTATCTCCAGATCTACACATTAAAGGTTATATGGAATGAAAACCTGACATTTCTAGAAATGCTTGTTGCAGTATGCCCATGGGTCACGTTTTTTGTAGATGACTGGTGGCTGCTACAGCTGGCATTAAGGCGCCACATCCTTATACAGGTATTGGGCTGGGGCAGGATCAGCATGAGGACTTGCGAGTGTGGGATCAATTTCTGGTCTCTTACAATGGTCTCTCTCTTTGGCAGGTGATTTCCAAATATGATCTAGAACTGTTCACTGACGCGGCGGCCACTGCTGCTTATGGAACCTGTTGTCAGGGTTGTTGAAGTGCTGAGAGTTGGTTGGCCAGTGGAATGGAGGGAGGTTGGTTTAGTGTGTAATTTGGCTGTTCGGGAACTGTTTTCCCATTGTACTCTCCACAGAATTGGGCACGTTCCAGTAGTTGAAAACTCCTGGCTGATGCTTTGTCTCGTTTCCAGTGGGACTGATTCCATGAGTTGGCACTGGAAGCGGAGCAGCGAGGAATTCCATGCCCCAAGCAGCTGTGGAGCATTGCATTGCCGCTTCCAAGTTCTCAATCCGTCATTCAGTATGTGCGTCAACTTGGTCCTCATACTGCGGAGTGTGTCAAGAATGGAGCGATCTGGTGAATGAAGTATGGGTGTCCCTTCCTAGCAATATGTTCTAACATCAGGGTATTAATTAGGTTGTATCTGGTAGTACATAAGTGGTTAATTGTCCCTGAGCCGGTGTAGTTGTGGCTGGGGGCCTTTGATTGGGTGGCAGATACAACCGGTTAATCATGCGTATATAGGCTCTCTAAGACCTTAGACCTTAGCAACAGGCAGGGGCCTATTGGGTCTTTGAATGCGGTGCTGGTTAATTGTGGAAAATTGTGGGTTGGGCCCATCTGAGGTATGGGTGTTCCTTCCTAACAATACGGTGGTAACATCGGGGTATTAAATTAGGTTGTATCTGGTAGTACATAAGTGGTTAATTGTCCCTGAGCCGGTGTAGTTGCGGATGGGGGCCTTTGATTGGGTGGCAGATACAACTGGTTAATCGTGAGTGTATAGGCCTTCAAAGACCTTAGACCGGGCATAAGCTGAGGTTGGTTTATTTGTTATGCATTGACTGTATTATATGCATTAACCACTTCCCACCCGGCCACTGCATATGTATGGCCAGGTGGGCGCTCTCTCCTTCTAAGTGGACGTTCAGAAACATCCCTCAGATGGAGGGAGATCGCGCGCGCAGGGGCCCGCGCAGTGGCGCGATCCCGATGCGCTTATGTCACCCGGACACGCCGCATCTCAGACTGGCAGGAGGGCTCTGTGATTGGCCCTCCTGATCACATGACGGCTGTGTCCAATCACAGCCGTCATGTGATGTAAACAGAGAGCCGGTTGCTAGGCGATCGGCTCTCCTCACAGATTATTGATCAGTGAGGAGAGGAGAGTGGATCGCTGTAGCTGGCTGGTGATCAGTGTGTATTAGCTGTTTTTTACAGCTTTTTACACACTGATCACCAGCGTAGTAACACACAATGTCCCCAAAACACATGTCCCCACATAGTAAAAACACCGGTCCCCCACATATGTCCCAGTAAAATCACATGTCCCAATGATTATCTGTACACATATGTCCGTGATCACCTGCGCACATTTGTACATGATCATTTGCGTACATCTGTCCGTTATCACACAAACCAATTATTATACACTTAGCGGGATTTTTTTTACCAAAGACATGTAGCAGAATACATTTTGACTTAAATTTATGACAAAATTCGATTTTATTGGACTTCTTTTAAAATAGAATAAAGAAAATATTGAGTCGTGAATAAATACCACCAAAAGAAAGCTCTATTTGTGCGAACAAAATGATAAAAATTTTAGTTGGGTACAGCGTAGCATGACCGCGCAATTGTCATTGAAAATGCGAGAGCGCTGAAAGCTGAATATTGGCATGGGAAGGAAGAGGGCGAAAGTGCCCGGTATTGATGTGTTGTTTTCTTGTGAATGTTGTATTTTAATAGTTTGTAATAAAAGGCTGCTATGGCCATTCAACTCCAAATTAAATGTGTCGTCTGGTCATTTTGGAAGGGGGGATTGGTCAAATATTTAATGTTTTATAGATAATCTGAGCCTCTACACTCTCCAGGTCCCTCAGTCATGTTTCCAATACCATGTTGAATCTGTCATGAAGAATTAAGGCAGTTCTGAAGGCAAAAGGGGGTCCAACCCAGTACTATCAAGGTGTACCTAATAAAGTGGCCGGTGAGTGTGTGTATGTGTATATATTATATACAGTGGGGACGGAAAGTATTCAGACCCCCTTACATTTTTCACTCTTTGTTATATTGTAGCCATTTGCTAAAATCATTTAGGTTCATTTTTTTTCCTCATTAATGTATACACAGCACCCCATATTGACAGAAAAACACAGAATTGTTGATATTTTTGCAGATTTATTAAAAAAGTCCTAAGTATTCAGACCCTTTGCTCAGTATTTAGTAGAAGCACCCTTTGGATCTAATACAGCCATGAGTCTTTTTGGGAAAGATGCAACAAGTTTTTCACACCTGGATTTGGGGATCCTCTGCCATTCCTCCTTGCAGATCCTCTCCAGTTCTGTCAGGTTGGAAACGTTGGTGGACAGCCATTTTTAGGTCTCTCCAGAGATGCTTGATTGGGTTTAAGTCAGGGCCCTGGCTGGGCCATTCAAGATCAGTCACAGAGTTGTTGTGAAGCCACTCCTTCGTTATTTTAGCTGTGTGCTTAGGGTCATTGCCTTGTTGGAAGGTAAACCTTCGGCCCAGTCTGAGGTCTGAGGTCCTGAGGTCCTGAGCACTCTGGAGAAGGTTTTCGTCCAGGATATATTTGCAAAAATGTAAAGTAGTAAGTGTACAGCTTGTATAACAGTGTAAATTTGCTGTCCCCTCAACACACAGCAATTAATGTTTAAACCGCTGGCAACAAAAGTGAGTACACCGCTAAGTGAGTCCAAATTGGGCCCACAGTGTCAATATTTTGTGTGGCCACCATTATTTTCCAGCACTGCCTTAACCCTCTTGGGCATGGAGATCACCAGAGCTTCACAGGTTGCCACTGGAGTCCTCTTCCACTCCTCCATGACGACATTACAGAGCTGGTGGATGTTAGAGACCTTGCGCTCCTCCACCTTCCATTTGAGGATGCCCCACAGATGCTCAATAGGGTTTAGGTCTGGAGACATGCTTGGCCAGTCCATCACCTTTACCCTCAGCTTCTTTAGCAAGGCAGTGGTCGTCTTGGAGGTGTGTTTGGGGTAGATATCATGTTGGAATGCTGCTCTGCGGCCCAGTCTCCGAAGGGAGGGGATCATGCTCTGCTTCAGTATGTCACAGTACATGTTGATATTCATAGTTCCCTCAATAAACTGTAGCTCCCCAGTGCCGGCAGCACTCATGCAGCCCCAGACCATGACACTCCCACCACCATGCTTGACTGTAAGCAAGACACTTGTCTTTGTACTCCTCACCTGGTTGCCGCCACACACGCTTGACACCATCTGAACCAAATAAGTTTATCTTGGTCTCATCAGACCACAGGACATGGTTCCAGTAATCCATGTCCTTAGTCTGCTTGTCTTCAGCAAACTGTTTGCGAGCTTTCTTGTGCATCATCTTTAAAAGAGATTTCCTTCTGTGACGGCAGCCATGCAGACCAATTTGATGCAGTGTGGGGCATATGGTCTGAGTACTGACAGGCTGACTCCCCACCCCTTTAACCTCTGCAGCACTCATATGTCCATTTCCCAAAGACAACCTCTGAATTACCATGGTGAGGCCTGTTCTGAGTGGAACCTGTCCTGTTAAACCACTGTATGGTCTTGGCCACCGTGCTGCAGCTCAGTTTCAGGGTCTTGGCAATCTTCTTATAGCCTAGGCCATCTTTATGTAGAGCAAAAATTATTTTTTCCAGATCCTCAGAGAGTTATTGGCCATGAGGTGCCATGTTGAACTTCCAGTGACCAGTATGAGATAATGGGAGCGATAATACCAAATTTAACACACCTGAGACCTTGTAACACTAATGAGTCACATGACAACGGGGAGGGAAAATGGCTAATTGGGCCCAATTTGGCCATTTTGACTTAGGGGTATACCCACTTTTGTTGCCAGCGGTTTAGACATTATTGGCCGTGTATTGAGTTATTTTGAGGGGACAGCAAATTTACACTGTTATACAAGCTGTACACTCACTACTTTACATTGTAGCAAAGTGTCATTTCTTCAGTGTTGTTACATGAAAAGATATAATAAAATATTTACAAAACGGTGAGGGGTGTACTCACTTTTGATACTCTATATTTAAAAAAATGTTTTCTCTTGTTCTGAAATGTACTTGATTTCTTTTCTCTGCACCTTCTCCAAGCATTGTATTTTTCCTTTTCTACGGTATGAAAACATGGAGCACCAGTCACCTGTTGCATTCTTAAAGCATCCATGGTCCACTGAAAGTATGTATCGTATTTATCGGTGTATAACACTCACTTTTTTACTCCTGAAAATAGAGGACAAATCATGGGTGTGTGTTATACTCCGATATTTACCTGGCTGCCTCGGGGGGGGGGGGGGGGGGGGGAGCATCGCCGGATTACACATAACCAAGATCTCCTCTTTACTTGGCGCTCAGTCACACGCAAAACAAAAAAAGGTCACTGACCCACCTACAACTGGTCTTCACAGCAAGGAGCACTGGAAGGGCAAACGCATGTAAAATAAAACCAAAGAATTTCCAAGCTCAACTTACCAACCAGCCTGCGACCAACCGAATTAACCTGCCTAACAGTATGCGTTAAAAACAGGGGTTTAGTTGCACAAATTTGCAAATACATGCATAAGCTGCAGGCCACCACGGTAAGGCACCCTGTATCCTGCAGACCCTAACTCTAACTTTGAAGAGTCTCCACAGTGGGAGCACATGTATTCTAATGGATAGATGAAGGGCAGATGACTGGAGGGAGCCCAACCCTCAAGGAGCAGTAGCACACTGAACAACCAGCACATTGCACAATGGCAGCAAAGGTGCCAGTGCATTGCCTGACCAATATGTCAACAATACAAAAAAAGGTCACTGCCCCCACCTATAACTGGTCTTCACAGCAAGGAGCACTGGAAGGGCAAACACATGTAAAATAAAATGGAGGCAAGTCATGATAGCTTCTGTTCAATCCTAAAACCCATGTCTTCAAATGCTCTTCCATGTACTATGTGCCTAGTTTGATGCAAATATATGCCTAGTGTTTTTTGAGGCTGGGTTCACACTATAGGGAGTCCCGGAGCAAAAGAAGAAGGAATGAGCGTAGGGACAGCATGACAGAGGTGGACGGTAAACAGGCATTTAGGGGCATAAGTTAGTGTAGCTCTTTAGGGCAGGTGGGGGTGGGCAGGAGCTGGGAGGGGTCCTGTGAAGTTTAGGGGGGGAGGAGTGGAGCAGTAGGCAGTAAGTCGGGAGAGGAAAGTGTTAAGAGAAGCTTCCCACCCTCCCTATGTTTTTTGGCGGTGTTCCATTGAGGCTGTCATGGCAGCCTGGCAGTGGTGGGTATTTGGAGGAGAATAAAAAGGCTGGAAGAGAAAATGGTTGGGACCCATCTGTGGTATGGGGTTCTCAGGTACATTCCAGTTAACGAGGGGTTTAACTAGGAATGGGTAAAATGTAGGTCACTGCGGATGATGAGTATAGCCGGTTCCCGACCGGCGCACGCTGATGTACGTCGGCAGAATGGCACGGCTGGGCAAATGGGCGTACCTGTACGTCCATTTGAATTCCCGGCCGTGCCATTGCGTGCGCGCCGGCCGGGAGCTCCGTGAGTCGGGTCGCGGGTCCCGCGGACTCGATCGCTGTGGGGATACCCGCGATCGCCTCATGGAGAGGACGAACGGGGAGATGCCGTTGTAAACAGCATCTCCCCGTTCTGCCTAGTGACAAGTGTCACTCGATCTCTGCTCCCTCTCATCGGAGCAGAGATCAGTGACGTCACACACAGAGCCCATCCCCCTACAGTTAGTAATCACTTCCCTAGGACATACTTAACCCCTCCCCTCCCCCTAGTGGTTAACCCCTTCACTGCCAGTGTCATTTACACAGGAATCAGTGCATTTTTAATCGCACTGATCGCTTTATAAATGACAATGGTCCCAAAAATGTCCGACATGTCCGCCATAACGTCGCAGTCACAATAAAAATCGCTGATTGCCGCCATTACTAATAAAAAAAAATTATTAATAAAAATGCCATAAAACTATCCCCTATTTAGTAAACGCTATAACGTTTGCGCAAACCAATTAATAAATGCTTATTTTTTTGGGGGGATTTTTTTTTTTTACCAAAAATATGTAGAAGAATACGATCGGCCTAAACTGAGGAAAAACTTTTTTTTTATATATTTTTGGGGGATATTTATTATAGCAAAATGTAAAAAATAATGCCTTTTTTTCCAAATTGTCGCTCTTATTTTGTTTATAGCGCAAAAAATTAAAATCGCAGAGGCGATCAAATACCACCAAAAGAAAGCTCTATTTGTGGGAAAAAAAGGGCGTCAATTTTGTTTGGGAGCCACGTCGCACGACCGCGCAATTGTCAGTTAAAGCGACGCAGTGCCGAATCGCAAAAAACGCTCTGGTCAGGAAGGGGGTAAAATCTTCCGGGGCTAAAGCGGATAGTCTCCGAGTCGGTGTTTGGCGACTGGAGGCCTAAGTTGGAAAGAAGTTTGTCGCAGTGACCAAGTTGTGTGTCGTCACCCTCAAGAACCACCAAGGTTTAGATAAAAAAATGTGGGATGATGTTATGTTCTTCATTTAAGTTACGTATTTGTTAAATAAAAGGCCCGTTAAGGCCATTTTACTCCAAAATCCCTGTTACGTCTTTTATCAGTAATTTGGGGGGTTGGAGGTTATGGTATAACAGGTAGGGGTAAGACTGGAGGTATCTGTCCTTCACATGTCATGCGAATTTAATGTGGGTTTCTCGGCATCCAATTCGCATGTCAGGAGCCTGTGACCGTCTCTCAATGGAGCCAATTCACACAGCTCCGGGACAGCTGCGGAGTGAATTGCACAGGAGTCATGTGTATCTTCTGGTCCGTTTCAGGTCTGAACTCAGCCAAAAATTTGGACCAAAATCGGACATGAAATGGTGAACAGGGACGCACTGGACCCCTGCTATGAGCCACTCCGCACGGAGATATGAACCCAGCCTGAAGGAATATCAGGTTGAAAAAGCATCTTCATTTTCTTTCCTTTGTACACACCAAAAATATTCAGCACAGAAAATACCAAAGGCAAAAACACCTTTTAATGGTTTAATCCCAAAGTAAGTGTCATACTGCATTCTTGTGAAGGTATTTACACGTGTCCAACCAAACATACTTTACATTTCTCCATCTGTGCATAACTTTGTGATTCTCTTGTAGTTGAAGGATGCATTATCCAAAAAAAACGCAAGAAGGATGGGTTTGGTAAATCCAGCAAAGTTTATGGTAAACAATAGTTGGTATATCAGCAACGTAAAAGCATCTTTGTGTTTTTCATAGTGCCCCAAAGAAAATGTTGTCCCAGAAGCAAGCCATCATGGAATCCACAGGTCACCCAACAAATCTCGCTCATTTGGAGAAAACAAAGGCAAGGTTAGTCAAAACCTCTGAGAATGCTATAGTCAAACAAGCAGTGGCAGCTGGTGGTTTTCTTTGGGGGGTGCAGCAAACAATAACAATCCTCCCGCCGCCCCCCCGAGTCACGGCCGGGTCACGGCCGGGACCCCCCGGTCGGTGAGTAGGTCGAGCCCCACACTTAGCTCATCTTGCGGGCAGCGTGGCGGGGGGTGGAGGCTTCTCTCGGGCTGCAGGCTGCTTGGCTACTACTCGGTTCCCCATGCATCTTCTCCCTCCTCTCCTTCGTGTGCTGTGCGTCTCCTGCCGACCAATCTGATTGGATCTCCTTTCGGGCAATTGAGTGATGCTTTCTGATTGGCTGGGAGGAGATTCAGTGTTACAATAGCAAATATTTATTCACTATTGTAACACACCTGTTTGGGCTCCGAGCGTAGTGCTCTGCGCCCCAACACCACCCTTTTTTGAAGCCTATTAGAGCCTCTGGCTCTAATCACGTGTTTAAAAAAAAACAAAACACCCCCTACCATGGTCCGGCTTCCTTGTATGTAGATCAGAGGGTCGGACCCTTGGATGGGGGGGCAGCGCCCCTGCGCCCCTGCACCCCTAGTGGATGGGCCGCTACTCAAAAAAGTAAACCATGTTTTTAATGTCCTGTAAATCTCTCAGCAGGTCTGTCATTCACAAGTTTCAACCATCTTGGCAAGTGACAAAGAAGAGGAGTCCCAAAGGCCCACTACTGAAGAGAGAAGAAAATGTCATTTATCTCTGAACCAAGTCAACTACATAGATAGCAATACAAAAGTGGATGATGAGGGTGCAGACCAAACTTACATGCCCTGTGTGGAGGAACCATCAACTGACAGCTGTGACGCTTGTACGAAGAGCCAAGAAAAGCAGACATCATGAAAGTTCCAATGACAGCAGTGTCAAGAACATAGCCAGTATCCCTAACAAGAGGAAACATTCAGATGGCCAACAACGATATCGGAAGTTCGTGTATGCTGACAATGTGGCGTTAGTGAAGAATTTGGCTCCTGTGTTTGGCAAGTTGTTGGGTCCCCACATGCTTAGGACTGATCAAGTTTGGAAGAAAAAACTAAAGGAAAATAATTACAAGAGCTGTAAACAGCGGGAGTAGCACCCCATAGTGAACATAATGTGAAAAAGAGATAACAAGACATTAAGTGAAACATCGAGAAGAAAATGGCGTTGATCAAGAAGGGAAGGCTAGTCTGTGTCTACTGACATTAGAAAGCATGATTACAACTGTCTGTAATTTGTCACAAGTAATTGGCACTTCAGCTTTTCGACTGTACTATACGGTGCACTTTAACTTGAGTACTCACTACACAGACACACTCCACTGATACACTATAGTATACTGTAGTAAAACTGCACTGACGCACTGCAATATACTGTGTTAAACGTGCACTAACGCACAGAAATATTCAGCTTTAAACTTGCAGTAATGCACTTAAATATACTGTGTTAAACGGTAATTGCCAGAACATTGTTCCTAGTTTTTACTGACAGTCTACTGACTGGAATGGTACCAGCTGATTGGAGAAAAGCCAATGTACCTCAAATATTTAAAAAAGGGCCAAAATACATCCCTAGAAATTACAGACCAGTTAGATTAACATTAATAGTATGCAAGCTCTTGGAGGGGGTGAAAAGGGACGATATACAAGATTTTAGTAATGAGAATGGTATCATCAGCAGTAATCAGCATGAATTCATGAAGAATCGTTCTTGCCAAACCAATCTATTAACCTTCTCTGAGGAGGTGAGCTGCCATCTAGATAAGGGAAGGCCCGTAGACGTGGTGTATCTGGATTTTGCAGAATCATTTGATACAGTTCCCCATAAATGCTTACTGTACAAAGTAAGGTCCGTTGGCATGGACCATAGGGTGAGTACAATGAATTGAAAACTGGCTACAAGGGCGAGTTAAAAGCAGGGGCGGACTGACCATTCGGGCACTCGAGCCCCACTAGGGGGCCCCATCAGGGTTGCCAGCCTCAGTAAAACCAGGGACATATTGTAAAAATCTATGTTTTTTACATCTGTCCCTGAAATGTCTGACACCGACATCATTTTGATGCTATAGCTGCTCTGCCCCTCCACTACCTCCTCAGCCAATGGGAACACAGTGTACACGCCCCCTTCCCCGTGCGGCTTCTTGGATTGCAGAGCAGGAGATGCCGACATCTGGAGAGGAGGAGAGGGAGGCGGGGACACAGCCTACAGTGTGGGAGGGGCTGCAGGCTGATACAAGGTAAGATTACTAACTTGGCTGAGTTAAATGTAGTTTTATCAGTGCTTTCTCTGGTGAGGAGGAGGAGGCTGTGTTTCCTCTAGCAGTGCTACTGTCTTAGATCGTTTTTCTGTGCACAGGCACATTATCCTCCTCTCCTGTATATACCACCAAAAGTGTCTGTGAGCTGCTTGGGCACTACAAGTACCAGCATGCCCGGAGATGGGGGCAGCAGCAGTGTGTTTAATTAGGCTGATTTCTAGATGAAAAGTGCTGGTGTGTATGTATATGCTTAGTGTGTGGGTGTGTGTGTGTGTGTGTGTGTGTGTGTGTGTGTGTGTGTGTGTGTATGTATATATATATATATATATATATATATACTGTGTGTGTCTATGTGTATGTATACTGTGCGTATACTGTGTCTGTATACTGTGTGTGTGTGTGTCTATGTGTATGTGTGTATGTGTGTCTGTGTGTATACTGTGTGTGTGCATCTATGTGTATGTATACTGTGCGTGTGTGTAGTGTAGTGGGCAGTTCAGTGTGCAGTATAGTGTCTTGGACAGTGTAGAGTGTAGTATAGTGGTTAGTGTAGGAATCGGGTAGGTCAGTGCAGTGGTCAGTGTAGGAATCAGGTTGGTCAGTACAGTAAAATAATGCATTTGGGTGGCAAAAATATGAATGCAATATACTCACTGGGGGGAGAACCTCTGGGGGAATCTAGGATGGAAAAGGACCTGGGGTCCTAGTAGATGATAGGCTCAGCAATGGCATGCAATGCCAAGCTGCTGCTAACAAAGCAAACAGAATATTGGCATGCATTAAAAAGGAGATTAACTCAAGAGATAAAGCTATAATTCTCCCACTCTACAAGTCTCTGGTCCGGCCTCACCTGGAGTATGCTGTCCAGTTCTTGGCACCAGTCCTCAGGAAGGATGTACTGGAAATGGAGCGAGTACAGAGAAGGGCAACAAAGCTAATAAAGGGACTGGAGGATATTAGTTATGAAGAAAGGTTACAAGCACTGGACTTTTTCTCTCTGGAGAAGAGATGCTTGACAGGGGATATGATTTTAATTTACAAATGCCATACTGGTGACCCCACAATGGGGATAAAACTTTTCCGTGGAAGGGAGTTTAATAAGACTCGTGGCCACTCATTAAGATTAGAAGAAAAGAGACTGTGTAGAGGGTTCTTTACTGTAAGAGTGGTAAGGATGTGGAATTGTGGTGCGTTTGTTACAATATGATTTTTTCATATTAATCAGACATAAGATACATGGGACATTACACAATAGTGAGTTGGTCAGATTACTGTCACTTTTTGGCTTGAGTAGGTATCTCAAACAAATGCTGTTTCATACAATGGGTACGTAGATACCATTGTTGTATTCAATTGACAGTTTTCAACAGGCTATTGTCTCTATAGCTACAGTAAACAAGTAAGAAACGTACTTGTTTGAGGTTCTTTCAGCTCTCAAGCTGAAAGAATGAATGTTAGATTACTGTCAGGTGTTGGCTTGAGTAGACAATGGGTACGTAGATACCTTTGTTGTATGTTGACAGTTTTCAACATTACATTGTTTCTACAGCTACAGTAAACAGGTATGTTTTCTGTTGTTTGGTAACTATGGTAAACAGCCTGACACATAAAAGGGGAATTCAGGCATAAGCTAGGGACACACACACACCATCATACGGTAAGATCAGAAGCCATTCATGATAGAAGAAAGGTGCCTGATGCTCCAGGAGAATCATTGCCAATGGAGATCACGAACATACAGTAACAGAAGATAAGTAACCTTTAAGTGTATTTGTACTGGTATAGACCATAGGCTGTTCATAAGCTAGCCATTTTGCTTGTTATAGATATCTGTCAGTCTTGTATTGTATTCCTAAGATAGTAATAGTTTTGTATGTACAGCATCCTTCTATAGTAAAAGCATATTTACACACTGCAGAAGTTCAGCTTCCTTGCTTGTACCACAGAGTAACCTTGCTAGATAGACACAAGCAAAACAGGAATTCACTTCCACAGGTGGTGGTTTCAGCGGGGAGCATCGATAGTTTCAAAAAACTATTAGATAAGCACCTGAACGACCACAACATACAGGGATATACAATGCAATACTGACATATAATCACACACATAGGTTGGACTTGATGGACTTGTGTCTTTTTTCAACCTCACCTACTATGTATCTATGTAACTCACTGAAATATATGTTGTTAAACTTGCAGTAATGCACTGAAATATACTGTCTTAAAAGGCCCGTAATGCACTCAAATATACTGTGTTAAACGGCATGTAACGCAGTTAAATATATTGCGTTAAACGAGTACTAACGCAAAGAAATATACTGCGTTAAACAGCACGTAACACACTAAAATAGACTGCGTTAAACGGCACTTAATGCACTGAAATATATGGCATTAAATGTGCAGTAACGCACAGAAATATACTCCGTTAAACGATGCGTAATGCACTGAAATATACTGCGTTAAATGTGCACCAACGCACAGAAATATACTGCGTTAAACAGCACATAATGCACAGATATATACTGCGTTAAACGGCACGTAACGCACAGAAATATACTGCGTTAAACGGCGGGTAACGCACTGAAATATACTGTGTTAAACAGCACATAATGCACTGAAATGTAATGCGTTAAACTTGCAGTAACGCACAGAAATATACTGTGTTAACCAGCACGTAACGCTCTGAAATATACGGCGTTAAACTTGCAATAACGCACAGAAATATACTGTGTTAAATGTGCGCTAATGCACTGAACTATACTGCAGTAAACCTGCCCTGACAAAATAAACTGACACTAATGTAAAAATGAATGGTCACTACACTCACACTGATGGAACTATCACTTATCACTAGATTTACTCTAAACTGATATTCTACACAGACAATAGAATCAGAATAGCATACTATAGCTCACTAACTGTCTAGTAGCACTGAACAGAGCCCTGTTCTATCTCTCTCCACGTCAATATCACACAAATGGCCGCTATAGTGTGGGCGGGACTAAGAGCAATGAGCCACTAATGGATAGAGTCATCATGACAGCATCCAATCATGGCTCTGACAGTGCTCTGTGCCCTGATTGGGCAAAGCTTTCATTGCTTTAGCCAATCAGGGATTCCAATGCATTGTGGTCATTCGGCGGACCGAACAAATGATCGAAAGCCCCGATATTTGGGGTGTTCGTCGAACGGGCAAACAGCCAATGTTTGGCCAAACTCATGCTCGGGCCAAACCGTTCACCCATCCCTAGTCAGGAACTGATGGCCGGACATTCTCCTTCAGGTGGAGTGCAGAATTCATGGGTGAGTGCAGAATTTATGGTTCCATCAATTATGGCAGGTTGTCCAGGTCCTGAAGCTGCAAAGCAGCCATAGACACTACCACCACCATGTATGCCTGTTGGTATAATGTTCTTTTATGAAATGCTGTGTTAGTTTTATGCCAAATAGAGAAATACAGGCTGCACTGGAAAAAGATGGTGTAGTTGTTTTTAAGGAGAACAATAAGACGATACAGAAATGATCTACATGGTTGAGTTGCTAGAAAGAAGCCTTTACTGTGCCAATGCCACAAAAAAGCCCAGTTACAAAATGACTGATAACACCTTGATATGCCTCACAAGGCTTTTTTTGTGGCATTGGAGCAGTAAAGATTTCTTTCTGGCAACTATTTTTGTTTAAGTATCATCACATTGTGCTCCTTGAAACAACCAAACCATCCTTTAAGAGCAGCCTGTATTTCTCCTGAGGTTACCTGTGGGTTTTTCTTTGTATCCTGAACAATTCCTCTGGCAGTTGTGGCTGCAAACCCTCTTGGTTTGCCTGACCGTGGCTTGGTATCAAGAGATCTCCCAAATTTTCTACTTCTTAATAAGTGATTAAACAGTACTGACTGGTATATTTCAAGCTTTGGCTATATGTTTTTATATCCTTTTCTATCTTTATAAAGTTCCATTGCCTTGTCATGCAGGTCTTTTGACTTTTCTTTACTGTTCCCCATGGCTCAGTATCTAGCCTGATCAGTGCATCCACGTGAGAGCTAACAAACTCCCTGACTATTTATACACTGATACTAATTTAAATTTAAGAAACACAGATGTGGGAAATTAACCTTTAATTTTAACCTGCATGTGTCACCTCGTGAGTCTGTACCAAGGCCAAACATTCCAGGGGATGTAAACTTTTGATCACAACTGTGATAAGTGGCTTCATATAATCACTATTCTTAAATAAAAGACAGTTTTTTTGGCATGATCAGTCATATTTTCAATATCAGTGCTAACAGTTCATGATTTCTACCAGGGTATTGCAAGCTTTTGAGCACAGCTGTATATATTATATATATATATATATATATATATATATATATATATATATATATATATATATATATATATATCAATCATGTTTTATATGTTTTTCAGCAATAGTTATGTAATGTGGAGTGGGTCTGGTGCGGTTCCATGACATTCATCAGTGGAGATGGTGACCTACATATGTGAGCATGACATAGTTAGTCAGGTTGAAAAAGACACAAGTCCGTCTAGTTCAGCCAATAAAAAAAAGAAAAATCATACAATCCCATAAACAAAATCCTATACCCACAGTTGATCCAGAGGAAGGCGGAAAAGCCTTTAAAGCATGATCCAATTTGCTACAGCAGGGGGAAAAAATTAAAGTTACACTTACCGGTAACATCTTTTCCAGTAGTCTTTCAGGACAGCCACCTTGAGAGACCTTGGCTCCTCCTCTTCCTGGGAAACACTGCACCAGCCCCCATAAATTTACACCTCCCCCTGCCAGCCTCAGTTTTTTCTAGAGCACCTCCGGTTAGCTGGGGAGACACAAGAACACATTAATAACATACTATCACATATTACTATTGTGCCCTTTTTAGGTCTTCCTCAAGACCTTCCAAAAATTCGGGTGGGTACTAGGGCTGTCCCGAAAGACTACTGGAAAAGACATTACCGATAAGCGTAACTTTAATTTTCGCTCCCTTCTTTCAGGACAGCCACCTTGAGAGGATAGACGAGCACTTACCACTTAGGGTGGGACAACAGCTTGCAATACCTTTCCCCCAAAGGATTGTTCACTTGCTGATACCAGATCCACTCTGTAGTGTTTCAAAAATGTGGTGAAACTGGACCATACGGCTGCCTTGCAAATCTGCTCTGGCGTTGCTCCAGCTCTTTCTGCCTGTGAAGTTGCCATAGCTCTTGTAGAGTGTGCTTTAATTCCCATGGGGGCTTCTCTACTACTAGCCTGTAGGCCTGACTAATAGCTATTCTGAGCCATCTGGCAATGGTGCGTCTAGACACCTTCTGTCCCTTTCTTGCTCTGCAAAAAGAAATAAAGAGAGAGTCTGACTTTCTAAAACTTTTCGTCAGCTCTAAATAATGTAGGATACATCTCCTGACGTCTAAGGTATGAAACCTAAACTCCCTTTCACTTGAGGGATTAGGACAAAAAGTTGGCAAAATTACCTCCTGGCTTCTATGGTACTTCGAAGCCACCTTCGGTAAAAAAGCCGGGTCAGTCTTAAAAACAACTCTATCCGAAAACACAACACAAAAGGGGGGGTCTAATTGAAAGAGCCTCTATTTCACTGACCCTCCTGGCTGTGGTTACAGCCACCAAAAAAACAGCCTTATACGTTAGGTCCTTTAGAGTACACTCCTCTAAAGGCTCGAACAGGGGCTCTGTCAAAACCTATAAGACCAGGGAAAGGTCCCACTTAGGGAAGGAAAGACCCTGCACTGGTCTCTGTCTTGAAAGGGCTCTGAAAAACCTGACCACCCAGGAGTTGGTGGCCAAGGATTTCTCTAAGTACGCGCTAAGCGCTGACACTTGGCTTTTAAGGGTACTGATGGCTAACCCCTTATCAGCCCCGCATAGCAGAAACTCCAGGACAGCTATAGGGCTCTGTACTTTAAAAGAGTTTTCTTGGCACCAAGCTCTAAAGCGCCCCCAAACCTTTTGGTAGATTCGGCGCGTCTCCTCCTTTTTACTATCAAGGAGGGTGGATACCAGTTGTTCGGAAAAACCCTTGCTTCTTAGAATCTCTTCTTCAGAAGCCAGGCAGCTAAGTTCCAGCGGCCTACCTGGGGACAGAGAACTGGGCCCTGCGATAGGAGATCCTTTCTGGTCGGAAGGAGCCAGGGAGGTTCCGCGCAAACCGACCGAGGATCGAGAACCAAGCTCTCTTGGGCCAGTAGGGAGCCACTAAAATTAGCGTGGTTTTTTCTACCTGAAATTTTCTTAAAACTGCTGGTAGAAGCACCGAAGGTGGGAAGGCGTAGCAAACTCTGAAGTGCCAGCTTTGTGCCAGGGCATCTACCCCTAGCGCGTTCTCCCACCTGCAGAGAGAGAAGAAATATGGGGTCTTTTTATTGCTTCTTGAGGCAAATAGGTCTACTTCTGGGAGGCCCCATCTCTTGACTATAAGGTTGAAAACCTCCTGATTGAGTACCCAGTCGGCCTCTCTCAGCTGTGTCCGGCTGAGAAAATCGGCCACTATATTTTCCTCTCCCTTCAGGAACACTTCTGAAAGGGACAGCGCATTGGCTTCCACCCAGCCGAGGATCTCTGTGGCTAGGCTTAACAGAACCCCGCTTCTCGTGCCACCTTGCTTGTTTGTATAAGCAATGACCGAAGAGTTGTCAGACCGTACCTGGATATGTTGTCCCAGTAGGTCTTCCCTGAAAGCTCTGAGTGCCAGCCCCACTGCTTTTAGTTCTTTCCAGTTGGAGGACCTTTTGAGCTCCTCCTTTTTTTATGTCCCCTGCGCCAACCGAGGTCCCAGATGTGCCCCCCAGCCTCTGCCACTTGCGTCCGTAGTAATTACTCTGGATACTGGAATGATCCACAGGCGCCCTTGTGACAGATTTATCTGCTTCCTCCACCACCAGAGGGACCTTTTGACCTGAGGAGGGATTGAAAGCAGGGTGTCTAAAGATTCCTGGCTGTGGTCCCACACCTTTAGAATCAGTGCCTGCAGGGGCACTGAAGTGAAGGCGTGCCCACTGGACTGCCGGAATGGCAGAAGTTAGTAGGCCTAGGGTTGACATGGCCACCCGTATTGATACCTGCTGATTGTTCTGAAGGCACGCTACTGCTTGGTCTAGCTTCAGAATTTTCTCTGGTGGGAGAAAAACTCTCAGCTGAGTAGAATCCAGCAGGTATCCTAGATAGGAAATCTGTTGAGCGGGAATAAGGCTGGATTTTTCCAGATTTAGTAGCCATCCTAGCCCTTTCAGGGTTGTCTTTGTTAGTTCCAGATCCCTGATTAGTTTCTCTGAGGATGGTGCAAAGAGAAGTAGATCGTCTAGGTATGCAATAATTGATACCCCCCTGATTCGCAAAAAAGCCATGGCCTATGCCATGACCTTCGTAAATACTCAGGGTGACGAGGATAGGCCAAATGGCAGCGCCTGCAACTGCAGATGAATAGTTTCATCTTCTACATTTACTGCCAGGCGCAGGAACTTCTGAAAGGCCTCCGCAATGGGGATGTGGAGGTAAGCGTCTTTCAAATCCAGTGACACCATGTAACAGTTCTGGGGTAGTAACGCCCTGACTGTGAATATCGATTCCATCCGGAATCTTTTGTAAATAATTACTTTGTTCAGAGGTTTCAGGTTTAAAATTAACCTGTAACTCCCCGAGGGCTTTCTCACCACGAACACGTGTGAATAAAAGCCTGTCCCTTTTTCTTCTTTTGGAACTCTGCACACTACATTCTGTTGTTCTAGTTCCTTTAATGCCCCGAGGAGGGCTTCTGCTTTTGCCGTACACCTGGGGAGAAGCGTTATTAAGCTTCGACGTGGAGGGGCTCTGTAAATTCTAGACAGTACCCCCTTCGTATGATCCCCAGGATAAATTGGTTGGGGGAGATTACTTCCCATTGTCGAAGGAAGGCTCCCAATCTTCCCCCCACTGTGACCCCTGAGTTACTGGGTCTTACTGGGCTGCTCAGGAGGGTGAAAAATCGCTCCTCCTTTGCCCTTACGCCTTTGGCTCCAAGTTTTTTTCTCCTGTGTCTTGGGAGGCCTTCTTTTTTGTGGACGAAACCGCCTCTTGGGTTGATTCGGGGGTTTTCGTTTCACTGGGAACGCCTTCTTTTTATCGGTGGTACGGTCTAACACTATCTCTAGACCTGGGCCGAAGAGCAGATCACCGGTCAGCGGAATGCCACAAAGTTTAATTTTTAAGGCATTGTCGCCTGGCCATGTTTTGAGCCAGAGGGCTCTTCTGGCTGAGTTGGCAAGTGCAGCAGTCCTGGCTGACATGCGCACTGACTCAGCCGAAGCATCCGCTATATATGCTACGCCTCTTAGAATTGTTAGAAAGGACGACAAAATAGTCTCCTTTGCCGTACCTGCCTCAATATGAGCCTGGATTTGTGTAAGCCAGAGCTCGAGGTTTCGGGCCACCACCGTGACTGCCATCTCTGGTTTTAGATTACCTAGAGTTGATTCCCAGGTCTTTTTTAACAGGGAATCAATTCTCTTCTCCATGGTATCTGTCAGAGCTCCAAGATCCTCAAAGGCCAGATCTGTGTGTCTGGACACTTGCGAGAATGCTGTGTCCAATCTGGGGTTCTTGTTCCAGATTGAGGCAGGATCGTCCGAAAAAGAGAATCTTCTTTTTAGGGACCCAGAAAAGAAGGGTTTCTGTTCGGGATCCTGCCATTCTTTTTTGACCGTATCTATAAGGACCTCATGAACAGGAAATACTTTTCTTTTCTGTTCCTTTAAGCCCCTATACATCTGGTCATGGAGATATAGGGTCTTTTTGTCCTCCTGGACTGTCTGGTTCCTCCCTAGCTTCCTCTCTGGAAGTGCCCGCCACTCCTTCTGCTGAAGTAGTGGCCCTAGGATGGGAAGATGCAGAGTCCTGTGCCAAAAGCGGGGTTGTATTCTGCTATTCAGGTGAGGGTTTCAAGGGAACCTGCAACCCTTCAAACAGGGTTTTAAAAGATTGGAAAGTTGAGGATAATTCCTTGACTGATGCTGCTAACCCTGACTCCTGTTCAGATGCTCTTTCATTAACTAATGCATCAATATAGTCCCTACATAGGACCTTTTTCCAAGCCTCCCCTAGGGTATCCCTACAGGAGGCACATTTTCTCTTAGAGCTATGTGGGGGTTTTTTCTCAGAAGATTTCTGAAAAACATGTGAAAAAACAAAGACTAATCAATATCCCCACCAAACCTCACACAGAAATACAACCATGGGGAGAGTCAAGTTCCTCCTCAAAAATGAGGGACCTGGTCTCCCCCCCCTCTGCTCACCTAGAGGGGTTCCTTCCCCCCCTACAGGAACCATAAGGGGGGAGGGAGAGCCTAGGTAGAGGGGGAACTCTTCCCCAGGGTACCCTTACCTTAGGCTGGCTGGAGCTGGCATCGCTGAGCGCCGTCTGAGCATCCGCTTCTGACATGCTGGTGGGCGGCCTGTGGAGTCTTCACACTGCCTGTGCAGTGAAACAACTCCTCTCCAGCCTGTGCCCGGCCCTCTATCAGTGCCGCGTGACCCGGAACCGGAAGCCGGGGTCAAAGGACGCTCGGCTCCACCGCTCGGCTCCACTGCGGCCTGTATGCTGTACAGGGGGGACAAAGATGCCTCCTGCAAACAGCCCTGTGGCTGTGAAAGAGGACCCGCCCAGACTTCCCAACCAGCGCTCGGCGAAGTGGGGGAGGCGGACATACGCGGCTGGTAAGTAGCCTGCCGCTGCCCCAGAGAACCTCTGTCTCCTGGTTAGGGAGTTCTTAGAAATACAGCCCCCCAGTCTCCCTGACTGCCTAGGCCTGGTTCCTAGCTTAGTGTCTCCCCACCGGGGGAAACACAAATAACTGAGGCTGGCAGGAAGAGGTATAAATTTATGGGGGCTGGCGCAGTGTTTCCCAGGAAGAGGAGGAGCCAGGGTCTCTCAAGGTGGCTGTCCTGAAAGACGGGAAGGGAAAATTCCTTCCTGATCCCCGAGAGGCAATCGGATATTCCCTGGCTCAACTTTACCTATAAAAGTTAGTATCCCGTTATATTATGTACATTTAGGAAAGAATCCAGGCTTTTTTTTAAAGCAATCTACTGAGCTGGCCAGAACCACTTCTGGAGGGAGTCTATTCCACATTTTTACAGCTCTTACTGTGAAAAAAACCTTTCCATATTTGGAGATGAAATCTCTTTTTCTCCAGATGTAAAAAGTTCCCCCTTGTCCTCTGTGATGGCCTATATAAAGTGAATATCCCCCTTAGTCTCCTCTGCTCAAGAGTGAATTCGTTTCTCTAATCTTTCCTCATAGCTGAGCTCCTCCATGCCTCTTATCAGTTTGGTTGCCCTTCTCTGCACTTTCTCCAGTTCCCCGATATCCTCTTTGAGAACTGGTGTCCAAAACTGAACAGCATATTACAGATGAGGTCTTACTAATGATTTGTACAGGGGCAAAATGATATCTTTCTCTGGAGTCCATACCTCTCTTAATACAAGAAAGCACTTTTTCCTTGCTTTGGAAAACGCAGCTTGGCATTGCATGCTATTATTGAGCTTATGATCTACCAAAACCCCCAGATCCTATTGATTCCCGCAGTTGTACTCCCCCTAGTACGTATGATGCATGCATATTTGTAGCCCCCAAGTGCATAATTTTGCATTTATTAACATTAAACCTCATTTGCCACATAGTTGACCAATTAGTGCATTGAGGTCGGCCTGTAAGTTGGAGACATCCTGTAAGGTCGTTATTCCACTGCATAGCTTGGTGTCATCTGCAAAGACAGAAATGGTACTTTTAATCCCAGACCCAATTTATAAAGGTAAGGGTCCCAGCACTGAACTTTGGGGTACACCACTGATAACCTTAAATCATTCAGAGTAAGAATCATTAACCACTACTCTCTGAATTTGGTCATTAATGCAACGTACACACGAGCGGACTTTTCGACCGGACTGGTCTGACGGACTATCCGACGGGCTTTCGACGGACTTCCAACAGACTTTCTTGAATGAACGGACTTGCCTACACACAATCACACCAAAGTCCGACGGATTCGTACGTGATGACGTACGATCGGACTAAAATAAGGAAGTTCATAGCCAGTAGCCGATAGCTGCCCTAGTGTCGGTTTTTGTCCGTCGGACTAGCATACAGACGAGCGGACTCTTCGATAGGAACTGGGTCCGGCGGAGTTCCGACTTAAGGATTTAAAACATGTTCCAAATCTAAAGTCCGTCAGATTTTCGACCGAAAAATTCCGCTGCAGGTCCGATGAAGCCCACACACAGGCGAATTGTCCGGCAGACTCGGTCCGTTGGACCAGTCCGGTCGAAAAGTCCACTCGTGTGTACGCGGCATAGACAGTTTTCTATCTATTTACAAATTGACTTTACCTTACACATAAGCCGTGTGTCGGGAACTGTGCCAAACGCTTTTGCAAAATCCAAGTATACCACGTCCACAGCCACCCCTCTGTCCAAGGTTTTACTTACCTCCTCATAAAAAGAAATCAGGTTTGACAACATCTGGTGTGACAATTAAGGTGTGAGGAATGTGCCTTTGGCAAACGTTTTGTTTACACTGTTAAACTCCTGGAACAAAACAAATAAAACTGAAAATACAAGTCTCGGTGACGCTAAAAGTTTTCAGAACTGAAGGTATCGATGGTGCAGGTAAGGTACCCAGGGATGATATAATTCAACATGCAGATGACTCACTGTCCAATAAATCTGACAGAAGACTTAACCTTAAAACTAGGTGAATAACAAACACAACCCTGACATAAGCAAATATTTTCTAAATTAGTGCCGAGGAAGCTCATTCAGTGCCCAGGGTGAAGATTCCAATTGGGTGGCGGGTTGGTTCAAAGAGTAGGGTGTGGAATGCAGCACACCACACCGAAACATGTAACATTCTAGCCAGCAGTAAAATATGGGGTAACAGTGATTTAAAATGTAATAGGGCCAGTGTGCAGGATTGTAAGTTGAGCCATTCTGAGCAAGAAAAAAAAGTGCGGCATGCGTAGCAGAGTTCACAGGTCAGTAATAAGTGACGCAAAGGTCGAAGGTCATTAGTAAGTGACGAAGAGGTCAGATATCAGTAGTAAGTGACGAAGAGGTCAGAGATCAGTAGTAAGTGACGAAGAGGTCAGAGATCAGTAGTAAGTGACGCAGAGGTCAGAGATCAGTAGTAAGTGACGAAGAGGTCAGAGATCAGTAGTAAGTGACGAAGAGGTCAGAGATCAGTAGTAAGTGACGAAGAGGTCAGAGATCAGTAGTAAGTGACGCAGAGGTCAGATGACCGATATGGGTTTTTCTCTGGCCAATGCTGATATTTAGAAATCGCGGCGGCCGATGGCCGATATATAATACCGATTTTTTTTTTTGGGCCAATATGTTAGGCCGATTTTTTTTTTTTCCCTTCATCTCATAAAATGTAACAGTTAGACCCCTTTCACACTTGGGCGTTTTTCAGGCGCTTTTGGGCTAAAAATGGCTCCCCTGCAGTCTGTGTGAAAGCTCGAATGCTTTCACACTGAGGCGATGCGCTGGCAGGATGTTAAAAAAAAGTCCTGCAAGCAGCATCTTTGGAGCGGTGTATAACGCTCCTCCACCACTCCTGTCCAATGAAATGAATAGGCACCTCTGCCGAAGCGCCTGCAAAGCGCTTCGGCAGCGGCGCTACACAGGGGCATTTAACCCCTTCATCGACCGATAGCTGGGTTATAAGCGCCCCGCTAGCGGCCGAATAGCGCCGCTAAAATGACGGTAAAGCGCCGCTAAAACTAGCAGCTATTACCGTCAACGCCTGCCCGCTCCAGTGTGGAAGCAACCTTAAGTAATAAGTGATACAGAAAATGTCTTACATTTAAACATTTATTAAACAAAACAAACCTCCAATCAGTTCACTTGTATGTATAATTTAGATTAGAAAAAATATATATCTTAAATATTAAATACACAAAAACAGGTAATAAAAACTTTTGGACGAAAAAAAATGGACTAACTTTACTGTTTCGTTTTTTTTTTTAAATTCATTAAAGTGTATTTTTTCCAAAATAATTGCGTTTGAAAGAACGCTGCGCAAATGCTGTGTGACATAAAATATTGCAACAACCGCTATTTTATTCCCTAGGGTCTCTGCTAAAAAATATATATATAAAATGTTTGGGGGTTCTAAGTGATTTTCTACCTGGAAATACAGTTTTTTTTTCTTGTAAGCAACAAGTGTCAGAAAAGATTTTAAATGGTTAAACTGAAAACTCCTACACATGGATTTCAGTCCATTGATAAGTATAAACATTGTATCTCTTTGCTTCTTTTCTCAGACTTGGCAGGCTTCCCAGATAGGGGAGACAAGTCTCCAGAGAAGACTTCAGGCAACTTGCATTGACTTCTATTGCAGAAGTTATTTGCAAGTCGTGCTGAAGTTTTAAATCAGCCTTTTTAATCAGCACAATCGGCCGATGCCGATTTAATTATAAAATGCCAAAAATCGGCTGATATATCGGTCGACCTCAAGTAGTAAGTGACGCAGAGGTCAGAGATCAGTAGTAAGTGACACAGAGGTCAGAGATCAGTAGTGACGCAGAGGTCAGAGATCAGTAGTAAGTGACGCAGAGATCAGTAGTAAGTGACGTAGAGGTCAGAGATCAGTAGTAAGTGACGCAGAGGTCAGATATCAGTAGTAAGTGACACAGAGGTCAGAGATCAGTAGTAAGTGATGCAGAGGTCAGAGATCAGTAGTAAGTGACGCAGAGGTCAGAGATCAGTAGTAAGTGACACAGTGGTCAGAGATCAGTAGTGACGCAGAGGTCAGAGATCAGTAGTAAGTGACGCAGAGGTCAGAAATCAGTAGTAAGTGACACAGAGGTCAGAGATCAGTAGTAAGTGACGCAGAGGTCAGAGATCAGTAGTAATTGACGCAGAGGTCAGGGATCAGTAGCAAGTGAAGCAGAGATCAGTAGTAAGTTACGTAGAGGTCAGAGATCAGTAGTAAGTGACGTAGAGGTCAGAGATCAGTAGTGACGCAGAGGTCACATATCAGCAGTGACGCAGAGGTCAGAGATCAGTAGTGACACGGAGGTCAGAGATCAGTAGTAAGTGACGCAGAGGTCAGAGATCAGTAGTAAGTGATTTAGAGGTCAGAGATCAGTAGTAGGTGACGCAGAGGTCAGAGATCAGTAGTAAGTGATGCAGAGGTCAGAGATCAGTAGTAAGTGACGCAGAGATTAGTAGTAAGTGACGTAGAGGTCAGAGATCAGTAGTAAGTGACGTAGAGGTCAGAGATCAGTAGTGACGCAGAGGTCACATATCAGCAGTGACGCAGAGGTCAGAGATCAGTAGTGACACGGAGGTCAGAGATCAGTAGTAAGTGACACAGAGGTCAGAGATCAGTAGTAAGTGACACAGAGTTCAGTAGTAAGTGACATAGAGGGCAGAGATCAGTAGTAAGTGATACAGAGGTCAGAGATCGGTAATAAGTGATGCAGAGGTTAGAGATCAGTAGTGACACAGAGGTCAGATATCAGTAGTAAGTGACGCAGAGGTCCGATCAGTAGTAAGTGACATGGAGATCAGAAATCAGTAGTAAGTGACACGGAGGTCAGGGATCAGTAGTAAGTGATGCAGGGGTCAGAGATCAGTAGTAAGTGATGCAGAGGTCAGAGATCAGTAGTGACACAGAGGTCAGATATCAGTAGTAAGTGACGCAGAGGTCAGATCAGTAGTAAGTGACACGGAGATCAGAGATCAGTAGTAAGTGACACGGAGGTCAGAGATCAGTAGTAAGTGATGCAGAGGTCAGAGATCAGTAGTAAGTGATGCAGAGGTCAGAGATCAGTAAGTGACGCAGAGGTCAGAGATCAGTAGTAAGTGACGCAGAGGTCAGATATCAGTAGTAAGTGACGCAGAGATCAGTAGTAAGTGACACAGAGGTCAGAGATCAGTAGTAAGTGATGCAGAGGTCAGAGATCAGTAGTAAGTGACGCCAGGGCAGATCCTAGGGTCACAGACGCCTGGGTGCAGAAATATTTCTGGCGCCCCCACGTGGGTGTGGTCATCTTACCAACTCCTCCTCTTTACAAATGTTACTATGGCAACGACTCAAACACAGAGATGCTCCCCTAAGAAGTCTTTGTTACCCTAGGATCCTCCCATGATCTCTTAACAATAAAGAAAATACAGGAAGAGAGTACACTAATGAGACCTGGAGGGGAGTCTCTCTGATGCACAAAGAGAGCGCTTCTGTTAGAGAGTCTGTTAGAAAGAGCCCCCAGACATAGTACAGGAGATGGTCAGAGTGAAGACATACTACAGGAGATGGTCAGAGATTGCAGACATGTTACAAGAGATGGTCAGAGACTGCTGACATAGTACAGGAGATGGTCAGAGACTGCAGACATGATACATGATAGTCCTGGGTGTACTTCCCTGAAAGCTTTCCCGGGCTCCTGACTCTCTCTCTCTCTCACATTCAGCTGAGCATGCTGTGTGGGCTGCAGTTTCCTTGTTACAGTGGGGCTGCCAGTCCTCGGGACTACATGTCCCACAATTCTCTTCTTTGCTCCTTTTTTTTTTCTTCCCTGGCCGATATGAAGGCGGGGGAAGAAACATAGTGCGCCGCTCACTAGTACAGCAGCGCGCATGCGCGAAGAGGAGAGGGAGAGGAGCGTCACCCGTTGCGGTAAAACATGGTATCACCCCCCCTCCACCAACTATAGTTGCCCCTCAGTACAGACCCCCCTCCACTAAGTATAGACCCCCCCCTCCGTCAGTGCAGACCCCCCACTAAGTATAAACCCTCACTCAGTACAGACCCCTCCATCAGTATAGACCCCCCAGGACAAAACACCCCCCTCTATCAGTATGGACCGCCTTCAGGACAAACCAACCCCCCCTCCATTAGTACAGACCCCCCTCAGGACAAACCACCCCCTCCATTAGTACAGAACCACCCTCCTCCATTAGTACAGACCCCCCCAGAACAAACCACCCCCCTACATTAGTACAGAACCACCCCCCTCCATTAGTACAGACCCCCCCCCGAACAAACCACCCCTCTCCATTAGTACAGACCCCCCAGAACAAACCACCCCCCTCCATTAGTACAGACCCCCCGGATAAACCACCCCCCATTAGTACAGACCCCCCCAGGAAAAACCACCCCCCCTCCATTAGTACAGACCCCCAGAACAAACCACCCCCCCTCCATTAGTACAGACCCCCCCAGGACAAACCACCCCCTCCATTAGTACAGGCCCCAGGACAAACCACCCCTCCTCCATTAGTACAGACCCCCCCAGGACAAACCACCCCCCCTCCATTAGTACAGCCCCCAGAACAAACCACCCCCCTCCATTAGTACAGACCCCCCGGACAAACAACCCCCCCTCCATTTGTACAGACCCCCCGGACAAACCCCCCCTCCGTTAGTACAGACCCCCCAGGACAAACCACCGCCCTCCATTAGTACAGACCCCCGGACAAACCACCCCCCCTCCATTAGTACAGACCCCCCCAGAACAAACCACCCCCCATCCATTAGTACAGACCCCTCCGGACAAACCATCCCCCCTCTGTTAGTACAGACCCCCCAGGACAAGCCACCGCCCTCCATTAGTGCAGACCCCCCCGGACAAACCACCCCCCAGAAAAAACCACCCCCCCTCCATTAGTACAGACCCCCCAGAACAAACCACCCCCCTTCCATTAGTACAGCCCCCCAGAACAAACCACCCCCCTTCCATTAGTACAGCCCCCCAGAACAAACCACCCCCCTCCATTAGTACAGACCCCCAGGACAAACCACTCCCCCTCCATTAGTACAGACCCCCCAGGACAAACCACCCCCCTCCATTAGTACAGACCCCCCAGAACAAACCTCCCCCCTCCATTAGTACAGACACCCCCAGGACAAACCCCCCCCCCCCTAAATTAGTATAGACCCCCCAGGACAAACCCCCCTCCATTAGTACAGACCCCCCCCGGACAAACCACCCCCCCTCCATTAGTGCAGACCCCTCCAGAACAAACCACCCCCCTCCATTAGTATAGACCCCCCAGGACAAACCCCCCCTCAATTAGTATAGACCCCCCCAGGACAACCACCCCCTCCATTAGTATAGACCCCTGACAAACCACCCCCACCCCTCCATTAAGCTAATTAAAAAACACCCAGGCAGCAGCTGGAGAGGAGAGGACAGTGTGCAGCCGCGCCGCCCGGGTGGAGAACAGAGCGTGTCAGGCTTGGGCAGCAGGCGGGAGTTACTCACAGGAGGAGGAGAACTGGAATACGTCGGGCACGGACTGCCCCCCCCCCGTTACATCACTGCGCGGCTGGACTCTCTGCACACAGAGACAGCCGCTCTGATCTCCGGCTATTTCAGCTCTCCTCCTCTGACAGGAGGAGGGAGGGGGGATGGTCTTCGGCAAGAAACACAGCGGTGGCGGTGACCGGTGGAGAGAGCCGTCTACGGACAAGGAGAGTAGGAGTGAGGGGAGCACTCTGGCGCTTCAGCGCCTCCACCTCTGTGGCACCCGGGTGCACTGCACCCCGTGCACCCCACCCAGGATCGGCCCTGGTCACAGTGACGCAGAGGTCAGAGATCAGTACTAAGTGACACAGAGGTCAGTAGTGACGCAGAGGTCACATATCAGCAGTAAGTGACGCAGAGGTCAGAGATCAGTAGTAAGTGACATGGAGGTCAGAGATCAGTAGTAAGTGACACAGAGGTCAGAGATCAGTAGTAAGTGGTGCAGAGGTCAGTAGTAAGTGACGTAGAGGTCAGAGATCAGTAGTAAGTGACACAGAGATCAGAGATCGGTAATAAGTGATGCAAAGGTCAGAGATCAGTAGTGACACAGAGGTCAGATCAGTAGTAAGTGACACGGAGATCAGAGATCAGTGGTAAGTGACACGGAGGTCAGAGATCAGTGGTAAGTGACACGGAGGTAAGAGATCAGTAGTAAGTGACGCCGAGGTCATAAATCAGTAGTAAGTGAGGCAGAGGTCAGAGATCAATAGTAAGTGACGCAGAGATCAGTAGTAAGTGACATAGAATTCAGAGATTAGTAGTAGGTGATGCAGATGTCAGAGAAAAGTAGTAATTGACGCAGAGGTCAGGGATCATTAGCAAGTGACACAGAGATCAGTAGTAGGTGACGCAGAGGTCAGAGATCAGTAGTAAGTGATCCAGAGGTCAGAGATCAGTAGTAAGTGACACAAAGGTCAGAGATCAGTAGTAAGTGACGTAGAGGTCAGAGATCAGTAGTTAGTGACGTAGAGGTCAGAGATCAGTAGTGACGCAGAGGTCACATATCAGCAGTGACACAGAGGTCAGAGATCAGTAGTAAGTGACACAGAGGTCAGAGATCAGTAGTAAGTGACACAGAGGTCAGAGATCAGTAGTAAGTGACACAGAGGTCAGTAGTAAGTGACACAGAGGTCAGAGATCGGTAATAAGTGATGCAGAGGTCAGATATCAGTAGTAAGTGATGCAGAGGTCAGATCAGTAGTAAGTGACACGGAGATCAGAGATCAGTAGTAAGTGAGATGGAGGTCAGAGATCAGTAGTAAGTGATGCAGAGGTCAGTAGTAAGTGACGTATATGTCAGAGATCAGAAGTAAGTGACACAGAGGTCAGAGATCAGTAGTAAGTGATGCAGAGATCAGTAGTAAGTGATGTAGAGGTCAGAGATTAGTAGAAGGTGACGCAGAGGTCCCACTCTGTGCTCCGTTCTTCTGGGACGGGTGCATGATCACTCCTGTCCTTCAGGCAGATGGAGAATGGAGCATTGACAAGCTCCCCAAGCCCTCTCCTTCACTAGACCACACAGCACCCAAAAGCAGGTTCCCCTTCTGCCCCCCCCTTGTCCTGGCCTTGGTCCAAATACATTTGTCATGTGTATTCTTCCTTGAATCTTGGTGTACGTTGTGTATTTCTTCCAGATCTGTGCAGTGATCCATTGTGAGACTTTTCCTTCCTGTAATAAAGACCACTCACTGCTGCTCTCTCCTTGTGCAGGGTGACTAGCAGTGGAGACCCGTCCCCCCTAATCCATGCACTCGGCCCCTAATCTACATGCAGGGCGCTGCACGCATGGATTCCAATGGGGTTTTTTTTTTTTGAAGCACATGATTAGAGCCTGAGACTCTAATTGGCTTAAAAAGAGGGCGGGCTCAGGGCGCAGAGCACTGCGCCCTAGGTCCACCCAGTTGTTTGACAATAGCGAATATTCGCTAATGTCTTCCTGATTCTCCTCCTTGCCAATCAGGAAGCTGGTCCTGAGACCCAATTGGCCAGGGAGTCTTAGGACCCACTTACTGTTCGGCCATAAGGAGAAGCAATGGCCCCCCGGAGCTTGCAAGTGTCAGGGGGCAGCTCAGCCAGCGGTCCTCTCCAGCCGAGACTCGGCTCCCTCTTCCAGGGACGGCTCACCCGCAGCCACATCCAGCACTCCCAGCCCCGGACAGTGGAGGGCGAGGTCAGAGTGTCTAAGGTAGGGAGGCCTTTGATCACCTTATTCCCGTCCGCCCTGCAGGGGGGGGCTGATCGCTGTCTTCCCGTCCGTTTCCCGCGGGGGTGGCGTTGGATTGCCCCCCCCTAAAGTATTGAGCACCAGCCGCCACTGGTGAGTGGAGCCTGCTGGGTCCCTCCCACATCTCCGTTATCTGTACAGGCTATGTACAGCACAGTGATGATGGCATTACTAATTTTACAACATAATATCTGGATCTGTAAAGACATGTAGTGAATTTATTTCCTTTGTGGCTATTGAGGAATATATTTAAATTTGTGTTTTTCTGCCTGGAGATCAGCTTTAAACAGTTTTTTCACTTTAGATAGAGTAGAGAAAGGGTTGGAATTGTCAGGTTTTGTTTTGTTTTTGTTTTTTTTGTCATTAGAGAAAATGTCCCCTTACTTCCTGTCCTGTAGACACAACAGGAAGTGAGGTAATATCTTTTCAATGGGGGCAAAATGCCCTCTTAGATAGCTGTAACATAGAAACACGTCTACTCTGCTCCTGTTCTAGAGGCAACTCGAAATTTTAGACCTTCCCTCAATTTCATACCCGATGACATCGGTGATCAGGACAATCGGAATCAATAAATCTCCTTTTTTTTTTTCTTTTTCCTTGTTCCTGTAACAAGAAGCATTTTTTTTTTTATTCCCCGTGACATCACCAGATATGTAAACTATCAGTGGGTCCAGATGCTGAGAGGTCAGTTCCTAAGAACCTAGGGACCTCACCAGAACTACATGTACCAGGCGCCCTTTCTCTACACATTTGTCCCTCATTTTGATTTGATTTTCTGATCTATATACTTGAATATAAAATTCACTTTTTATCTTTCAAAAAGTGTTCCTCAGTGCTAAACCCTTTATCCAATTTCTAAATTGCTGCATTTGTACAATTTAAAAGCCAATATAAAGGAATAGTAGTGGTAAAAAAAAAGTCCTTTTATATTTAATTAACTAATTAATTACATTACATTTTTTTGGGTTAATTCTCCTTTAAGGGGGTGTGGCAGGGGGTGTGTTCTATGCCTACATACATTTTCCACTATGTGTCCCTCATTCCCATCTCAAAATGTTGGGAGGTGTGGCCACCAGAAGGGACACCTTCTCACCAAGGGACATTTCATTTCAATGCAGGTGTTGCTTTAAAAAATATATATTTTTTATATTTTTTTAATTTCACTAAACTTCAGCATTAATACAGCAGTTTCCTAGAGTTGTCTGTACATTACAGTGGCCATAATGTGGTATTTTTCCTGAAATACCTCAATTGAGAAAATACTGCAATACAGAATTATGGCCACTAGATGGCGTGCAGTCATAGGAATTCATTGTAAAAAAAAAAATAGCAAATAAAGAAAAAATGTATATGTATATCATACAAGTCATATTGTAAGTGAATGTTGTTAAAAATGACCTTTCATTTTCAGCCTACAGCGCTCTCATTTTCTATAAAATGCAATATGGCAACCAGGAGGCGTTCAAATAATTCAATTATAGTCTGATCTGACCACCTTAAAACGCACCTTGAAGATTCTGAGACCACATGGAAAAAGGTTGTTATGGTCAGATGAGACTAAGGCCCCTTTCACACAATCGGCCTGCTTGGATCCACCTCTCTTTTTCAGGCGGATCCAAGCGGGCCACCAATTGACTTCTATGGGCAGGCAGATGTCAGCTGAGATGTTCCCGCTTACACCCGCCTGCCATCCGATCCGACAAGATCCGCTCAAAACAGGCGGATGGCGATACGGTCACCATTCGTCCAGCGGGATCGGATGAGTTCGGATGAAAAAGGACAGGCTGTCCATTTTCATCTGATCCCCCCATAGAGGAGAGCGGGGCTCTGATAGGTCCGTCTCTGCACAGTGAGCGGAGATGGACCTGTCATCACAGCGGATCTGCTCCATGTGAAAGGGGCCTTAAAATGAATTATTTGGCCTCAACACCAGTGGGACAGTGGGATGGACAGGGGGCAGTGGGATGGACAGGGGGACAGTGGGATGGACAGGAAGACAGTGGGATGGACAGGGGGACAGTGGGATGGACAGGGGGACAGTGGGATGGACAGAGGGACAGTGGGATGGACAGGGGGACAGTGGGATGGACAGGGGGACAGTGGTATGGACAGGGGGACAGTGGTATGGACAGTGGGATGGACAGAGGGACAGTGGGATGGACAGAGGGACAGTGGGATGGACAGGGGGACAGTGGGATGGACAGAGGGACAGTGGGATGGACAGGGGGACAGTGGGATGGACAGAGGGACAGTGGGATGGACAGGGGGACATTGGTATGGACAGAGGGACAGTGGGATGGACAGAGGGACAGTGGGATGGACAGAGGGACAGTGGGATGGACAGGGGGACAGTGGGATGGACAGGGGGACAGTGGGATGGACAAGGGGACAGTGGGATGGACAGAGGGACAGTGGGATGGACAGAGGGACAGTGGGATGGACAGAGGGACAGTGGGATGGACAGAGGGACAGTGGGATGGACAGAGGGACAGCAGTGCTCAGTGATGGACTGTGCATACCTCTCTCCTGCTGTCCCGTTCTGTAAGCTGTGGGTTTCACTTGTTCCCTGTACACTGGCTGCTCCTTCTGCTGGGCTCCTGCAAGAAGCGCTGCATTGACAGGGACGAGGGGGTCAGGGCGGCCGCTGCTTTGCACTGCATGCAGAGAGGGACTAAGTGAACCGCAATTAGGGGGCGGAGCTGAGGTGGACCAAGCGTCATTGGTTGCTAGTACACTGGCCATAGCTGCCAATGACTTCAAAGTAGATAATGCGGGAAGGAGGGGGGCGGCAGGCAATTTGCTGCCCCCCTGAAAGGGCCGCCTGGAGCCATCGCTCCATCGGGTCCCATGGTAGGGCCGGCCCTGGCCTGGAGTCTACTCTAATGTGTGAAGGGTGCACTGCTGAGCTGCAGGAGGACACCTGAAGATGGTCAGGTAGGTCAGTGTAGGTCAGTTTAGGTCAGATAGGTCAGGTAGGTCAGTGTATGTCAGGTAGGTCAGTGCGTGTCAGGTAGGTCAGTATAGGTCAGTGCGTGTCAGGTAGGTCAGTGTATGTCAGGTAGGTCAGTGTGTGTCAGGTAGGTCAGTGTGTGTCAGGTAGGTTAGTGTGTGTCAGGTAGGTCAGTGTATGTCAGGTAGGTTACTGTAGGACAGTGTGTGTCAGGTAGGTCAGTGTAGGTCAGTGTGTGTCAGGTAGGTCAGTGTGTGTCAGGTAGGTCAGTGTATGTCATGTAGATCAGTGTAGGTCAATGTGTGTCAGGTAGGTCAGTGTAGGTCAGTGTGTGTCAGGTAGGTCAGTGTAGGTCAGTGTGTGTCAGGTAGGTTAATGTATGTCAGGTAGGTCAGTGTATGTCAGATAGGTCAGTGTGTGTCAGGTAGGTCAGTGTGTGTCAGGTAGGTCAGTGTAGGTCAGTGTGTGTCAGGTAGGTCAGTGTGTGTCAGGTAGGTCAGTGTATGTCAGGTAGGTCAGTGTAGGTCAGTGTATGTCAGGTAGGTCAGTGTAGGTCAGTGTGTGTCAGGTAGGTCAGTGTATGTCAGGTAGGTCAGTGTAGGTCAGTGTGTGTCAGGCAGGTCAGTGTATGTCAGGTAGGTCAGTGTAGGTTAGTGTGTGTCAGGTAGGTCAGTGTATATCAGGTAGGTCAGTGTATGTCAGGTAGATCAGTGTAGGTCAGTGTGTGTCAGGTAGGTCAGTGTAGGTCAGGTAGGTCAGTGTAGGCCAGTGCATGTCAGTGTAGGTCAGTGTATGTCAGGTCGGTCAGTAGGTCAGTGTGTGTCAGGTAGGTCAGTGTATGTCAGGTAGGCCAGTGTATGTCAGTGTAAGTCAGTGTATGTCAGGTAGGTCAGTGTATGTCAAGTAGGTCAGTGTATGTCAGTGTGTCAGGTAGGTCAGTGTCAAGTAGGTTAGTGCGCATCAGCTAGGTGGTACTACCCCCACCCCCCCGGTGCTGGGCTCTGACTTCGAGCTGAAGCCCCTGTCTTTTTTGCCAGTTAGCAACGCGCCTGGTGATCACATAATTAGAATGTCAAGAAAACATGAGTGGCTTGATTAGTAATGTGATGCTGTGATTGGCCCACAGCAGTACCTGGGCCAATCACAGCACCCTGTACCATGTGATTAGCTGTAGCCAATTAGCTGATGGCCCCCAGCTATCACATAGTACCTGGGACAATCACAGCACCCTGTACCATGTGATTAGCTGTAGCCAATTAGCTGATGGCCCCCAGCTATCACATAGTACCTGGGCCAATCACAGCACCCTGTACCACGTGATTAGCTGTAGCCAATCACAGATCACAATAGTAAGCAAACTGTCATAAATGAAAGCCATTCATGACAGATAAAACTATTGCTTATACTAGTGATCATCACTGTTATAAGCAATAATAGTGCAACAAAAAAAAAATCCCTGATCACCCCTAGAGTAATACAGTGCCACTTTGGTGACACTGAACTACTCTGATAACAGGATGTAAAAAAAAAATGTAAATATAGTAAAAGAATTTTAAAAATATTTACAAAATTTAATAAAAATGTTTTAATTTTTTTTCAATACTGTCACCGGCCAGTATCCCTGACCACCGCCACACCAGTGGACGCTGTACTGCACACATTTTATTTCATTTCTTCCTCCATATTGCTCAGACTTGTTCAGATACAAATATTTGCAGTACCTTTTTACAATCAGTATAAACATGTATTACGTGGAGTTTGTGCAGCTTTAGATCTGTAAAACTGTTGTGCCATCTATCAGTACTGTATAATCGTTCCTCAGTATCATGGGTTGTCTTTCCAACTAAATCCTATTAAATGAACCAGGAATGACTTTGTGTTCTTGGAGCCGACCCAACACACCGCCCCGGGTTTAGATTCGTTTTTGCCTCACAAGAACATATTAATTTAAAAGTAAAGAAAAAAAATAATAGTTAGCCGACTACCATGGAACTATTAAAAAAATTCCTCCATAGATTTATGCCTTCGTAGATTCCGCACGTACGCTTTATATACTTATCTAATTAGATCATTGGCTAATAAGCTTACTGCGTAACAATAGTATGATGTTCAGGAGTTCTGTAAAATCTGTCCTATCACACGTAATAATGTCATTTCATAATGTGATTGCGGGAGTAATGCGTCCACAGCAAGTCTTCATATTTCATTCTTCGGAAATCGCACAATGTTTTACTACAAGACAATAGTAGAACAAACAACATTTGAATCATGGAGAGTGTTCGAGGATCAACCAGTACAAGACACAGTTAACCCCTTGCCTCCCAGGCCAATTCTGACACTTCTCTCCTACATGTAAAAATCATCATTTTTTTGCTAGAAAAATTACTCAGAACCCCCAAATTATTATACATCCTTTTTTTTTTTTTTTAGCAGAGACCCTAGGGAAAAAAATGGCGGTTTTTGCAACTTTCTATGTCACACAGTATTTGCGCAGCAATTTTTCCAATGCGATTTTATTTAAAAAAAAAAAACACTTTTGCGAATTAAAAAAAAAACACAATATTTACCCAAATTTTTTTGTATAATATGAAAGATGATGTTATGTAGAATAAATAGATACCTAACATGTCACGCTTCAGAAAAATTGCGCACACTCGTGAAATAGCGCCACATTTTGGTTGCTAAAAATCACCATAGGTGACGCTTTAAATTTGTTTTACAGGTTACCAGTTTAGAGGTACGGAGGAGGTCTAGTGCTAGAAATATTGCTCTAACGTTCATGGCGTTACCTCACATGTGTGGTTTGAAGGCCTTTTGCATATGCGGGCGCAACCAACATATGCGTTCGCTTCTGCATGCAAAAACACGAGGACGGGGGCGTTTTTTTTTTTCTATTGTTTTTTTTATTAATTTTTTTAAAATATTTTTATACTTTCTCTTTAATTTTTTACTTTTTGATCACTTTTATTTCTATTACAAGGAATGTAAACACCCCTTGTAATAGGAATAGGGCATGACAGGTCCTCTTTATTGTGAGATGTGGGGTCTATAAGTCTCCAGATCTCTCCTCTATGCTGGAAAGCCTGCAATAAAAAAAAAGTCGATTTCAGGCTTTCCAACAAAAAAAATGGCAGTGTTTACATCTGCCGGCGCCTGAAGTGACATCATGAGGTCGCTTCTGGCCTCCGAGGGTCATAGAGATGGCCAGGGACCATCTGGTCCTCAGTTGGCTCTATGGTAAACTTCCGCTGCCGGCCGATTCATTCTCTGGCTTGCCGATTGTAAGTAGGGCGAGGAGGGGGGGGGGATGTCCCCTCCCGCCGCCTGTAAAGGCAATCAAGCAGCAAAACAGCCACTATGATTGTTTTTACTGTGAAGGGAATCTCCTGCTGAAAACAAAGATATGTGGATGATGCCTCCAACTGAAGATCTCGCCACTTCAAGTCCCCAACGTCATATGACAGCGACCCAAGGGAAATGGGTAAAGGATAACTTTCGTGGGGAAATAAAATATCAAATAAAGAAAAAAAAATATAGTGTATACCAACCCTCAAATTTTCTACTCCCATTTTGCGAGTGGAAAATGGCTGTTGGCGAGTGTGGGGCTGCTTCAGAGTGGGGGGGGGGGGGCGAGCACCGCCTGCCTAGTCTCCCAGCCAGGGGAAGAGCGAGGAGAGGAAGAGGTGAGCTGTCCGTATCAGCAGAGAGCAGGATTGTCCACTGTAATAGTTTTCATTATAACTTCCCGTGTTCCCGGGGTTCACCGTCACATAGCCCCACCTCTTGGCCCGGCGCCTTTGATAGACAGAACACTGGTCCAATGCGGGACATGTGACGTCAGCGAAGGCGTCGGGCCAAGAGGTGGGGCTATGTGACGTGAGCCCCGGGAACACGGGAAATTCAAGTGAAACCTATTACAGCACAGGTGAGGCTGTATTGGGCACAGGTGAGGCTGTATTGGACACTGGACACGCTGTATTGGGCACAGGCAGGACACGCTGCATTGGGAACAAGCAGGCCACATTTGGCACAGGTGAGGCTGCATTGGACACAGGTCACGCTGCATTGGGCACAGGTGTGCACAGGTGAGGCTGCATTGGGCACAGTCCATGCTGTATTGGGCACTGGTCATGCTGCATTGGGCACAGGTGAGGCTATATTGGGCACAAGCAAGGCTGTATTGGGCACAGGCCATGCTGTATTGGGCACAGGTGAGGCTGTATATTTATACTACCTATAGGTAAGCCTTATTATAGGCCAGTGATGGCGAACCTTGGCACCCCAGATGTTTTGAAACTACATTTCCCATGATGCTCATGCACTCTGCAGTGTAGTTGAGAATCATGGGAAATGTAGTTTAAAAAAATCTGTGATGCCAAGGTCCGCCATCACTGTCAGAGGCTTACCTATAGGTAGAAGCAAAAGATGGAAGTTTACTTCCACTTTAATACTGTAGAAACCACATATATAGGAAAATAACTTTATGCAAAACAAGCTGATGTGGAAAAGGAATGGAAACAGAGACAGTCCATCCCTCCTCCTTCTTGGGGCATAGTAGGGGCTGCCCCTAGCTTTCTGATACTATTTATGCAAAACCAGTTGATATATCATGGATCTATGGCCCAGGGTCAGGTGAAAGTTTTGAGCAAGTGGGATTCTACAAAACACCTACGTGCATTCTTTAAACACAAACACACGCATCCTGCTTGAGAACAAATAGCTTGTCATACGTGGAATGTCAAGAATGAGTTTCACTTCTATTTTATTCAAAAGTCCTTTGGAAGGCGGCGTAGTGTGTTACTGATGGTAGCCTTTGTTATGTTGGTCCCAGCTCTCTGCAGGTCATTCACTAGGTCCCCCCGTGTGGTTCTGGGATTTTTGCTCACCGTTCTTGTGATCATTTTGACCCCACGGGGTGAGATCTTGCGTGGAGCCCCAGATCGAGGGAGATTATCAGTGGTCTTGTATGTCTTCCATTTTCTAATTATTGCTCCCACAGTTGGTTTCTTCACACCAAGCTGTTTGCCTATTGCAGATTCAGTCTTCCTGGCCTGGTGCAGGTCTACAATTTTGTTTCTGGTGTCCTTCGACAGATCTTTGGTCTTCACCATAGTGGAGTTTGGAGTGTGACTGTTTGAGGTTGTGGACAGGTGTCTTTTATACTGCTAACAAGTTCAAACAGGTGCCATTAATACAGGTAATGAGTGGAGGACAGAGGAGCCTCTTAAAGAAGAAGATACAGGTCTGTGAGAGCCAGAAATCTTGCTTGTTTGTAGGTGACCAAATACTTATTTTCCACCATCATTTGCAAATAAAGTCTTTCAAAAATCAGACAATGTGATTGTCTGGATTTGTTTCCACATGTTGTCTCTCATAGTTGAGGTATACCTATGATGACAATTACAGACCTCTCTCATCTTTTTAAGTTGGAGAACTTGCAAAATTGGTGGCTGACTAAATACTTTTTTGCCCCACTGTGCCACCTGAAATATGCCCAGATTACTGCCACAGAGAAAATGCTCAAATCACATTCTATGAATCCACAGAGTTCCATCTTCTAAACCAGTGGACTGCAAACTCCAGCCCAAGGGCCAGATGTGGCCCTTTGCTTGCTTTTATCTGGCTCTTGGGGCACAATTCCTTCCACTGACACCAATGACAGGGCACTGTTTGTTCCACTGACACTGACGATGGAGCATTATTCCATACACTAAGACCAAGAATCAGAGATAATTTCTGCCATGACACCAACATGCCCACATTAGAGCCTTTGGAAATATGCCCAGATTACTGCCACAGGGAAAATGCCCAAATCACATTCTATGAATCCATGGGGTCTTGTAAACCAGTGGTCTCCAATGAATGAATCCACGGAGTTCCATCTTCTAAACCAGTGGACTCCAAACTCCAGCCCAAGGGCCAGATGTGGCCCTTTGCTTGCTTTTATCTGGCTCTTGGGGCACTATTCCTTCCACTGATACAAGCACTATTTATCCTACTGACACCAAAAATGACACCAACGATGGGGCGTATTCCTTTCACTGACACTAAAGATGGGAAAGTACTTCTCCTACTAATACCAAAGAAGGGATCCTATTCCTCCCACTGACACAAAGATGGGGCACTTTTCCTTCCACTGACACAAACGATGGAGAACTATTGTTAATGTTTATTTTTGTAACTTAATTCTGCATAAAACATTTATGTGTCATTTCATGAGATCATTTATAAGGGTAGTTTTGAGCCCTGGTGTATACAATTGTGACAAGTCATATTGTAATTGAATATTAATAAACATTATCTGTCCTTTTTAATCCGCAGCTCTGTAATTTTCATAAAATGCGATGCAATATGGCTACTTGTGTTCTGTACACAGAACGCTCCCCAGAAATGTCATTTCCTGCTTGTGTGATTGGCTCACCGATATTCCCAGAAGTCTGCACTAAGATACAAATCAGATTTCAGGCATCCCCTGCAACAAAAATATAATTTTTGGTAAGATACTTTCAAAAGGAAATCAGGGCTAAAGGATTGCAGGCCCAGCAGCTTTCCTCATTAGAGCCCTGCAGGTGCAGCAGCTGATTGATAATTTTGAAATCACTCCCTTAGACTCACTTACCCATATGGATATGGAGAAACACACAAGGATTTCTTCAGAATAATAAAAAGGTTGGAATCTGCAACAAAGTTTGTTATAATCCTCGCAATGTACATAGATCACCCAGAGGAGAATGTTTTTTTCTCAACAAAAGTGGAATTACGCTCTAATATTCCAAAAAAGTAATCAGCAGAAACCAACTTTGGTATGTTAAAGCGGTTGTAAGCCGCTGGCCTTTTTTTTTTTGTAACCTGCAAGGTAAAGGCATAATGTGCTAGTATACATTGCATACTAGCACATTATGTTAAACTTACCTTTAAACGACGCCCTCCCGCACGAGAAGTCAGCGCTGCAGGTTTTTCCATCTTCACCCGTCTTGCTTCCGGGTTTGTGGACTCCGGCTCTGTGACTGGCTGAAGCAGCGATGAAGTCACTCCCACGCGGGAGCTCCCGTTCATGGCACAGGGCTCTGAAGGAACGGCACAGGTAGCCAGCCGTTCCTTCAAAGCGCATGCGCCAGTGATGTCACTGGCTGCATGTAATGTAAATATATATATATATTTTTTTTAACAAGAATTAATGTAAATATTTATACTACCTATAGGTAAGCCTTATTATAGGCCAGTGATGGCGAACCTTGGCACCCCAGATATTTTGAAACTACATTTCCCATCATGCTCATGCACTCTGCAGTGTAGTTGAGCATCATGGGAAATGTAGTTTTAAAAAATTTGGGGTGCCAAGGTCCGCCATCACTGCCAGAGGCTTACCTATAGGTAGAAGCAAAAGATGGAAGTTTACTTCCACTTTAATACTGTAGAAACCACATATTTCCTAGGAATATAACTTTATGCAAAACAAGCTGATGTGGAAAAGGAATGGAAACAGAGACAGTCCATCCCTCCTCCTTCTTGGGGCATAGTAGGGGCTGCTGCCCCTAGCTTTCCGATACTATTTATGCAAATCCAGTTGATATATCATGGATGGATGGCCCAGGGTCAGGTGAAAGATTTGAGCAAGTGGGATTTTACAAAACACCTATGTGCATTCTTTAAACACAAACACACGCATCCTGCTTGAGAACAAATAGCTTTGCATACGTGGAATGTCAAGAATGAGTTTCACTTCTATTTTATTGAAAAGTCCTTTGGAAGGCCCTCCATGGATTAATATAGCATGATTAGGGCATTTTCACTGGGACAATGATCTGGGCATATTTCAGGTGGCATTTATGTAGGCACCTGAGCCCATTTTTCACAGATTGTTACATGAGATTGGCCAGTGATTTTTATTCTTGATGTTACTTTTATTGTGTTATTTGGTTGTTGAAGGACAACCACTCAAGGGTATAAACCAGTGGTTTCCAAACTGCGGCCTGGAGGCCAGATGTGGCCCTTTGATTACCTTTATGCAGCAGATGTCATCTCTGCAACAAAGCTTGCACGCGAGGCTGCCAAGGCATCAGGATGGTCGAGAGAAGCCTTGAAACTGACGTTTTTATACACAATATGCTTGTATTATTCAACTATCTTGCTTCGGTCTGAGGGTGCTGCCATCAAGTGCATTCTGAAAACATTTATGGACTTCCTTCATGAGCTGAGACAACATTCTGTGATGCTTTTATAATTATGTGTTTTGTCATTCCCCAACTTTTTGGACCCTTCATAGTCTGATTCAATTTATAATGAGGTTTAATGTTATATGTGCTTTAACATACCCCTCTTGCGCCACTATATACCTTTTTCTTGTTATACTGACACCAACATGCCCACATTAGTGCCACCAGAAATATGCCCAGATTACTGCCACAGAGAGAATGTTCAAATCACATTCTGTGAATCCATGGACACCAACAACGGGAGATAATTTCTGCCACTGACACCAACATGCCCACATAAGTACCACCTGAAATATGCCCAGATTACTGCCACAGAGAAAATGCTCAAATCACATTCTGTGAATCCATGGACACCAACAATGGGAGATAATTCCTGCCACTGACACCAACATGCCCAGATACAGTGGGGCAAAACTGTATTTAGTCAGCCACCAATTGTGCAAGATCTCCCACTTAAAAAGATGAGAGAGGCCTGTAATTGTCATCATAGGTATACCTCAACTGTGAGAGACAAAATGTGGAAACAAATCCAGACAATCACATTGTCTGATTTTTTTAAAGAATTTATTTGCAAATTATGGTGGAAAATAAGTATTTTGTCAATATCAAAAGTTCATCTCAATACTTTGTTATTTATCCTTTGTTGGCAATGACAGAGGTCAAACGCTTTCTGTAAGTCTTCACAAGGTTGTCACACACTGTTGCTGGTATGTTGGCCCATTCCTCCATGCAGATCTCCTCTAGAGCAGTGATGTTTTGGGGCTGTCGCTGGGCAACACAGACTTTCAACTCCCTCCAAAGGTTTTCTATAGAGTTGAGATGTGGAGACTGGCTAGGCCACTCCAGGACCTTGAAATGCTTCTTACGAAGCCACTCCTTCGTTGCCCGGGCGGTGTGTTTGGGATCATTGTCATGCTGAAAGACCCAGCCACGTTTCATCTTCAATGCCCTTGCTGATGGGAGGAGGTTTGCACTCAAAATATCATGATACATGGCCCCATTCATTCTTTCATGTACATGGATCAGTCGTCCTGTTCCCTTTGCCCCAAAGCATGATGTTGCCACCCCCATGCTTCACAGTAGGTATGGTAACGTAAAATCAAGTATTCCACGCTTAGGACGGCCACCCGTGAGAACTGCAGCCCCCCCCCCAAAAAAAAGGAAAACACCAAAGTGAAGTCCAAAAAACTAAAAAAAATTTTAATAGGGGATTTGGCGCTGTTCACAAATAAAATAAAATAAATCAATACCTCAAAAAATGTACATCAGAGTGTTGTAACACTCTGTGTGGGAAATACTATAAAAGAATAAATATATAGTAAAAAATTGTATCAAGTGCAAATGCTACGTGTGCAAAACATCACGTAATGTATAAACTAAAATGTGAGCAAATATAGGTGTGACTGGAACATCAATAATCCTATGAGAAATGAGTACACCTGAAAGTAATAAATATATATATATATATATATATATATATATATATATATATATATATATATATATATATATATATATATATATATATATATATATATATATATATGTATATGAAGACAAAAAGATTATATTCTAGTGCTAGTTTGAAATGTCCCAAAGGTGCTGCATAAGATATACCAAAGAGATACGCAACTAAAATCAATCCATATAGTGAGTTATTTGTGTGGTAATATGCCGTGCAACCAAATATTCAAAAATAAAATAGTGTAATAAGTGTCCAATAAAAAATACAAAATAAGTTCTGTATGTGTGAAAAAAAAAAAAAGAAAACTCTGTGAAAAATGTCTCTGCTTCCAAAAGATCCTGTGCAGATTGTTGTAGCTGTTATTTGATCTCCTCCAGTGGAACCCCCACTTGTGCCCCCACTCACCGGAAAGCCCAACCCCTGCAGGGGTAATGAGCATGTAGATGTAGATCCAATGGCAGGAATTGATCGATATTCCTCTCACCGACTCCACGATCTTCTTCCTGGTTATGTCACCACTGGTCCTTTAATGAAGTCCACCGGAGAGTATCCATATACATTGAGAAGAGAAGAGCCTCATAGTGTAAATCCAGAAATGTATTTAGCCAACCAGCTTACATTAAAAACAAGTAAAAATAAATGAATGGTATCAGACTGGAAACTGGCACTGCTCCGCCGGCTGGCTGTGAGCCAATAGCCGTAGCAGTAGCGAGGCAGCGGCGTGCGTTCCACAGCCCGACTGCCGAAAACTGGAAGTGCTCGTGCAAAGGCTAGAGCGATGTATGCGTACCATGTGACCACAATAGGTATGGTGTTCTTTGGTTGCAACTCAGCATTCTCTCTCCTCCAAACATGACGAATTGTGTTTCTACCAAACAGTTCTACTTTGGTTTCATCTGACCATATGACATTCTCCCAGTCCTCTTTTGGATCATTCAAATGCTCTCTAGCAAACCTCAGACGGGCCCGGACATGTACTGGCTTAAGCAGGGGGACACGTCTGGCACTGCAGGATCTGAGTCCCTGGCGGCGTAGTGTGTTACTGATGGTAGCCTTTGTTACGTTGGTCCCAGCTCTCTGCAGGTCATTCACTAGGTCCCCCCCCGTGTGGTTCTGGGATTTTTGCTCACCGTTCTTGTGATCATTTTGACCCCACGGGGTGAGATCTTGCGTGGAGCCCCAGATCGAGGGAGATTATCAGTGGTCTTGTATGTCTTCCATTTTCTAATTATTGCTCCCACAGTTGGTTTCTTCACACCAAGCTGCTTGCCTATTGCAGATTCAGTCTTCCCAGCCTGGTGCAGGTCTACAATTTTGTTTCTGGTGTCCTTCGACACATCTTTGGTCTTCACCATAGTGGAGTTTGGAGTGTGACTGTTTGAGGTTGTGGACAGGTGTCTTTTTTACTGATAACAAGTTCAAACAGGTGCCATTAATACAGGTAATGAGTGGAGGACAGAGGAGCCTCTTAACGAAGAAGATACAGGTCTGTGAGAGCCAGAAATCTTGCTTGCTTGTAGGTGACCAAATACTTATTTTCCACCATAATTTGCAAATAAAGTCTTTCAAAAATCAGACAATGTGATTGTCTGGATTTGTTTCCACATTTTGTCTCTCATAGTTGAGGTATACCTATGATGACAATTACAGGCCTCTCTCATCTTGTTAAGTGGGAGAACGTGCACAATTGGTGGCTGACTAAATACTTTTTTGCCCCACTGTAAGTGCCACCTGAAATATGCCCAGATTACTGCCACAGAGAAAATGCTCAAATCACATTCTATGAATCCATTGAGTTCCATCTTCTAAACCAGTGGACTGCAAACTCCAGCCCAAGGGCCAGATGTGGCCCTTTGCTTGCTTTTGTCTGGCTCTTGGGGCACAATTCCTTCCACTGACACCAATGACAGGGCACTGTTTGTTCCACTGACAATGGAGCATTATTCCATACACTAAGACCAAAAATCAGAGATAATTTCTGCCATGACACCAACATGCCCACATTAGAGCCATCGGAAATATGCCCAGATTACTGCCACAGGGAAAATGCCCAAATCACATTCTATGAATCCATGGGGTCTTGTAAACCAGTGGTATCCAATAAATGAATCCATGGAGTTCCATCTTCTAAACCAGTGGACTCCAAACTCCAGCCCAAGGGCCAGATGTGGCCCTTTGCTTGCTTTTTGCGGCACAATGGCTCTCCTGGGTGAAATCCCATATGGGTATGTCCTACCCATTTTCGGCCACCAGAAGGGGCGCGCGCCGGCTGCACAGCGAGGGACCTGATGCACGTGGCCAGCGGGCACGATCTCCGCCAGCCACGTGCGATCACGTGCACAAGCACCAGTACGGCGATTTGTGGGTGTAAACCCACAAATCCATGTGCTGTCAGAGGAGAGGGGCCATATTGTTTCTTTTTACTAAGTAGGAAAAATGATATGGCTCCTCTCCTACTCACTCCCATCCCCACACAGTTAGAACATTCTGAAGGAACACACATTTACCCCTTGCTCGCCCCCTAGTGTTAACCCCTTCCCTACCAGTGACATTTACACCGTAATCAGTGCATTTTTATAGCACTGATCGCTGTATAAATGCCAATGGTCCCAAAAAAGTGTCAAAAGTCTCTGATCTGTCCGTCGCAATGTTGCAGCCCCACTCAAAATCGCAGACCCAATAAAAATCATAAAAATGCCTTACATCTTTCCCATAGGGGGTTATTTACAGAAGGCAAATCCACTTTGCACTACAAGTGAGGGGGACATGCAAGGAAAAAAAAAAACATTATTTTAGCTTGCACATAATTGGAGGATAAAATCAGCAGAGCTTCCCCTCATTTCAGATCTTCCCCTAAGATCTACAGCGGCTTTCAGTGCACTTGCAGTGCACTTGTAGTGCAAAGTGGATTTGCCTTTCGTAAATAACCCCCCATAGTTTGCAGCCGCTATAACTTTTGCTCAAACCAATCAATATACACTTATTGCAATTTTTTTACCAAAAAATATGCAGAAGAATACATATTGGCCTAAACTGATGAAGAAATTTGTTTTTTTTTTAAACTTTTGGGGATATTTTTAATAGCAAAAAGTAAAACATTTTGTTTTGTTTTTTTTTTGTTTTTAAATTGTCGCTTTTTTTTTGTTTATAGTGCACAAAATAAAAATCGCAGAGGTGATCAAATACCACCAAATAAAAGCTCTATTTGTGGGAAAAAGGGACGTAATTCTTGTTTGGGTACAGCGTTGCACGACCGCGCAATTGTTAAAGTGACAATGCCGAATCGCAAAAAGTGCTCTGGTCAGGAAGGCGGTAAAATCTTCCGGGGCTGAAGTGGATAATGTTAAACAATAGTTACAAAAAGAATGCATTATTATTATTATTACTATTATACAGAGTTTATATAGCGCCAACAGTTTGGGCCACGCTTTACAATATTATTATATCAAGAAGATGGGATTGACCACTGTTGTGGACACGACCTGTATAGATTCCAAAGAGGATTAGTCCCAAAATGAACCCTTCAATCATAGGACAACTCCAACCAAAGCTGATATTTTAATTATAGGCCAGGCACTGGATTTAAGTTATTAGAAGATCTATCAATTTAGGACAGGGCACTGGGGATCTGGTGAGGTTGTTCTTTACAAAAACAGGGTCTACTTGAGGTGGGGAGTCTGGGGACCCAGGATTGAAGATGTTCAAACTCTAATTAGAGCGCCAAACAAAGCCTAGGATCTTCTGTTTTTAATATACACCTATGAGATTAATCTCCTTATTACTGCTCTTGCAAAATTAACCAATAGAATAAAAGAGAATTTTATAATGCTTTCGATGTAATACTTTATTGGTTTATTTGTTGCTCTACTCGTTACATTTGTACATTGTTATATACTCATCCTTTTCATAAATTAATATGTTTAGCTCTATTGAATATTGAATATTTGAATATTCTACCACCATCCTTATATGTACTCAATTTGTCAATCTTTGTTATATTTAAAATATAGTAAACAAATTTGACGAGAAAAATACATAAGCGCATATTAGGTAAATAAAAATTTGACCTAATTTTAAAGATTTATTTACCTAATATTTGTTTATGTATTTTTTTCAATGTATCAATTCTTATAGCAATTTTATAGCACAGGAGTTTATTGTTAGTCACTATTTATGAAAGTCAGCATCCGAATGTCCAAATAAAAAAAATAACGAATTTCAGCTAATACGAAAGAAATTATAGCGGATATAACGAATGAATTCGACATGATTCGGTAGTTCGTTAAAGATCTAATGAAACAAAAGGTCAACTTAAAGTAAATCTTACAGTCCAATCAGCTGATTAATTTTGTGCTGGAGGTTGGCAAAGTGCATTCCTGAGAACTGAGTGAGAAGGGTGTTGTATTGTATTTGAGCAGAGGAGAAGAGATATTGTCATTGTGTGTGTTAAAAGATTCAATACACAAACGACTTTCCAAACTACGAATCATTATCACGAATATATATATATATATATATATATATATATACATACATAAATATTGAGTTTCAACTAATACGAAAGAAATAGCGGATATAAAAAATGAATTCGACATGATTCGAGATTCAGTATAACGAATATCGACACTCTACGAATAATAACGAATTATCCGAAAACGAATTAACGTAACAACGAATATAACAGAACAAAATTATGTATTTTACGAATGACAACGAACCGAAACTAAACGAAATTTCCCATTGTGCACAGGTCTAATAAAAATTGTATTGGATTCAACTTCTGTGTCTTATTAAAGAGTTAAAGTGGAGGGCCACCCTAAAATAAAAAATCGCTTGAAAAATCTTTAAAAATTAAAAAAAAAAAACATTTGATAAAAATTTTTTTTTTTAAACTTACCTGAACCCTTGTTGCTAGGCAGTCTTCCTAATCTGCCTCTTCCTATTCCGTGGCATGTCCTGCTCCTTGGTGAGCGGCCCCGTTGCCTTCTGGGAACTGTGTGTGTTCCCAGAAAACCACGGGGCCATTCACAGAGCGCTGCGCGTGCGTGCGCAGTAGGAAACTGGCAGTGAAGCCGCAAGGCTGGCCGAATCCCGCTTTAAGCTGCCAAGTCAGCAGGTGACCATACTATCTATGGAGGTATGTCAATGCATAAACCCACATTTGAAATAAAACAGGAAGTGATCGATTGAAAAAAAAAATGATCATATATCAAAGTGTTTATAGCACCCTAAGTGGGGATTTCTCTGACTTTGGGGGAGATTTTCTCTCACCGCTTTTTGCTTCTACAGAGCAGAAATTGAAGAGAAATCTCTCTAAGGCCTCTTGCACCCTGTACTGATGTATGAGCATCAGACATTCCTGCCAGAGTGAGCTGTATATCACTAAGGCCTCATGAACACAGGACGTTTAATAAAACCGGCAACGCTGCTGCCAGGAAAAAGCAGCGTTAACCAGCTTTTAGCCTCGTTTTTGAATAGCGTTTATGGGCGTTTATGCCTGTTTTATGGCGTTAGTGTTTTTTTGGCATCTTTACACTAAAAACACTCCTTCTAATGTAAAAACGCCTAAAAATTCCAAACGCGGCTAAAAGCTTGTTACAGTGTTAAGCCGCGTTCAGCCGCGGTTTTTGTCATTTTGCATTTTTAGGGCTCATGCCCACAGGACGTTTTTTTTTTTTTTAACTGCCTCTGAACCCTCCTCCACGTTGGCCTATGTGTCCATGCACACATAAACCTTCAGATGCATTTGGAGGCATAAGCGTTTAGGGGCAGTAGAAAAACACGACAGCCTGTGCATCCAGGAGCATTGGCTGTTGAGCTGAGAAAATTAAAAACGCCTCCCAAAAAAATGCTGATAAACGCTGTAACAAGCGTTCAGCCACATATGGCGTTTTTATTTTCGTTTTTATATTATAGTGAGTTTTAACTGAACAAATGAAAAAAACGCTAATGGCAAAAATGCAGAAAAACGCTCATAAACGCTATTTAAAAACGTGGCTAACAGCATGTTTTTAACCCTGCTTTTTCCTGGCAGCAGGACTGGCATTTTTAAAACGTCCCTTGTACATGAGGCCTTACAGCTAACAGCCTCTGCTCCTGGACACACAGGCAGTTGTTGTTTTTTTACTGCCCCTAAATACTTATGCCTCCAAACTCCTCTGAAAGTTTATGTGTGCATGGACACACAAGTTAACATGGAGGAGCGTTTAGAAGCAGTAAAAAAAAAAAAAAAAATGAAGACGCCCCTAAAAGCAGCTGCAAAGACGTCCTGTGTGCTTGAGCCCCTATACATATTTGCATGCATTTGTGAGTATGCACACTCAAGCTTAAAAATTATTCTCGCTTTATTTTAATGAAGGAAGTGTGGCGTATGTGCGTATTTGCGTATATACCTGCAAAAATACTGACTCTGATTTATGTTTTTTTTTTTTTTTTTATTACCAATCTATATGCAGTGCATGTTTATGTGCCTATGTGTACAGACACATTGAACAAAATGGGCTGCATTTATATCAGTAAAAAAAAAAATATGTCCCTATGTTTGACAACTAAGCGTTTTCAGGTAACCGTGTGCAAGAGGCCTAAAAAGATTAAAAAATAATAATTTAAATAATTTACTTTTTCTCTACTTTTTCCAAATTGAAAAAAAAAAAAAAAGTTTTGATCTACACAAAAGGATGCAAAGTATGCACGTTCATGAAAAACATTTCTTTGGAAACCTGAACAATGCAGGAAATAGCGCAGACTTAATATGGTTTACAATGTGTTATCTCCAGATCTACACATAAAAGGTGATATTGAATGTGAACGTGCCATTTAGAGAAATGCTGCACCTGATACTTAAATATGGCTTCACTGGCTGACATTATCCTTCGGAATGTTGATGTTACCACAATAACGCCGCTTAATGGAAGACAGTCTAAATATATACTGACACATTTTTTGCATCCTTTTATGTTATTTTTTTAATTGTTTTTTTGTGTTGTGTTTTTTACACGGATACTATTTATGAGGGATTTTTTGCTCATTTTATGTAATAATTTTGTATAGGGTGTTTTGCACTATTACTTAATGGTCACTTTATTGGTTCAGAGCATTGCTTTTATTTTTGTTAATTCACTTTTATATTTATATATATATATATATATATATATACATACATACATATATATACATATATATATACATACATATACATATATATATATATATATATATATATATATATATATATATATATATATATATATATGCGCAAAGCTAAGAGCAGTGGTTCTCAACCTCAGTCCTCAAGTACCCCAAACAGGCCATGTTTTGGGAATTTCTCTTAGCTAAAATAGCTGTCCAAAATACCAAGCCATTGACTCTGATTTAAAGCACCCGTGCAAGATAAAGGAAAACCTGCAAACTTGGCCTGTTGGGGGTACTTGAGGACTGAGGTTGAGAACCACTGGCCTAGAGGATTGAGAGAGTGTTACTACTTTATTGGAACTGTGACTTTTACAAAACAATAGCTTTGGATTGAGCCTCTGGCTGCTTCAGGTGTTAGAAGTAGAATCCAGTAACCTTGCTGCTGAATGTTGGGAAAGCTCCTTGCTAGTATAAGCTAAACAGAGTATCCCCAGTAGTGTCAATTTCAATTTCATTGTGGGCCACATTAGCAGTAGAGGTCTCAGGAGATCTCTCAGGGAAGAATGAAGATTTTAGCACACCGCTGTCTTCAGGGAGACTGGCTACATGTGGCAGTCTCTCCCCCCTTGTTAGTTCCCAAAAGTGTTGTTACTCGCTCTGTCCTCTCATGCTCCAATGCCCCAGGAAAGCCTCCTCCTGTGTTTTAGAAGGATCCTTTCAGCACCCCAAGCCCCAGCCCAAGGCAGGATACCCCACCCAGACTAGGGAGTACCCCTGAGGGCCACTGACAGCCTCCTCAACACTGTATCTCCATCTCTACCTGCTGGCATGGCCCATGACTATTTATGAGGTGAACAAAAACTAAAGGCTGTTTAGCCTAAAGACGGGGGGGGGGGGGGGGGGAGATCTTCCCCAGGGACTTTTAAGGTGCTATTTAATAGACAGTATATTCAAAAATTCTGTACAATCATATTGAGTAAAATTAATATTTTTTATTATTAAATCACATTTAAAATATCCATGCCTCACTTATAGAGTGAGACATGTTAGTAAGAACAATATGACATAAACAATGTCACCCAAACTTAATCACATTAAACAATGCAACAAAAAGCAACTACTTAAAGGTGCCAAGACAATCTGCCGCTCGACATGTTTCGCTCTAATACGAGCTTCTTCAGGAGTTTAAAGGCAATGATTGTGGTGGACTCAGGCTGTAGCACACCAATCCGACATAGATACTTCAATAGAGTGACAAACTGCTGCTAGTTTCAAACCGGAAGGTTCTCATATGTGAGGGGTATCGCTGCCATAGTGTGACCACAGGGGAACATAAAGTTTAAAGAACGGCCCTAGAACATAAAAGTATCACGGCATATAGCATCTCGTAGATAGGAATGACATCAAAATCAAAATCAAGTGAAGTAATTCACTAATGGCTGCAAAGATAGATAATGCAGGGAGAGCGATCACCAGCAGGGATGTTTTTTCACAGACAGTGATCCGACACGCAGGCTTTAGAGAGCTTCACGTTGCCTCCGTAAGAGCGCTCCGTAAGAGCGCACCGTGCGCTCTTACGGAGGCAACGTGAAGCTCTCTAAAGCCTGCGTGTCGGATCACTGTCTGTTCTTTAAACTTTATGTTCCCCTGTGGTCACACTATGGCAGCGATACCCCTCACATATGAGAACCTTCCGGTTTGAAACTAGCAGCAGTTTGTCACTCTATTGAAGTATCTATGTCGGATTGGTGTGCTACAGCCTGAGTCCACCACAATCATTGCCTTTAAACTCCTGAAGAAGCTCGTATTAGAGCGAAACATGTCGAGCGGCAGATTGTCTTGGCACCTTTAAGTAGTTGCTTTTTGTTGCATTGTTTAATGTGATTAAGTTTGGGTGACATTGTTTATGTCATATTGTTCTTACTAACATGTCTCACTCTATAAGTGAGGCATGGATATTTTAAATGTGATTTAATAATAAAAAATATTAATTTTACTCAATATGATTGTACAGAATTTTTGAATATACTGTCTATTAAATAGCACCTTAAAAGTCCCTGGGGAAGATCTTCCCCCCCCCCCCCCCCCGTCTTTAGGCTAAACAGCCTTTAGTTTTTGTTTTTTATTTATCATGGGATGTGGTGCTTTCAGTTGACTATCTCTGTCCTCCCTATACTTTATATTTATGAGGTGGTCTCAGCCTCCTGCCAGCCTACAACCGGGGACTAGCCAAGGCCTCAAATATGCATGGCAGCTCCTCCTTACCTCCACCCTCTAATTCTAGAAGATTCTCTAACCTTCTAGAGCAGGGGGAGGCTCCAGAGAGCTGGCAAGATGAGTCATCCAGCCCTTAAATATAGTGAACCCTAAACCAGATTCCATAGATCAGGCTTAGTTCTGAGCTAGACTATAATTTACCTACTCTATTTCTAGAACACTAGAGGATGCTACACAACACCAATAAAATGGTTGATTTGAATCTCTCACGCTAAGCTATAGAAGCTTTTTTCAGAGGTGGGGGAAGCAATCAAACTCCCAGCCTGTGAGACCCTGAACAGGCCAGACCAAACTATCACTGGTTACAGAAGGAGCCAAAGCTAAATTTGCATCTTAATCTAGGAGGGTACTACACCCATCTCAAGGCCCTGTCCTTATGGGCCAACAACGCAATAGAATTGTTCTTGTTTTCAAAACTGGTATATCTCATAGTAAAACCAGTATGGGAAGGGGAAAGGGAAAAATAACAGTAAATTTATATGTTTTCTTGGAGGAGATTGTCACCAAGTCAGATAAAAAAAATCTCATCAGATGACAGAACTCTTTACAGAACACATACATACAGCCTGAGTAGAACCCTACTGTTATAAAAGCGGTATTAGACCACTGCCCTTTTCGCAAAGTTGTGACAAATGACTGGCCAACCTCAGACCGCGCTGTCACTGATACGCAACAATGACACTCTCAACCTCACCCTGCACAAAGATTTTCCAGCTTGCAGGACCACAATCTAAGTACCAACAGACTGAGATCAATTGTCACTGGGTTTGGTTAACCAATTAACTCTTAAACTGCCACCGCCAACTACTTTTATAGAGAAATAGTAAACTTTCACAAGAGTAGCAATAGCAACTTATGATTTTAGAGTAAAATGTCTGTAAAACACGCTGTCACCACAGACAGGTATATCCAGAGATTTACACTACAGCTCTTTCAAAATATGTTTTAATAATGAACAGGTCTAAAAATGGTGCAAAAAATTTTTTACAGAAAAAAAGGTATTACAAAGAAACAAAGGGACAATAATGCAACAGAGAAATAAAAAGGAAATGAGAGTGAGAATACTTAACAATGGCATGGTTTAGCCAATCAATCAAGATGGTACATTAGCTCTCATACGACTTGACAGGTGTTCCTTGGTTGTTCCTTGGTTTGATATTAAACAAGAGCTGACAACTTCAGGGGCAGTCCCCTTGTTGGTGAGGGGGGGGGGGGGGGTCAGAAACGATCTGACCAATTAAGAGACTGAGGGGTAGTCATGGGATGTCTCTGTGTTTATGGTCATGTCACAGATACAGTTTTCCATAGGTGTTACTATATCTGAATACCTACAGGTTACAGTCTGTTAATGTGAATATTAATGTCCAGCATGGAATTAACTTCAAAATGGATATAAATATGACAGGTTTTGGATGTCTACTTTACCTTGTAGGGTTAATGTGTCACGTTGGCTCCCCATATTGTCCAATCTAGGGGTGTTTTGGCTTAAAACGTTACTGTCACGTCTACCCCAATGCAGGTGGCCAGACACTATAGCTAGCTACTGTGTGCTTCGCCTAAAGCAGCCCCTTTTCCCTTAAGGCAAGCAGGCCTACCGATACTTGGTTGCCCCCAGGACTTATACACAATGCTATAGTGCCTGGCCACCACATCAGGGCAGATGCGAACTGAGCAAAGCAAACAGATACTCGCAGTTAGCAGACAGATAGCATGGTTCTATGACAGTCCAGGTAAAAGGCAGGCTGAGTTCAGGGAATAGTCCAATATCCGATCCAAAGTCATACACAGGGGAATCCAAATGAGCAAAGCAGGGCAGACAGATGAGGAACAACAAAGGTATCACTTTCCATCACAAGCAAGGGACTGAGAGTTTGGCTTGCTTATAACAGGTGACTGACCACATCAATTACCTTGCAGGTGGACACAGACAGGGAGAATGCAATAGCAAAAACCCGGATGCTGGAATTAGGAGCAGGAGCACTTAAGTGATTCTGACAGTTACTAAATAACTGATGGAGGTAAATATGTCCTTATCCTGGGTGTGCTTTCATTATTTCAGAAGGTATGAAACATACTGACGTTTTAGAGTCTTTGCTAAGAACCATTCAATCCAGAATGTGTATTGACCATTCCGCCAGCTGAGCTATTTACGACTGTTAGTTGACTGATAGGCCTGGGACAAGGCGGATATCTGTTAAAACTCTAGTTACTCAGGCTTGCAAATCTGATGTTTTTATTAGGATTTCTAGACTGAAGTGTGGATTACTTGACTTGACCACTTGAACTACGCTTAAGAGATGTCATTGATGACAATTGGAAATGGGAAAGTCTTGGCATCTTACAGGGGGAAGGAGGAAAAAATCCCTAGTGCCGCACATCCACAGAATCCTGTAGTGATGGTGGTAAGAGTGGCAACCTCAATCTGAGATCCTGCCAAACCATGCCCACAATGTATTTTGCTCCACCCCCCGGAGCTTGGTCATGGGAAACCTGGCATCTTACAAAAGCTAAGAAAAGAGTTCCGCCAGTTGTTCCGGTGTATGGAGTAGAAATTGATTGATTGTCCTTCTTGATGACAATGTGAAAGGGGTGAACCCAACGATATTTAGGAGAGTGCAGACCACTGAGAGCAGGGGTGGCGATGGGTGAGTCCGCTCTGTCTATGGACTATGAAGGAGGACACTTGCAGTGCGCTTCCACCTCTTGCCCAGCTGTTGTGGATTTACCTTCTGTGAGGAGGAAGAAGAAGGCGCCATATTGGGATCCAGCAAGGGTGTCACAGCGAAAGGATCAAAGAAACCTCAGAGCAATCGCTCACAGGGAGAGTATTGATATTAAACTAAACTCAAAAAATATGAAATTTACCGATTTTCCAGAAAACATTCCAATGATATTTAAAACTAATATATAAAGTGTTATAAAAAGGAAATCCCTAATATCAAAAGACCACAATTATGTTATAGTGTCAGTACTGCTGCCCACATTTCCTGTAAACAGTGAATAAAAATTATTAAAACAGTGTGGCATACTCAACAGTGAATAAATTAATAAATGAATAGATCATACATACTCTGTGAAATAAACAATATTTATTTAAAAAAAACATTAACTGAAAGTCCAATGTGTCTGTTTGTTCAAATTACACGTAATCATAAAACGTGAATGTTCTTAACAGAACATGCAAAAAGTTCTTCAAGATAATGCCAAAAAACCTCTTCTGAATTTCCACTTGTGAAAATATATCTCTAGAACATTTATTTAACCGCCGGTGCATATACCATCACCAGCACACTGCTCTAACCTTATATTCCGACCTAACAAACATTAGGTCAAATGCGATTTCCCCTTTAAGTGGGGGACACATTAACCATGGCTGTACTCCTCAATCCAGCACCCAGATGTTTCTCAATCCCTCTCCATCCTCTTCAATCCTTTGACCAAGCTTAACCTGGAACTTAAAAAGAAGAAGAATTAATAGCGCCTTTTATTCTAATTCAATGCACTTAACATTAAAAGTGCACATATTCTGGTGCACTGCAGTACACAGGCATTACAATGGGGGAAACCTTCAACCAAATGGTGACCGCACACTTCCTGTTTGCATTGTGACATCACTGGCTCCTCCCAATGTGTTTAATTATTAAATCACGTGACTTCATCAGGTCAGTGCTTCGACAGGAGAAAGAGCATTGCAACTGCTGAGGTCATATATTTTTACAAGAGATAGCATTGCACATGTGCAGGGCTTAGATGGGTGACACTCACTCTTGCACCACTAGGGGTCGCTCACTCTAATGACTGGTCTGTCCTAGAGAAGAGGACAGGACGGAGCTGTGAAAATCTTTGGGTCAGGCTTCACTCCATGCACAGATGACCAACAGGTATGGAAGGAGCATAAATGGATCATTAAATCTAAAATCATTTAGGAATGATGTTCATGGACTGCACAGGGTATTTTTTTTATTGTGAACTGACCCTCTAAGTTTCTGAATGTGTCCTACATTATAATTATTATTATTATAAGACTGCATTTATACAGCGCCAGCAGTTTACAAAATAAAAGGGGGACAGTACGGTTCCAATACAACTCATGATAAGAGGGTTAGGGGGGTGCTGATCATCAGAATTTACAATCTATCTATTTTAGCTGCCATGTAGATATCATTGTTCATCTGTATATTTATTGGAATCTAACCCATGATGTTTATGTCTTAATGAAAAAAGAAGGAGAACCTGCTCTCTTTAAACAGATTGATGTGATTACTCAGCAGTCACTATAGGATTGAATGCTGCGGTTACTTTAAATCTGAGATCATTCAGAGGTGACAGGGATAGATGTTGACGGCAAGTCAAGATTATATTCTCAGGAAAAGATGCCTGAGAAACAAGTTACAACGTAGAAGAAAACAAAAGACACAGGAATGTGTATACTGGTACATATACACCACTCGCTAACTTTGAGTGTTTTTCCGGCGTTTTGTCACGCGTTTTTTGGGCATATTTGCGCTATTCCATGCAGCACTGTTCAGCGTTTTTGAGCTTTGGCGTTTTTTTTATTAGCCAATAGGAAAAATGATCATCTGTTTCATCATTTGTTGCTATGTTGTTAGATTTTGTCATCTGCTTCCTGCTCCAAAACCGCCCAAATGTGCCCGATTCGCGCGACAAAAAAGGGTCCAGAACTTGTTTGAGCTTCAAGCTTCAAGCTACAAAACGCTCAGGTATGAATGGAGCCTAAAGGACGAGTGTGAAATGTAATTAATGAACGATTATGGCACATGACAACATTGCCAGATTTATATACAGTATATACAGTACTGTGCAAAAGTTTTAGGTGGGTATGAAGGTTGCTGTAAAGTAAAAATGCTTTCAAAAATATACAGTGTATTTTAATTGTTTATTTTTATCAATTTACAAAATGCAAAGTGAGCAAATAGAAGAGAAAACTAAATCAAATCAATATTTAGTGTGACTACTATTTGGCTTCAACTCAGCATCAATTGCACACTTGCACACTTTTTACACTTGCACAAAGCCAAGGATTTTGTAAGATTATAGTCAGGTGTATGAGTAATCAATTATACCAAGCAGGTGCCAATGATCATCAATTTCATATGTAGGTTGAAAAAGTAATTAACTGAAACAGAAAAATCTGCGTAGGAGGCTTAAAATTGGGTGAGGAACAGCCTAACTCTGCTACTAAGGTAAGGTTGTGGAAGACAGTTTCATGTCACAGGTCATACGCCATGGCAAGACTGAGCACAGCAACATGACCCAAGGTAGGTACAGTATACTGCATCAGCAAGATCTCTCTGAGGCAAAGAGTTCAAAGCAGACTGGGCTTTCAATATGTGCTGTTCAAGCTCTCTTGAAGAAGCACAAAGAAATGAGCAATGTTGAGGCCCGAAGACGCAGTGGTCAGCCAAGGAAACAATGCAGCAGATGAAAGACACATCATGCTCATTACCCTTCAACATCTGAAGATGTCCAGCAATGCCATCAGCAAAAAACTGCCAGAAACCAGTGGGACTCAGGAACACCCATCTACTGTCTGGAGAAGTCTGGCCAGAAGTGGTCTTTATGGAAGAATAAGCCATACCTCTGACGTGAAAACATGGCTAAGCAACTCAACTATGAATGAAAACACAGGTGCTGGGGTGCATAAAAATGGCAGCAGGTGCTCTGGACTGATGAGTCAAAAATAGAATTATTTGGCTGTGGCAGGAGGCAGTCTGTTTGGCGAAGGGCTGAAAAGCGGTACAATAATGAGTATCTGCAGGTGACAGTGAAGCATGGAGGAGGTTCCTTGAAAGTGTGGAGCTGCATTTCTGGTCCAAATCATTTGGTGGAAGGGGGATTATGGTGTGGGGGTTGTTTTTCAGGGGTTGGGCTTGGCCCCTTAGTTCCAGTGAAGGCAACTTTTAAGGCATCGGCATACCAAGACATTTTGGACAATTTCATGCTCCCAACTTTGTGGGAATGATTTGGGGAAGGCAGCTTCCTATTCCAACAGTGCACAAACAAGGTCCATAAAGACATGGACGAACGAGTTTGAGGGGGGAAGAACTTGACTGGCCTGCACAGAGTCCTGACCTCAACCTGATAGAACACCTTTGGAATGAATAAAATAAAAGCGGGATAACTGGACTATAGGAGAAAACAACTCAAGTAATTTTCCATCCCTGATTACAGTAGTATAAGGAAAGAGGAGGGGTGGGAAGGGAAAGCGAACTGGTGGGGAAGGGGGAGGCTGGACAAAAACCCTCCTCAAGGGGTGGGATTTTAGGGAAAAATTGGCTGAGTTGTGTAGGTGAGCATTTGGACAAACAATTAAAATAATAATAATATTTATTGAACAACAATGTAAGAAAATGTACACAATACATAAATGGACATATACTATAACAGTAGTGACATCAACGATTCGTGCGTGACTAAAGCCAACATGTTTCGCTAGTGGAAATTCGCTTCATCAGGGCTAGACACGATGCAGTTAATGCATTTACACTGTGTAGACAAAAAGCAGTCTTAGATCATCCAATGACATAGCAAAGCCTAACAGATACTGATTATAACAGACAGTTGCTCACCTACTATAGTTTCAGGACTAAGTTAAAATCACCATTCAAAAGACAGCAACCGCAAAGCCGGCCGGTATGAAATGTCGCTGGGTGCCAGATCCCAGAATGACAGTGCCAGTAGGAGAACTGAGCCATACACTCAGGATGTTATACGTGGGAACCACTGCTGCAAATTCAAAAGAAAAATATATATGTATATATATCAGGCGGCATCAAGGGTAATTAATAGCTCAGTCTATATTGACAGTGATTGGTCATTGCCAAATCCGTTATATGGAATCAATGATATATATATATAGTGCCCGATATTATATAATATAATAATATAATACATATTGGGTAATCCTATTAGTGCAGGGGCCCAGCGCAACTTTCCTTGGACTAACATACAAATCCAGATAATGCCAAATATAGATATCCCCACAGGGCAAAGACCACAGAAGCATGACAAGTAACAAAAGCTAGGAGACATGTGCATACCGTCTCCAGTACATAACCGGAAAACCGATACGTTCATAAGAAAATGCTTCTATCTACAATATGTGGACTTACCCTTCTAAGCAGGAGAAGGAGGAAGGGGGGAGAGCGAGGACAGCGCCAAAAAGAAGTGTGTGCTCATAGAGGATACGGGCGTCCGCCCGTTCACGATGGATGGCCGCAGGATGTGTCAGACAGACACCATCCGCGCTTCCATCTTTAAATGGTATGGCCCCACCGGAAGCAATCAGGTCAGAATGACCTCCGGCATTGCTTCCGGTCCGGGTGTCCCTGCCGTAATGCGCGCGGCAGGGACACCCGGACCGGAAGCAATGCCGGAGGTCATTCTGACCTGATTGCTTCCGGTGGGGCCATACCATTTAAAGATGGAAGCGCGGATGGTGTCTGTCTGACACATCCTGCGGCCATCCATCGTGAACGGGCGGACGCCCGTATCCTCTATGAGCACACACTTCTTTTTGGCGCTGTCCTCGCTCTCCCCCCTTCCTCCTTCTCCTGCTTAGAAGGGTAAGTCCACATATTGTAGATAGAAGCATTTTCTTATGAACGTATCGGTTTTCCGGTTATGTACTGGAGACGGTATGCACATGTCTCCTAGCTTTTGTTACTTGTCATGCTTCTGTGGTCTTTGCCCTGTGGGGATATCTATATTTGGCATTATCTGGATTTGTATGTTAGTCCAAGGAAAGTTGCGCTGGGCCCCTGCACTAATAGGATTACCCAATATGTATTATATTATTATATTATATAATATCGGGCACTATATATATATATCATTGATTCCATATAACGGATTTGGCAATGACCAATCACTGTCAATATAGACTGAGCTATTAATTACCCTTGATGCCGCCTGATATATATACATATATATTTTTCTTTTGAATTTGCAGCAGTGGTTCCCACGTATAACATCCTGAGTGTATGGCTCAGTTCTCCTACTGGCACTGTCATTCTGGGATCTGGCACCCAGCGACATTTCATACCGGCCGGCTTTGCGGTTGCTGTCTTTTGAATGGTGATTTTAACTTAGTCCTGAAACTATAGTAGGTGAGCAACTGTCTGTTATAATCAGTATCTGTTAGGCTTTGCTATGTCATTGGATGATCTAAGACTGCTTTTTGTCTACACAGTGTAAATGCATTAACTGCATCGTGTCTAGCCCTGATGAAGCGAATTTCCACTAGCGAAACATGTTGGCTTTAGTCACGCACGAATCGTTGATGTCACTACTGTTATAGTATATGTCCATTTATGTATTGTGTACATTTTCTTACATTGTTGTTCAATAAATATTATTATTATTTTAATTGTTTGTCCAAATGCTCACCTACACAACTCAGCCAATTTTTCCCTAAAATCCCACCCCTTGAGGAGGGTTTTTGTCCAGCCTCCCCCTTCCCCACCAGTTCGCTTTCCCTTCCCACCCCTCCTCTTTCCTTATACTACCTTTGGAATGAAATAGAGCGGAGACTGTGAGCCAGGCCTTCTCATCCACATCAGTGCCTGACCTCACAATTGCGCTTCTGGAAGAATGGTCAAACATTTCCATAGACACACTCCTAAACCTTGTGGACATGATGTTGGAAGCACACAATTGTCTATAATGTCTTTGTATGCTGTAGCATTACCCTACACTGGAAAGACCTAAGCTGAAAAATTTGAAGGGGTCTCCACATATGTTTGGCCATATGGCTAGGTGTAAGGTGTTTGGCCATATGGCTAGGTTTAAGGCCAGGTGTGCACAGACAGTGAGCCATAGAGTCTATGTGTACACGAGGAGCATTGTTTTCCAAGGGTCTGAGCTACAGGATGGTACAGAAATGCCATTGGTTATTATATTGGTCATTTAAACCACTTCATGAGCCCAGGGTGCCATGGACACACCCCGTGGGAGAATGCTGGAGAACACAGAGCTCACATTATTATGAATTTACTGTGAAGTTCCACGATTGGAGTGAAGAGAACAAAATGGTATATAATATGGGAATTCTTATAAAAAATGGTGGGAAGGGCTGACATACGATTGGGGATCTTGCGTCTTAAATTTCAGCCTTTTTCGGGACTTGATCAATCTTTTTTTTTTTTTTTTTTCTATTTAATAAAAGAAAATCTAAACATTTTGGTGCACCCAGCTATATGAATTGGTTATTGGGATGTTATCTTAGTATTTCAAAGAAGACTTTATAATGGATAGCAATGATAATGGAGTAACAAATGCTCAATATAGGAAGTCTATACAAGTATCGAATTTTGGAACTGGCTTCTGGAAATGTAATAATAGTGAGGAAATATTGAGACACATATGGGCTGTTTAGTATATAGCTTCCTGAGAATTGCAGCAATCCTATCAAAAGCCCTCAGTCCTGAATCAAGCTGGCTCTTGGGAAAGAGTTATGCAAATATCAAAATGCATTGATGGTGGATATGGAAGAGTAGCCATTCCAAAGTAGACTGTGTTTGCATGCAGACCAGTGGCGGCTGGTGCTCTATTTTTTTTGGGGGGGGAGGGGAACAAACCAACCGACCCCCCCCCACTCGGTTGTTCAATAAACCCCATCCCCCGTTGCTTGGTCGCACCCACCCCATCCAGATCGTGGGCAGCTTCAGTGGCTTCCCCCTGCGTCTCCTCCTCCGCGGCTTTCCCCCTGCTTCAGTTCCCGGCCAATACAGTCGCTTCTCCTCTCGGCGAATCGGCGCCTGATTGGCCGGGAGGAGAAGCAGCAAGACAATAGCGAAAATTTATATATTTATAATATATAAATATTCGCTATTGTCGCAGAAATGGGTGGCCCAATTAGAGCCTCAGGCTCTAATCATGTGCTTCAAAAAAATTTTTTTAAATCCATGCTCCATGCGCCTGGTGCCCTGGATGGAGATAAGGGGCCGGGTGCATGGATTTGGGGGGCGGCTCCCCTGCACCCCTAATGGAGCAGCCGCCACTGATGCAGACCAACCTAGGTAATGTTGAGCCTCCATATTTGAAAGAATTGAAGTTCAATGAATGAAAAGGGTGGGCTTGAGACAGTCAGACTGAGGAAGAAAACCTAGATGACGCTGAATGTCCTCCAACCAGGAAATGAGGCGGGCTGAAGCTTCTGTTGCACACCTCAATTAGCTCACAGTGTGCAGTGAAATCAGAGTAAGGCCTCATGTACACTGCTGTTGCTAAACGGACGTTTAGGAGCAGTTGGGCATTTTTTTCAACTGCTCCTGAACCCTCCTCTATGTTATCAGTGCATGTACACAGGGTCATTTACAATCATTTTTAGCCAGTTGTGTTTAGAGGCTTTTTTTGGAACGCAAAAAAATTTAAGGCATTTCAAACTGCAAGACTGAAGGAAGGGCTAGAATTCAGGTTTAATGAAAAAAACCTAGGCTTCAGGTTATTACTATTATTATACAGGATTTAGCACCAACAGTTTGCGCAGCGCTTTACAACATGAGGGCAGACAGTACACCTACAATACAAATCAATAGAGGAGGGATCAGAGGGCCCAGCTCATTAGAGCTTACAATCTAGAAGGGAGAGTCAAGTGGAACAAAAAGGTAATAACTGTGGGGGATGAGCTGATGGAGAAAATGAAAATGCAGTTGTTAGGTGTGGGTAGGGTAGTCTTCTCTGAAGAGGAGGGTTTTCAGGGATCTTCTAAAAAAGATAATAGAGTAGGAGATAAGCGGACAGATTGGGGTAGAGCATTCCATAGGATTGGAGAGGCTTTGGAAAAGTCCCGGAGGCGAGCATGGGAGGAGGTTAGGAGGGAGCGAGAGAGCAGAAGGTCTTGAGAGGAACGAAGAGAACCAGTAGGTTGGTATTTAGAGACGAGGCTAGTGATGTAGGTGGGGGCTAAATTTGTGGCTGGCTTTGTAAGTAGTTACTATTTTGAATTTAATTCGTTGGATGAGCGGAAGCCAATGGAGGGATTGACAGGGAGAAGTAGCAGACACAGAGCGATTGGTAAGGTGGATGAGTCTGGCAGCAGCATTCATGATGGATTGAAGAGGTGATAGACTATGTAGAGGTAAGCCAATGAGAAGGGAGTTGCAGTAGTCGAGGCGAGAGATGACCAGGGAGTGAATTAAGAGCTTTGTTGTGTCATTGGTTAGAAAGGGGCGTATTCTGGAGATGTTGTGGAGGTTGAGGCAGCAAGATTTGGACAGTGATTGGACGTGGTGCTTAAAGGAGAGTTCAGAGTCCAGGATTACACCTAGAACCTTGGCATGCGGGGATGGGTTTATAGTTGTGCCATCGATTTTGACAGAGAGATCAGAGGAAGGGAAAAGGGCATATGGGGGACATGAGGGAAAGGTGCAGTTTGTTTTTATTGACATGGGAGGTTATATATACACACACACTATATTACCAAAAGTATTGGGATGCCTGCCTTTATACGCACATGAACTTTAATGGCGTCTGAGTGCGTAGGGTTCAATATTGAGTTGGCCCACCCTTTGCAGCTATAACAGCTTCAACTCTTATTATTTATTTATTTATTTATTTCAGGTACTTGTATAGCGCCGTCAATTTACGCAGCGCTTTACATATACATTGCACATTCACATCAGTCCCTACCCTCAAGGAGCTTACAATCTAAGGTCCCTAACTCACACATTCATACATACTAGGGACAATTTAGACAGGATCCAATTAACCTACCAGTATGTCTTTGGAGTGTGGGAGGAAACCGGAGCACCCGGAGGAAACCCACGCAGGCACAGGGAGAACATGCAAACTCCAGGCAGGTAGTGTCGTGGATGGCATTCGAACCAGCGACCCTTCTTACTGCTAGGCGAAAGTGCTACCCACTACACCACTGTGCCGCCCACTACACCACTGTGCCGCCCAGCATATTTTTAAGCCCGTTTTTTCTTGGCAGCAGGACTGGCATTTTTAAAACGTCCTTTGTACATGAGGCCTTACAGCTAACAGCCTCTGCTCCTGGACACACAGGCAGTTGTTGTTTTTTTACTGCCCCTAAATGCTTATGCCTCCAAACTCCTCTGAAAGTTTATGTGTACATGGACACATAAGTTAACATGGAGGAGAGTTCAGAAGCAGTAAAAGAAAACTCCAGACGCCCCTAAAAGCAGCTGCAAAAACATCCTGTGTGCATGAGCCCATATACATATTTGCATGCATTTGTGAGTATGCACACTCAAGCATAAAAATTATTCTAGCTTTATTTTAATGAAGGAAGTGTGGCGTATGTGCCTATTTGCGCATATACCTGCAAAAATACTGACTCTGATTTATGGTTTTTTTTTGTTTTTTTTTATATATTACCGATTTATATGCGGTGCATGTTTATGTACCTATGTGTACAGGCACATTGAACACAATGGGCTGCATTTATAACAGTAAAAAAAAAATATGTCTGACAACTGAGCGTTTTCAGGCAACAGTGTGCAAGAGACCTAAAGAGACTAAAAAAAAATAATTTAAATCATTTACTCTCTCTACTTTTTCCAAATTGAAAAAAAAAAAAAAGTTTTGATCAACACAAAAGGAAAGAATGCAAAGTATGCACGTTCATGAAAAACATATCTTTGGAAACCTGAACAATGCAGGAAATAGCGCAGACTTAATATGGTTTACAACGCGTTATCTCCAGATCTACACATAATAGGTGATTTTGAATGTGAACGTGCCATTTAGAGAAATGCTGCACCTGATACTGCAGGTTAAATATGGAGTAGAAATTGATTGATTATCCTTCTTGATGACAATGTGAAAGGGGTGAACCCAACGATATTTATCTACACTTGCAGTGCGCTTCCACCTCTTGCCCAGCTGTTGTGGATTTACCTTCTGTAAGGAGGAAGAAGAAGGCGCCATATTGGGATCCAGCAAGGGTGTCACAGCAAATGGATCAAAGAAACCTCAGAGCAATCACTCACAGGGAGAGTATGGATATTAAAACAAACTCAATAAATATGCAATTCACCAATTTTCCAGAAAACATTCCAATGATATTTAAACTTAAGGTACAAAGTGTTATAAAAAGGAAATCCCTAATATCAAAAGACCACAATTGTGTTATAGTGTCAGTACTGCTGCCCACATTTCCTGTAAACAGTGAATAAAAATGATTAAAACAATGCAGCATACTCAACAGTGAATAAATTAATAAATGAATAGATCATACACACTCTGTGAAATAAACAAAATTTATTAAAAAAAACCATTAACTGAAAGTCCAATGTGTCCGTTTGTTCAAATTACACGTAATCACAAAACGTGAATGTTCCTAACGGAACGTGCAAAAAGTTCTTCAAGATAATGCCAGAAAAGCTCTTCTGAAATTCCACTTGTGACAATAAATCTCTAGAACATTTATTTCACCGCCGGTGCATATCCCATCACCAGCACACTGCTCTCACCTTATATTCCGACCTAACAAACATTAGAATTACGAAATAATGCCACAGGATTAGAAAAGGGGGGGGGGGGTGTTCAGTTTACAGGTACCATCATCCTTAGGAAATTCTTAAGGTTTGGGGAGGAAGTGGCAAGGACTACTCCAAACAAGTCCTACCTCACCACAGGGAAAAGTATGTGGACTATTGCGGTACCTCATGGACGCATACAATATAAGTAGAATTTCAGTTTATTCAATTATAAACATTAAAAAATCTATATAAACAATACAGATTAACAACAGTACAGTTAAGAAGTGTTACAAAACAATATATGTTTGAGTAGCGATACATAAAGCCCGCATAGGTAAATGAAGGCAGGTTGAAATACTTAAGGACATAGGCCTCGACAGTTTCGCGGTCAAGCCGCTTTGTTAGGTACCTGGTAGTTGAGCCCGACTGGTAGAAGGAGACCTCTCTTAAGCGCTGGTTCAGGAGCCACTGGAGTGGGAACAGTGGTCTCCTGAGCACAGTGGGTAGGAGTGCCTGATGTGGTTTCTTGAGATGGCCAACACAGGAGCTAAGGAGACTTCCTCCGGGGTGGCTGTATTGCGGATGCAGGTAAGCTGAAGCGGATCCGTTAGCAGGCAGGTGAAGGATATTGCAGCAGCAGAACCTGGAGCTGGAGGAGCAGGTGGTGAGCAGAGTCACAGGACACAAGCAAAGCAGAGTCAAACAGTCCGTATTGGCAGGAGATCAGGCAGGTATATGGCAGAAGGGATGATCACAGAATAGCCAGGCAGGCAGGTGTTCGGCAACAGGTAACAAGATATCAGCAAGGTCAGGCAGGCCGGGTCAGGTAGGAGACAGTAGAATGGTCAGACGAAGCCGGGTCAATAGTAATAATAACAACAGGCAGGATACAGGAACTCAGGTGCAGAGCTGCAGACGAACAGCACCTGATGGGAGTAACTGACACCTTTTTAAAGGGACTTTGGCGCCAAACAGCGCTAGCGCGAACGGGCGCGTGCGGGAGCACGCCAGCGCCCCCCAGTGGGGAATTCAGCTGAACTGCTCTGGAAAAGCCTCTCATGCACCTACGTGCACGCATGTTAGCCCGACGACCACCGACATGTCCCTGACATTGCCCCCTCCCAACGGGCAGCCTCCGGATGCCCAGATAACTCCTCTTCTCAGGATGAGCAGAGAAATAGGCATGGATCAAACGTTTAGCGTGAATATTGCTATTAGGTTCCCGTGAATTATTCTCCGGACCATACCCTTTCCATTTGATCAAAAACTGTACCTGCCCCAATCTCTTTCTGCAATCGAGGATGGCCTCTACCTCATATTCCTCGTTTCCATCCACCAAGACAGGTTCGGGGACCCTGGTGCCCCTATTAGGGAAGGGATCGGTTACAGCAGGCTTCAATAATGACACATGGAATACAGGATGGATTTTAAGTGAGTCAGGTAAACACAGTTCATAAGACACTTCGTTAATCTTCTTTTTCACCGGAAAAGGCCCAATAAACTTAGGAGCAAGCTTTTTGGAAGGACAAGCTAGTTTAATATTATTGGTAGTGAAGTAGAATAGTAAAGTATCGAACCAGGCAGAACTTCAGCAATGCAGGTTTATTAACAGCTGATAACATACAGTTTCATGTTCAAAATATTACAATATACAGGTCTAATTTATACAGTTTCTTACAATGCATGCATATTAGATATAAGTATTCTTATCCTCTAACCAAATTGAAACAATTGTGAAGTGTTCTCACCTTGAACCAGAATGGGTCTTTACTGCCAATTCTTGGGAACCTGTCACCTGATAGGGACCAGCCGATCGATCAGTGGTCTGGTCCCCTCACAGAGTTCTGGGTTCCAGCTCGACCAAGTTCTTGAGGGAAATTCACCTGAGACCACACTCTGGAACAAGTTAAGAAGTCTTCTCTGACTCGTACGAGGAGACAAGTTAGGACAGATACTTGCCCATTGGTTCTGACCTCTATGACCCGTGCAATAGGGCAGCATACATAGAGTTCAGCCTTATGAGCTCCTATCTGACTTGTCCGAGGGGACAAGTTAGGACAGATACTTGCCCATTGGTTCTGACCTCTATGACCCGTGCAATAGGGCAGCATACATAGAGTTCAGCCTTATGAGCTCCTATCTGACTTGTCTGTCTAACAATTACAGAGCTTGCATTTATATACCATTTCACAAGTCTTATCTCAACTATCTCTCTTATATGTGATTGGTCGCTAAGATCTACGTCAAAGTAACTAACCATAAATCTGACACTTGTTCTACAACCAGATAAACTTAATTATTCCCAAAATTCCTATATGTTCATTAAAGTGATTTATAACTGGTTTTGTCCAATTAAAAACACCTGTATAGAGACACTCTGGCACCCAGCTGTGTTATCCAACTCTCCTTATCTTCATAAGATTCAAGAATAACAGATTTATGACATTTGGGAAAATGAACTTTCAATAACCCCACCAGATGTGTTATATGTCTCACTATATGTATGTATTTTAACAGTTTTAATGAGGGCACAAGCAGACCTTTGTTTGACCTTGTCAAACTTAATTTAATGTACTGTACATAACTTTAATTATTTCTAAACCACCTGTTTTCATATCTTTAACTGTCTGATTTATATGCATTTCAGACTTGAGACAATTCTATATTACTTGAATCTATTCTAATGAACTTTCACCCAGTAAACTATCTTAATACATTTTCGAGAACACCTGTATACAAGTACTTGTCATAAAGCAGAGGTCATTTAAAGTTCAACACTTATAAATGAAGACTTTCTAAATCTATGGAAAACACAGTATACATTATTAAAAGATTAATAATTGTTGCTTTACTTATTGAATAATAATATTGATAAAACCACTACCATATAATAATATGAATAATAATAATAATAACAATTATCAATAAAATATATGCAAATCAATATATATAATATGAAATACATTGGCTAATATGAGATTCCACAACAGTAGACAGCCATACCTTATCACCAATCTGCAGATTTAGATCTCCTCTTCTCTTTTGATCGAAGATCCTCTTACTGTCTGCTTGTGCCTTGGATACCGCTTCCTGTAGCATCTGGTTGTTGTGACTGAGGAACTGTATTGTGTCCTGGACCGCTGGAACTGGGGATTCTGGAAGAAAATCTGGTAAGAAAGATACATGAAAACCATAATTGGCAAAGAACGGGGACTGACCCGTGGCAGAGTGGCTAGCATTATTATAAGCAAATTCCGCTAGAGGCAGTAGAGACACCCAATCGTCTTGTACAAATGAGGTAAAACACCTAATGTATTGCTCTAGCGTTTGATTTGTCCGTTCGGTTTGCCCATTAGTTTGGGGATGGTACGCTGAGGACAGGGCTAATTCAATTTTCAGGATCTCACATAGGGCTTTCCAGAAGCGTGAAGTAAACTGCACCCCCCTATCGGACACTATATTTGCAGGAACTCCGTGCAGCCTGACGATCTCTTTGATGAACACACGGGCCATCTCCACAGCAGAAGGTGTCCCCTTTCAGGGCAGAAAGTGGGCCATTTTAGACAGACGATCGACGACCACAAAGATCGCCGAACATCCTTCTGAGCATGGTAATTCAACAATAAAGTCCATTGCTATCATCCTCCAGGGCCTATCTGGTATGGGCAACGGCCTCAACAGTCCCCAAGCTCGGTTCCTGGAAGTTTTATTTTGAATGCAAACAGAACAAGAGCTGACGTACTTCCTGCAAAATTCTTTCATGTTAGGCCACCAGAACATGTGTTGCACAAGTTCAAGGGTCTTACGAACCCCAAAATGTCCTGCAAGTGGGTTATCATGCAATAAAGTCAGCACTTTGACTCGGACGTCTTCTGGCACGAATATTTGACTTCCTTTCCATAATAACCCATCTCGAGATGCTAAAGCGAGTCCCTGAAGACTTGAAGGTTCTGGTGATGCTTCTCTGATCAAGGACAGGATGTCCGTCTGAAGGAGTAAGAAGCTATTTGCTGGCAGGATGGTGTCGGGTACAGAAGGTTCTTTGGGATGATCAAACATGCGCGATAGCGCATCTGGTTTTACGTTCTTGGTTCCTGGCCGGTAAGTAATATGAAAACAGAAACGTGTAAAAAATAGGGCCCACCGGGCTTGTCGAGGTTTCAGTCTCTTAGCAGATCTTAAATATTTGAGGTTCTTGTGATCAGTATATATTAAAACCGGATGGACTGCACCCTCTAACAGATACCTCCACTCTTCTAGTGCTGCCTTGATGGCCAGTAACTCCCGATCACCCACATCGTAATTTCGCTCAGCCGGCGAGAGTTTCCTGGAGAAAAATCCCACGGGATGCATCAGATCCTTGTCACCCTGCCGTTGAGAGATGACTGCACCCACGGCCACTTCAGAAGCATCCACCTCCAGAATAAAAGGTAGGGATGGGTCAGGATGGCTGAGGATTGGGGCTGAAGTGAAACGCCTTTTCAATTCTTCAAAGGCCTCCTGAGCCTCTGGGCTCCAGTGAAAGCGACAGTTCTGCTTGGTTAGCTGCGTGATGGGTGAAATGATGGCAGAGAATCCTTTAATAAATTTTCTATAGAAATTTGCGAATCCGATAAAGCGCTGCACGCCCTTCTTGTCCAGAGGAGCTGGCCAATATAGCACAGCGGACACTTTTTGAGGATCCATTTTAATGCCGGTAGGGGAGATCACTAGCCCCAAAAACTGAATGTCCTTTTGTTCGAATTCACACTTCTCTGCTTTGGCATACAGTCCGTGTAAACGAAGACGGCCCAAGACTTTGCGAACATGGTCCCGATGTTGGTTAAGTGAATTAGAGAAAATTAAAATATCATCCAAGTAAACGATCACAAAGATGTCCAGGAAATCTCTGAATACATCATTGACCAGATGCTGAAATGTGGCAGGGGCATTGCATAGGCCGAAAGGCATGACCAAGTACTCATAGTGCCCGAAACAGGTCCGGAAAGCCGTCTTCCATTCATCCCCGGCCCAAATGCGGACCAGGTTGTAGGCCCCTCTTAGATCCAACTTATTGAAGATAATGGCAGACCTTAGCTTCTGAAATAATTCAGGTATCAGGGGCAACGGGTAGCGGTTTTTAACTGTGACCTTGTTTAACTCCCGATAGTCCACACATGGACGAAGAGTCTGATCTTTTTTGGAAACAAAAAATATTCAGGCCCCAGCTGGGGAGGTAGAAGGTCGAATAAAGCCCTTTTCGAGGTTTTCATTAACGTATAGTTTAAGTGCCTCTTGTTCCTTCTCAGATAGTGGAAAGATAAGCCCGAAGGGAATCTCGGCCCCAGGGAGCAGCTCAATTGGGCAATCATAGGGGTGATGGGGTGGCAGGGAGTCCGCTCCCTTCTTGCTGAATACATCTGCAAATTCCCGATAAGCTTCTGGTATGGTTTGGAGCTGATCTGGATCCACATCCATGCAAAGTAAGGTGGCAGCCGGTTTGGAGGGTTCAGACAATAGGGTGATAGGACCTTGACTTCACCAGGAGTCCAATTAACGTGGGGGTTATGGGCCTAAAGCCAGGGCATGCCCAAAATGATCGGGAACAGTGGAGAGGAAATGACGTCTAGAATCAGGATCTCTTTATGCTGAGATGAACAGGTGGCAGACAGCGGAAGGGTTTCTTGAGAGACTTGTCCTGATTTTATGAGGGACCCATCGGCCAGGAAAACCGAAAGTCTGTGTGTCTTGTCTTTCAGGGGGAGATTTTGTTGAGCAGCAAAGGCAGAGTCAATAAAGCAGCTGCAAGCCCCAGAATCAATGATGGCGTTGACCTGGATTGTTCTTCCCTGGAGCTGTAACGAGAGAGGGAGAGCAAGTTGAGTGGCATTGGCGGTTAGTGCGGAAGGACTGGCCGGAGTAGAGGAAACACACTTACGGATCTTGGCCGGACAGTTGTTCACATAGTGGCCTTCCCCACCACAGTAGAGGCAGAGGTTTAGCTGACGTCTGCGTGCCCGCTCTTCTGGGGATAGAGTAGAACGCAGTGGTCCCAGCTGCATCAGTTCAGGAACATCAGCTGTTGGAGTGGCCGGGTTGGAGTAGGTAGAAGGTAGGTATCGGGAAGTGGGCATCGGAACCTTTGCAGTCATCCACATGGGGCGCGTTTGCTGGGAGGAACGTTCAGACCGACGTTCACGAAGGCGTCGGTCGATCTGAATTGTTAAAGCAATAAGTTCTTCAAGGGTATCAGGCATTCCTACCCGGGCGAGCTCATCCTTGAGACTCTCTGATAACCCCATGCGAAATTGATGGCGTAACGCTGCATTGTTCCATTGTGTGTCCACGCTCCAGCGTCGAAAGTCCGTGACATAGTCCTTGGCCGGTCTGCGGCCTTGCTGGAGCGCGAACAAAGCTGACTCAGCGGTGGCAGTCCGCTGGGGATCCTCATACAACTGAGCCATGGCTTTAAAGAAAGAGGGCAAGGACTGGATCTGCACCGAGTTAGTTTCAAGCAGGCGGTGAGCCCAGGTTTGCGGCTATCCTTGCAGGAGGGATATAACAAATCCCACTTTAGTAGACTCCAAAGAAATAGTCCGTGGCTGTAAGGCGAAGTATAACTGACAAGCGCTGCGGAAAGCCAGGAACTTCGTGCGGTCCCCAGAGAACCTCTCAGGAATGGGGACCCTCGGTTCGGGTGGAAGCATAACCACAGAGGGAGGTACAGCAGCTTGTACTGGAGCCGCTGCTGAAGCAGGAGATGCACCTCCTGGGCCACTGAGGTTCAGGACTTGACCCTCCAGTCTGGTGTAACTGTCTTGCAAAGTCTTTACGGCTTGTGTGAGTGCCGCTAAATGCGTACAGATCTCCTTGATAGGAGAGGTCTCTCCTGCGGGCTCAGTCATGGCTGTTCGTACTGTTAGGTACCTGGTAGTTGAGCCCGACTGGTAGAAGGAGACCTCTCTTAAGCGCTGGTTCAGGAGCCACTGGAGTGGGAACAGTGGTCTCCTGAGCACAGTGGGTAGGAGTGCCTGATTTGGTTTCTTGCGATGGCCAACACAGGAGCTGAGGAGACTTCCTCCGGGGTGGCTGTATTGCGGATGCAGGTAAGCTGAAGCGGATCCGTTAGCAGGCAGGTGAGGGATATTGCAGCAGCAGAACCTGGAGGAGCAGGTGGTGAGCAGTGTCACAGGACACAAGCAAAGCAGAGTCAAACAGTCCGTATTGGCAGGAGATCAGGCAGGTGTATGGCAGAAGGGATGATCACAGAATAGTCAGGCAGGCAGGTGTTCGGCAACAGGTAACAAGATATTAGCAAGGTCAGGCAGGCCGGGTCGGGTAGGAGACAGTAGAATGGTCAGACGAAGCCAGGTCAATAGTAATAGTAACAACAGGCAGGATACAGGAACTCAGGTGCAGAGCTGCAGACGAACAGCACCTGATGGGAGTAACTGACACCTTTTTAAAGGGACTTTGGCGCCAAACAGTGCTAGCGCGAACGGGGGAGCGCGCCAGCACCCCCCAGTGGGGAATTTAGCTGAACTGCTCTGGAAAAGCCTCTTGTGCACCTACGTGCACGCATGTTATCCCGACGACCACCGACATGTCCCTGACACGCTTCCTCAGGAGGCGTCCAAGTAAAGTATCTATGAGGTAAAATAATCAAAATTACATATAGATAATTATGAGAAATAATGCAAGGTATATAACATAATTTTGGAGTGATTAGTCAAATTATAAGAAAACAAGACTCACCAACCACTGCCTCTTCGGGCTTGGATGGCACTTTTGAGACGCCCACTTCGGGCGTTCCCCCTGGGGCGAGCACGGGGGTTTTTTCTGACACAATAAGCTGGTGTAAAGAAAATGTATAATAATGTCTAATGAGCGTTGATGGGGGATATAAATTATAAAGTGACTCTCACCACGGTGAACAGTGTGAAAAAATAGTGAGGGAATGGGGGGGGGGGGGTGAGAACAGGAGGGGAAAGAAAAGCGGGAGAGAGGGGAGAGAAAAGACAGGAAGGGGAGGGGAAAGGAAAGGGAGAAGAGGAAAAAGGTGGGGGGAGGGGGAAAAAAGGAGGGAAAGAAAGGGGGGGGGAAGGGAGGGGAGAGGAGCTGGAGGGGGATCAAGGGGAGGGAAAGGAAAGGGAGGGGGGGAAGGAGGGGTCAAGGAAAAAGGGAGAGGGGGGGGAGAGGGGGGGAAGGGGGGAAAGGGGGGATGGGTTGTGCAGGGAGAGGGGAGAGGATAAAGAAGGGGAAAAGGGAATGAATGGGGGGATTTGGAGGGAAAGGATAGGAAATGGTGACCAGGAGGAATGGATAGAGATAACCCTCCACACTTGTGAGGCACTCACAGAGTAGTATAAATATAAAGTATAACCCACCAACAAATGGATGAAAAAAGTTAATTAATTGTTACTGGCACCCAGAGATGGTTATTGGTTTCCAGCGACCACTTCAGGGAACACTGTAGCATAGATAGACAAGGAACAGTCCTTGGAATAAAAAAACATAACATTAGAAAAAAGTTTCTATCTGGGGGATGATGCCCCCCTAGGGCCCCCCGTGGGAGAACTCAACCCTGACAAACATTAGGTCAAATGTGCTTTCCCCTTTAAGTGGGGGACATATTAACCATGGCTGTACTCCTCAATCCAGCACCCAGATGTTTCTCAATCCATCTCCATCCTCTTCAATCCTTTGACCAAACTTAACATGGAACTTAAAAAGAAGAAGAAGAATTAATAGCGCCTTTTATTCTAATTGAAAGTACTTAAAGCGGAGTTCCACACAAAAATGGAACTTCCGCTTTTCTGAACCCTCCCCCCCTCCGGTGTCACATTTGGCACCTTTCAGGGGGGAGGGGGGGGGGTGCAGATACCTGTCTAAGACAGGTATTTGCACCCACTTCCGGCATAGACTCCCACGGGAGTCTATGCCTCTTCCTGTCCCTCCGTGCTGTCTCCTGGGAAACACACAGCTCCCAGGAGAGAGCGGGGACCAGTTACGATGCGCAGCGCGACTCGTGCATGCGCAGTAGGGAACCGGGAAGTGAAGCCGCAACGCTTCACTTCCCGATTCCCTCACCTAGGATGGCGGCGGCAGCTTCAGAGAACCGAGCGGGTTCTCGGCGTCTCCTGCCGACATCGCTGGACCCTGGGACAGGTAAGTGGCCATGTATTAAAAGTCAGCAGCTGCAGTATTTGTAGCTGCTGGCTTTTAATATTTTTTTTTTTTGCCGGTTTAGGTGGACCCCCGCTTTAACATTAAAAGTGCACATATTCTGGTACACAGACATTACAATGGGGGAAACCTTGAACCAAATGGCGGACCGCACAATTTCTGTTTGCATTGTGACATCACTGGCTCCTCCCAATGTGTTTATTCATCAAATCATGTGACTTCATCAGGTCAGTGCTTGGACAGGAGAAAGAGAATTGCAGCTGCTGAGGTCATATACTTTTACAAGAGATAGCATTGCGCATGTGCAGGGCTTAGATGGGTGACTCTTGCACCACTAGGGGGTGCTCACCCTTATGACTGGTCTGCCCTAGAGAAGAGGACAGGACGGAGCTGTAAAAACTATCAGAAACCTTTGGGTCAGGCTTCACTCCATGCACAGATGACCAACAGGTATGGAAGGAGCATACATTTTGAAAATCAGATTAGTTCAGCATTATGGAATGATGTTCATGGACTGCACAGGGTATTTTTTTTTTGTTAACTGACCCTCTAAGTTTCTGAATGTGTCCTACATTATAATTATTATTATTATTATTATTATAAGACTGCATTTATACAGCGCCCGCAGTTTACAAAATAAAAGAGGGACAGTACGGTTCCAATACAACTCATAAGAGGGTTAGGGGGGTGCTGATCATCAGAATTTAAAATCTATATTTTGGCTATCCGCGTAGATATCATTGTTCATCTGTATATTTCTTGGAATCTAACCCATGATGTTTATGTCCTAATGAAAAAAGAAGGAGAACCTGCTCTCTTTAAACAGAGTGATATGATTACTCAGCAGTCATTATAGGAATAAATTCTGCAGCAACTATAAATCTGAGATCATGCAGAGATACAGGGATAGATGTTGATGGCAAGTCAAGATTATATTCTCGGGAAAAGATTCCTGAAAAACAAGTTACAACGTAGAAGAAAACAAAGACACAAGAATATGTCTGTGAAAAAGAGGGGATAGGTATGGCGCTGCTCTTATTAAGAGGTGACCTACAACCTCTAAATACTTGAGGGGTGTGTGTCACAGGTGCATTTAGTGCAAAAAGTGACAATAAATATGGAGAAAAAAAAAAAAAAAAAAAAACTTGTATATTCACAAAAATCCACAAAAAAAATCATATATATCCTAACCGCTTATATAAATATTTATTTTCTGCATTTTTATTGTCACTTTTTGCACTAGATGCACCTGTGACACACACCTCTCAAGTATTTAGCGGATGTAGGTCACCCCTAATAAGAGCAGCGCCATACCTATCCCCTCTTTTTCACATTTCTCCTAGATTTACCTTAGGGTGAATTTATTGATAGAGGCTGCAGCTCCTCATTTTTCATTTTCACCATAAGCGCGGGAGTCTAACAATCTTTTCACAAGAATATGTATACTGGTACATATACACCACTCGATATTCTTGAGCTACGCTAAAGGACGAGTGTGAAATGTAATTAATGAACCATTAGGGCACATGTCGACATTGCCAGATTACATTTATAATCAGTACTGTGCAAAAGTTTTAGGCGGGTATGAAGGTTGCTGTAAAGTAAAAATGCTTTAAAAAATATACAGTATATTTTAATTGTTTATTTTTATCAATTTACAAAATGCAAAGTGAGCAAATAGAAGAAAAAGCTAAATCAAATCAATATTTGGTGTGACTACTATTTGGCTTCAACTCAGCATCAATTGCACACTTGCACACTTTTTACACTTGCAAAAAGCCAAGGATTTTGTAAGATTATAGTCAGGTGTATGAGTAATCAATTATACCAAGCAGGTGCCAATGATCATCAATTTCATATGTAGGTTGAAAAAGTAATTAACTGAAACAGAAAAATCTGTGTAGGAGGCTTAAAATTGGGTGAGGAACAGCCTAACTCTGCTACTAAGGTGAGTTTGTGGAAGACAGTTTCATGTCACAGGTCATACGCCATGGCAAGACTGAGCACAGCAACATGACCCAAGGTAGGTACAGTATACTGCATCAGCAAGATCTCTCCCAGGCAAAGAGTTCAAAGCAGACTGGGGTTTCAAGATGTGCTGTTCAAGCTTTCTTGAAGAAGCACAAAGAAACGAGCAACGTTGATGCCCGAAGACGCAGTGGTCAGCCAAGGAAACTTAATGCAGCAGATGAAAGACACATCATGCTCATTACCCTTCAACATCTGAAGATGTCCAGCAGTGCCATCAGCAGAAAACTGGCAGAAACCAGTGAGACCCATCTACTGTTTGGAAAAGTGTGGCCAGAAGTGGTCTTCATGGAAGAATTGTGGCCAAAATGCCATACCTCTACCTCTGACGTGTAAACAAGGCTAAGCAACTCAACTATGAATGAAAACATAGGTGCTGGGGTGCAGAACAATGGCAGCAGGTGCTCTGGACTGATGAGTCAAAAATAGAATTATTTGGCTGTAGCAGGAGGCAGTCTGTTTGGCGAAGGGCTGAAGAGTGGTGCAATAATGAGTATCTGCAGGTAACAGTGAAGCATGGTGGAGGTTCCTTGCAAGTGTGGCTGTCAGGTCCCACACTTACCAGACAGGTGAGTCCGCTTGGGCAGAGGGTAGGCTCCCTTACGTATCCGATTCAGGGCCCCTGATAGAGTAAACAGGAGGCCCGCGCATGCGGAGTGGTATGAGGGCCTGATGTTAGGGTCCTGGAGCAGGGTGGTCTTACAAGCAACCGGTAGAGCTTCAGGAATGCTGGAACTGATGCTGAGCAGGAGCTTATCAGGCTGGTCACACACAGGCAGAGGTCGGCAGCGGGCTGGCAGCAACGGTACAAAGGGAGCAGGCAGAAACAAGGTCAAACAAGCCGGGGTCGGGTTCAGGCAGCAGTCAAGGGAGGTCCAAAAGGCAAGCCGGGTCACAACGGGTCAAACTTCAGAGATACAGGAACACAGAGAGGATCACGGAACTAGACACAGAGCTGTTGATCAGGCAGCACCGAACAGGGATAGAGGCAGACTTAAATAGGCTGATTGGCGCCAAAACGCCGCGCTCGTACACGCGCCGATTCGCCAAAGCGCCCCGCACGCGCCCGAGCGCGCCCCCGACACCGGCGTGCACGCCAACACCACCGGGCACGCCCGCGGTAACGCCCATAGGCGAACGCGCGCTAGCGCGAATGCACGCACGCCCGGACGCCACCCTGCATGCCACGGCCGGTCGGACCAGACACGCCAGTGTCCCCAGGAACACGCGCCCCAGCACGCACAGAGACACGAGCACCAACGCACCCCGGCGCCCAACCAGGTAACCTCTCTGACAGTGCCCCCTCCTCAAGGGCAGACTCCGGATGCCCAGCTGGGCCATCTTTGAGGCATGAGAAGTTTTAAAAGACTGAAGAAGTTCTCTGACATGCAAGTTACTTTCTGGCTCCCACGAATTGTCTTCGGGTCCATAGCCCCTCCATTTTACAAGATATTGAACTTGATTGCGTCTTCTTCTGCAATCTAAAATTGCCTCCACCTCGAACTCCTCTTCGCCGTTAACTAAGATAGGCTTGGGTGGGTCAATACTACGGCCAGAAAAAGAGTTGGGGGTGACCGGCTTCAAGAGGGACACGTGGAAGACTGGGTGTATCCTCAGGGTGTTAGGAAGGTCAAGTTCATATGCCACATTGTTCATTTTTCTTTTAATCGAGAAAGGACCCAAGTATTTAGGGCCCAGTTTTCTGGACGGACAGGCCAACTTAAGGTTAGCGGTAGATAACCAGACAGAATTGCCCGGTTCCAGAACGAGTTCTCCCCGTCTCTTCCTGTCAAAAATTCTCTTGTAATCTTCTTGAACTTTGGTCATGGTATCCTGCAGCAATTTGTTATTGTTAGAGAAAAAGTCCAAGGTTTCGGATACTGCAGGGACAGGGCACTCGGGAATGGATCCAGGCAAGGAGGATGGGTGGAAACCATAGTTGGCATAAAACGGTGACTGATTGGTAGCTGAGTGTAGTGAGTTGTTGTAAGAGAACTCCGCGATGGGAAGCAGGGAAGCCCAGTCATCCTGGGAGAATGCAGAGAAACAGCGGAGGTATTGCTCCAAGGTCTGATTCGTCCTCTCGGTTTGTCCATTTGACTGGGGATGATAGGCCGAAGAAAATGATAAATTCGATTTCCAGGGCGCCACAAAGGGCTTTCCAGAATCTGGAGGTAAACTGGACGCCTCTGTCGGAAACTATATTGGTTGGTACTCCATGCAGTCTGATGATCTCCTTAATAAAGATGGAAGCGGTCTCCATAGCCGAAGGGGTGCCCTTCATGGGGAGGAAATGGGCCATTTTAGACAGCCTGTCTACTACAACAAAAATGGAAGAAAAACCTTCTGATGGGGGGAGTTCAACAATAAAGTCCATTGAAATCATGGACAATGGTCTCTCTGGGACTGGTAATGGTCTCAACAGACCCCATGCTCTTGCCCGGCTACTCTTTCTTCTGGCGCAAGTATTACAGGACTCAACGTATTCCTTGCAGTCCTTAGTAAGGTGAGGCCACCAAAGGTGCGTTGGACAAGATCAATTGTTTTCCGTGTGCCGAAGTGACTGGCCAGTTTGTGATCATGGCACAAGCTTAACACCCGTACTTTTAGCTCCTCAGGGACCACAATTTTATTTTTGTACCAGAACAGCCCATCTTTGGTACAAGCTTCAGCAGGTGATGACATTCCCATAGAGGATCGTCTGATCTGAGAGATTAGATCCTCCTGTAAGATCAGGAAATTCCCAGAGGGGAGGCTGGTGTCTGGAGACAGAGTCTTCTCTGAATCAAGAAACATTCGGGAAAGGGCGTCGGATTTGACATTCTTGGATCCGGGTCTGTAAGTGATATGAAAAATAAATCAGAAAAAAAAAAAAAAAAAAGTGCCCATCTGGCCTGCCGGGGTTTCAATATTTTAGCTGTCCTTAGGTATTCTAAATTTTTATGGTCCGTGTAGACCAAAATGGGGTGAGCTGCACCTTCCAGGAGATAGCGCCATTCCTCCAGAGCTGCTTTAATGGCTAGAAGTTCCCGATCTCCCACGTCGTAATTCCTCTCGGAAGGGGAGAGTTTATGTGAGAAGAATCCCACAGGGTACAGGAGTGCTTTGGCACCTTGTCTTTGTGAGAGCACGGCTCCAACCGCGACTTCGGAAGCATCCACTTCTAAGACGAAAGGCAAGGCAGGGTTGGGATGTTTGAGGATAGTGGCTGACGTGAACAGAGCTTTGAGTCTTTCAAAGGCCACTTGCGCCTTAGGGGTCCAGCAGAACCGGATTCCCTGTTTGATGAGTTCTGTAATGGGAGTTATAATTGAAGAGAATCCTTAAAATGAATTTCCTATAGAAATTGGCGAAGCCAATAAAACGCTGTACTCCTTTCTTGTCTATAGGTGCAGGCCAATCCAAGATAGCGGATACTTTTTGCGGATCCATTTTGATACCGTCAGGGGAAATGACCAAGCCTAGGAACTGGATGGATTGGAGCTCGAACTCGCATTTTTCGAGTTTGGCATAAAGCCCATGTTGTCTAAGCCGGGTAAGTACATTTCGCACATGTTTGCGGTGGTCAGTCAGGGAAGCAGAGAAAACCAGGATATCGTCCAGATAAACGATGACATATAGGTCCAGAAAGTCACGAAAGACATCGTTGATGAAGTGCTGGAATGTGGCTGGCGCGTTGCATAGACCAAAGGGCATGACGAGGTACTCGTAGTGCCCGAATCGAGTACGAAAGGCCGTCTTCCATTCGTCACCCTCTCTTATGCGGATCAAATTGTAGGCTCCGCGGAGGTCCAGCTTGGTGAAGACGGTAGCAGATCCTAATCTCTGAAATAATTCGGGAACCAGAGGTAGTGGGTATCTGTTCTTTATAGTAATTTTATTGAGTTCCCGGTAATCGATGCAGGGACGTAAGGAGTGATCTTTCTTCTCTACGAAAAAGATGCCTGCACCTGCTGGAGATGTGGAGGGACGAATGAATCCTTTCTTTAGGTTTTTTTCTATATAGACTTTCAAGGTGCCCAGCTCCTGCTCAGTTAAGGGAAAAATCCTTCCGAAAGGGACTTCAGTTCCAGGTAAGAGTTCTATCGGGCAATCGTAGGGTCTATGTACTGGAAGAGTTTCTGCCCCCTTTTTGCTGAATACATCCAGGAAATCCCGGTAAGGTTCGGGAAGATTTTGGTAAGACTTGGTTTCTGAATCTAGGCACAGGCATTGAGAGGATGTCATAGAGGTCCCCCGTAAACAGTGTTGTTCGCAATATTCAGATGAAAACTGGATTTTGCCCGTGGACCAGTTGATACTGGGATTGTGAGCCTGTAGCCAAGGTATTCCTAAGATAATTGGGAAGAGGGGAGAGGAGATGACATCCAGACGTAAAAGTTCCTGGTGTTCCGGGCCAATGGTGGCCAGTAGAGGAACGGTTTCCTGGGTAACAGGACCGGAGCTGAGGGTGGAGCCGTCCGCTAAGAAAACTGCCAATCCCTGGGCCTTGGTTTGAGTAGGAATATGATGGTCTTCCACGAAGGTCCGGTCAATGAATCCGCTACATGCTCCCGAAACAATGATGACCGGTACTGGGATGTTCCTTCCAGGTAACTGTAATACAGCGGAAAGTGTTAAATGGTTACCGGATCTAGGTAAAACAGGTGCACACAACGAGGAGGACGGCAGGCACTTACGTCTCTTATTGGGGCATGCTCTTGCAAAGTGTCCAGACTCTCCACAGCACAGGCACAGGTTGAGTGTGCGTCTACGTGTCTTTTCTTCTGGGGTCAGAGAGGGACGGAGCAGTCCCAGCTGCATGGGCTCAGGAGCCTCCTGGGTTGGAACAGACGGGACAGGCGGAGCTTGGTTCGGGGCGCTAGGAGCCCTGGGTAGCATCCAAGTGAGGCGTGGATGGCCAATGGACCTCTCAGAACGTCTCTCTCTGAGGCGGCGGTCAATTTGGATTGACAAGTTGATAAGCTCCTCTAGTGTCTGAGGTACCCCTACCCGTGCCAATTCGTCCTTAAGAGGGTCCGATAACCCCAGCCGGTATTGGTGCCGCGTCATTCCACTCCGTATCAGAGCTCCAACGCCTAAACTCCACAGCGTAATCTTCGGCCGCTCTGCGGCCTTGTTGAAGGGAGTGCAAGGCGGCTTCTGCCGTGGCTGTTAACTGGGGGTCCTCGTACAACTGAGACATTGCTATAAAAAAGTCATTCAAGGAATCCAGAGATCTGGCCTTTTGCTCCAGCAGGTGGTGGGCCCAGGCCTGAGGCTCGCCGGACAACAGAGAAATGACGAACCCCACTTTGGTGGCCTCCAAGGAAAACGTACGGGGTTGTAAGGCAAAGTAAAGTTCGCATGCGTTGCGGAACGCCCGGAACTTGCAACGTTCTCCGGAGAATTTTTCAGGTGTAGGCACCCTGGGCTCTGGTGGGAGCATTACTACAGAGGGCGCTGAGGCAGGGTTAGCAGGTGCTGCTCCCGGAGGGGAGGCTGAGAGGGCTTGGACCTGTCCTTCCAGTCTGGTATAGCCCTCCTGTAAGCTTTTGACGGCTTGGGTGAGGCCCGCTAGGTGCCTGCAAAGTTCATCCATGGGGGAGGCCCCCTGCCTGGACTCAGTCATGGCTGCCTAATACTGTCAGGTCCCACACTTACCAGACAGGTGAGTCCGCTTGGGCAGAGGGTAGGCTCCCTTACGTATCCGATTCGGGGCCCCTGGTAGAGTAAACAGGAGGCCCGCGAATGCGGAGTGGTATGAGGGCCTGATGTTAGGGTCCTGTAGCAGGGTGGTCTTACAAGCAACCGGTAGAGCTTCAGGAATGCTGGAACTGATGCTGAGCAGGAGCTTATCAGGCTGGTCACACACAGGCAGAGGTCGGCAGCGGGCTGGCAGCAACGGTACAAAGGGAGCAGGCAGAAACAAGGTCAAACAAGCCGGGGTCGGGTTCAGGCAGCAGTCAAGGGAGGTCCAAAAGGCAAGCCGGGTCATAACGGGTCAAACTTCAGAGATACAGGAACACAGAGAGGATCATGGAACTAGACACAGAGCTGTTGATCAGGCAGCACCGAACAGGGATAGAGGCAGACTTAAATAGACTGATTGGCGCCAAAACGCCGCGCTCGTGCCGATTCGCCAAAGCACCCCGCGCCCCCGCACGCGCCCGAGTGCACCCCCGACACCGGCGTGCACGCCAACACCACCGGGCACGCTCGCGGTAACGCCCATAGGCGAACGCGCGCTGGCGCGAACGCACGTACGCCCAGACGCCACCCTGCACGCCACGGCCGGTCGGACCAGACACGCCAGTGTCCTCAGGAACACGCGCCCCAGCACGCACAGAGACACGAGCACCAACGCGCACCGGCGCCCAACCAGGTAACCTCTCTGACAGTGGCGCTGCATTTCTGGTCCAAATCATTTGGTGGAAGGGAGATTATGGTGTGGGGTTGTTTTTCAGGAGTTGTGCTTGGCCCCTTAGTACCAGTGAAGGCAAATTTTAAGGCATCACCATACCAAGACATTTTGTACAATTTCATACTCCAAACTTTGTGGGAACAGTTTGGGGATGGCAGCTTCCTGTTTCAATAGTGCACAAACTAGGTCCATAAAGACATGGATGAGCGAATTTTAGGGTGTGGAACTTGACTGGCCTGCACAGAGTCCTGACCTCAACCTGATAGAACACCTTTGGGGATGAATTAGAGCAGAGACTGTGAGCCAGGCCTTCTCGTCCACATCAGTGCCTGACCTCACAAATGCGCTTCTGGAAGAATGGTCAAACATTCCCATAGACACACTCCTAAACTTTGTGGACAGCCTTCCCAGAAGAGTTTAAGCTGTTATAGCTGCAAAGGGCGGGCCAACTCATTATTGATTCCTACGGACTAAGACTGGGATGCCATTAAAGTTCATGTGTGTATAAAGGCAGGTGCCCCAATACTTTTGGTAATATAGATATATAACCTCTCATGTCAAATAAAACAACACCTTTCCCTCATGTCCCCCATATGCCCTTTTCCCTTCCCCTAATCTCTCTGTCAAAATCAATGGCACAACTATAAACCCATCCCCGCATGCCAAGGTTCTAGGTGTAATCCTGGACTCTGAACTCTCCTTGAAGCACCACGTCCAATCACTGTCCTCAACCTCCGCAACATCTCCAGAATACGCCCCTTTCATCTCTCGCCTCGACTACTGCAACTTCCTCCTCATTGGCTTACCTCTACATAGTCTATCACCTCTTCAATCCATCATAAATGCTGCTGCCAGACTCATCCACCTTACCAATCACTGTGTCTGCTACTCCTCTCTGTCAATCCCTCCATTGGATTCCACTCACCGAATTAAATTCAAAATACTAACTACTTACAAAGCAATCCACAAATTAGCCCCCAGCTACATCACTAGCCTCGTCTCTAAATACCAACCTACTCGTTCTCTTGGTTCCTCTCAAGACCTTCTGCTCTCTAGCTCCCTCCTAACCTCCTCCCATGCTCGCCTCCGGGACTTTTCCAAAGCCTCTCCAATCCTATGGAATGCCTTACCCCAATCTATCCGCTTATCTCTTACTCATTATTCGTTTTTTCAGACGATCCCTAAAAACCCTTCTTTTCAGAGAAGCCTACCCTACCCACACCTAACAACTGCATTTTCATTTTCTCCATCAGCTCATCCCCCACAGTTATTACCTTTTGTTCCACTTGACCCTCCCTTCTAGATTGTAAGCTCTAACAAGCAGGGCCCCCTGATCCCTCCTCTTTGATTTGTATTGTATGTGTACTGTCTGCCCTCATGTTGTAAAGCGCTGCGCAAACTGTTGGCGCTATATAAATCCTGTATAATAATAATAATAACCTGAAGCCTAGGTTTTTTACATTAAACCTGAATTCTAGCCCTTCCTTCAGTCTTGCAGTTTGAAATGCATTAATTTTTTTTGCGTTCCAAAAAAAGCCTCTAAACTCAACTGCCTAAAAATGATTGTAAACGACCCTGTGTACATGCACTGATAACATAGAGGAGAGTTCAGGAGCAGTTGAAAAAAAATGCCCAACTGCTCCTAAACGTCCGTTTAGCAACAGCAGTCTACATGAGGCCTTACTCTGATTTCACTGCACACTGTGAGCTAATTGAGGTGTGCAACAGAAGCTTCAGCCTGCCTCATTTCCTGGTTGGAGGACATTTAGCGTCATCTAGGTTTTCTTTCTCTAGGCATCATCTAGGTACTAATACCCATGAGAAGTCCAACAAGCTCATACAGTATAGATGTGATGGCCAGGAGTTTGCAAACTGTTCTGTCTCAAATATTGTTTTTTTTTTTTTTTAAAAAGGATGTACTGCTTGACATCCTGGGGGGGTATTTACTTAAACCGGAGAGTGTAAAATCTTGTGCAACTCTGCATGGAAACCAATCAGCTTTCAGGTTTTATTGTCAAAGCTTAACTGAACAAGCTAAAGAAGCTGATTCACTACCATGCACAGCTGAACCAGATTTTGAGTGCACCAGCTTTAGTAAATCCCCCCCCCCCCCCCCCCAGTCTGTATGAGCAGTAGGGCAACTTGTTCACTTAACAAGTTCCACAGGCAGTTAAAAATAGACTCCATTGTAGTATATTATACCTTGGAATTACAGAGGTTTTTTCTTTTGGTTCTGTGTTATTCTTATTGGTCTGAAGACATTAGACAAGAAATACCAGGACAGAGTAGTCTACAAGCAGTGAACCACTAATCCTACATCTGCGCCCAATGAAGATATTAAAATATATATAATGTCCCTATATAAATTTTAAATTTCACTATACCAGCTGCCACTTTGAATAATTAATTTCACTTCTATAAATTTACCCAAATCATGCAGCGATTTTATTAACCAAAATATAAATATCCAATAATTAACATATCAATAACATACCAAAACATAACAAACAGTTTATTACAGAAAGGGGCCACAAGGTCCCAATAGGCATAAGACCAAGACCGTACCTGCTAGTCACTTCTCAGGCCTCCAGCCGCAAAACCACCGACTTGGGGACAACTCGCAGGTACACATACACCAACTGGGAGCCATACCTGAGACGGGTCCCTACACCGTACCTTTTGTGCCCATATGACCTAAAAGAACCTTGCACCCCACCACCGCCACCACCACACAAACCTGACACCTTAGGTTTGAGCACTCTGCTTCCTTCCAAGTGGAGACCACCCCCTTTTCAGCCCCCAAATCACTTCCTCTAAAGCTCCACCTAGCCCCCATACCATACTTTGAACAGCCCTCTATCATGCACCTGAAAACACCCAATTGCTATTAACTCCTTGTACCCCAAGCCCCCTGTCATGCTGGCCCTCTGTTTATTGCCTTGGGGTTCTACTCCGGGCCTCTCTATAATGTCAAAACAGCGTTTTAAAAGTCTCTGATCCAGTGCATAATAGAGATGGAGGCTGTGAATAACAACATCATCTAAAACACCACGTGTGCAAGGGTGAAAAGACAGTACAGTCCACTGGAGAAGTCCTATGATTCAAGTCTTTCAATACATCTACCGTTGTAGTTATGGTTGCCACCTCATCCCTTTAAACCCGAACATATATTGATTACACAGGTTCTGTGGCTGATTAAAGCGGGGTTCCACCCAAATTTTGAACAATATCTGTATTTATTCTCTTCCTTGCCTAGATGCTGACATGCCGTTTAAAAAAATTTAAATCGCCGTAATTTAAATTGCACTTCCTGGTTCTCCTCCCGTGGGAGTAGGCGTGTTTCTAGCCTCTCCCAGACTCCTGGGAGGTAGTCTCAGGCTTGCCAGGATGCCACTGAGCATGTGCGGGAACGAGCGGTGAATGCTGGGAGCACAGCATTCACCACATCCAGGAAATAAATGCTTGTGGGCTTCAAATGCCCACAATGAAGATGGAAACCGCCTGCAGTGAATACTATAAGTTATTCTTTCCGATGAAATCTGACACAGGCGGATATATTACACACAATATGTGAGTATGTAATGCTGAGAAGAAAAGTTTGTGAATGAACTAAAAAAAAAAAAAAAACGATAGATAGGTGGACCCCCGCTTTAAGGTGGTGATTAAACTCACTTGGTGCCTTATCTACATTTAATTAGCCTCAGAATTCAAAGGTGTTCGGGTTTAAAGGGATGAGGTGGCAACTTTAGTTGTAGTGGAAAAAATCCCATCCAAATACACGCTGGCATGCAATCTTCACCGAGTAAGAAAAACTTGTCACCGCTTCCCCATCAAACATGCACTCACCAGATAAACATGCCTCACATTCTCAGGCTCCGTAACTCCACATAAATGGACTACACAGTAAGGCCTGATTCACACTTATGCAGGTTGCAGTTTGCATATTGCAGGTGCATTTTGCGTTTTTCAATACACGCTTTTCACCTATTGAAGTCTATGGAACCAAAAACCGGAAAAAAGGCCCTGGCCCTTGCCCTGTAAACAATGTTAACTACTTACGGACCGCCCGCCGCAGTTGTACATCGGCTCTTTGAAGAGGAATATCGCTGTTATGGCAGCAGCTAGCTGCCATAACCCCAGTATTCTCTTCTTTAGTGGGTGGTCCGCTTTCAGATAAAAGTGGTCTCTGTGGTGGATTCGCCGCAAGATCACTTTTATCTGGGATGGGAGAAGGCCCCCTCTCCCCCCTGCACTCCGGTAGCGGCGGAGACGATCAGGTCCGTTACTTTGGTGGCCTGGATGCCGAGTGAGGGGAAGATGGCCCCCACTCGGGCTCCATAGCATTGACTGTCGGAAGCGACGTCAAACATCACTGCCACTCAATGCTCTTAAAGGAGAAACTTTTTTTTTTTTTATGACATTATTTAAAAAAAAAATGTTTTATTGCATTTAAGTGTAACTATGAGATGTGAGGTCTTTTTGACCCCAGATCTCATATTTAAGAGGTCCTGTCATGCTTTTTTCTATTACAAGGGATGTTTACATTTCTTGTAATAGCAATAAAAGTGACCCAACATTTAAAAAAATAAATAAATTATAATAATAACATTTTTTTTTAACGTGCCCCGTCCCGCCAAGCTCGCATCCAGAAGCAAACGCATACGTGAGTAGCGCCCGCATATGAAAACAGAGTTCAAACCACACATGTGGGGTATCGCTGCGATCGTTAGAGCGAGAGAAATAATTGTAGCCCTAGACATCACTTATGTTGTAAACCCTTGTGTTTTTTCACCTTAATGCATCCTATGCATTAAGGTGAAAAAACACCTGGCAGTCACCGCCCCCCCCGTTTTACTTACCTGAGCCCCTTCATCTCTTCAGCAGGGACTTGCTGTCCCTCTCTCCACAGGGTCCCGGCTCTTGATTGGATAGATTAATAGCAGCGCAACCATTGGCTCCTGCTGCTGTCAATCAAATTCAATGACTCGTGCACCGGGGGGGCGGGGCCGAGTCTGGCATTCGTGTCTGGGGACGCAAATGCTGGACTCAGGAGCGCGCCCGCAAGGTATCCCCCCCCCGGGAGAGCACTTCTCCTAGGGCAGGGATATGCAATTAGTGGACCTCCAGCTGTTGCAGAACTACAAGTCCCATCATGCCTCTGCCTCTGGGTGTAATACTTCACTTGTGGCTGTCAGAGTCTCGCTATGTCTCATGGGACTTGTAGTTCTGCAACAGCTGGAGGTCCACTAATTGCATATCCCTGTCCTAGGGGGTTATCTGATGCGGGGAGGAGCCGCGAGAGCCATCAGGGGACCCCGGAAGAGGATGTTCGGGGCCACTCTGTGCAAAATGAGCTGCACAGTGGAGGTAATTATGATATGTTGGTTATTTAAAAAAAATAAAAAACGATCCTTTACAATCACTTTAAGGGTAAAAGTTTGTTGCCATTCCACAAGCGGTTGCAAATTTGAAGCGTGACATGTTGGGTATCAATTTACTCGGCGTAACATTATCTTTCACAATATAAAAAAAAAAATGGGATAACTTTACTTTTTTCTTATTTTTTCTAATTTAAAAAATGTGTATTTTTTCCAGAAAAAGTGCGCTTGTAAGACCGCTGCGCAAATACAGTGTGACATAAAGTACTGCAATGACCGCCATTTTATTCTCCAGGGTGTTAGAAAAAAATATATATAATATTTGGGGGTTCAAAGTAATTTTCTAGCAAAAAAAGCAGATTTTAACTTGTAAACACTGAGTCTGAAAAATAGGCCCGGTCCTTAAGTGGTTAAATGGACTTTAGTTCATTTCTGCAAAACTGAAAACATGCTAAAAAATGCACAGGTGTGAACCAGGCCTTAAGTGATCCATCCATCTACGGCCTCCTCCAAAATAAATAGTCACTCCCAGATGGTTACTAATATAGGGGGAGAACGAGTTTCCTGTGATGCTTGTCATTTATATTTTTGATGATATTTATATTGTTTATATTAGATGTGCAGAGCTGCTATTTACCAACATTGTTGCATTATTTGGGATATATTTATAAAGGTGTAAAGACATTGCTTTTTCACACCAGACCGTTGTGGTGGTAAACTGCAACTCAGCTATATGGGGAAGCCGGTGTTCTATCAGATTACCGTTACATTGTGCAACAGAAGTGACGTGCCGACCCAAAAAAAAACTTACCGCGCATGCGTTCCAACACGCGTTCCACGGCGCTATGCGTTCCACACACTTCATCTGACGGGTAGCGGTAATCTGATAGAACACCCATGCAGACATCTCACTACACCCAGCGTATATAAATAAATATAGTAAAGTGACATCGGTGATGCTGTTTTGATGTTACTTTTTGAAAGAAGCTGGACACCAGCAGTAGGAAGGTGGCGGAGGCCATGTTGGTACACCCCACACTGCTCAGCACTAAACATTTAGGCTTTCAAAATTGAACATCCAAACAGCATCACACATGTCAATATACTATATTTATTTATATACACTCACTTTAGCGCTAAAATTACTCTGAAATTCAAGACGTAGATGGGTGTAGCAAGATGGCCGCATGGTTATTCTATCAGATGACCGCTACCTGTAAGATCATGAAGTGTTTGGAACGCATAGCGCCAAGGAGCGCATGTTGGAACACATAGCTCATGCGCAGTAAGAATTTTTGGGTCAAAACGTCACTTCCGTTGCACAATCGCGGTAATCTGATAGAACACCGGGAATGTCTAGCTAGGGGGCTGTACTATCTAACAGAAACAAAGGGGGGGCAGAGGTAGGGTAACAGGAGAACATATCAACACATAATATCACAAACACACAAATCTTTGACTATATACCGTGTTTCCCCGAATATAAGACCTACCCCGAAAATAAGACCTAGCGCTATTTTCCAGGAGGGCAACAATATAAGCCCTACCCCAAAAATAAGCTGTAGATGGAGGTGCTTGTGTACTCCTACGGGTATAATCCTCTCTGTTACGGCAGTGTGCTATGTTTGTGTCTCTGATCTAGCGGTGTCAGGTGCCTATGGTACAGAGCGGTGTTTAGTTGATCTCCCCCCTGGTCTCCTCCTCTTCTCCCGGCTGTTGGCGGGGGATCTCGGCCCCCCTCCCTCTGCAGAGCTATTCGCGGGTCATGGAAGATACGGTAGTCTCAGTGCAGAGCCTCTGCAATCAATCAACATGTCATACTGTGTGTGGTATACGGAATGGACACTCCTGTCTCCACAAGGTATTTACAGATCTTTTTTTCTTTACATGCTGGTGTGCTCTCTTTACATGCTGGTGTACTCTCTTTACATGCTGGTGTGCTCTCTTTACATGCTGGTGTGCTCTCTTTACATGCTGGTGTGCTCTCTTTACATGCTGGTGTACTCTCTTTACATGCTGGTGTGCTCTCTTTCCCGCTCTGAGTATTGCGGAGGAGAGGGCCGGCGTCCGGTGGCAGCTGGGATAGGTGGAGGAGAGCAGAGCTGAGGTGTTTTTGCACCATTGGATTGCAGGGGCACACATATTGTGTATTGTGTGCTAATGTAACAGAGAGGATTTTGGCATTTTAACTTTGTTCAAACTGGGGATTCCTGACAGGCAGGGAGGGAGAGAAGACAGCATGATATATGGTAAGACCTACCCCGAAAATAAGCCCTACTGGGTCTTTTGTTGCCAAGATTAATATACTGTAAGACCCAAGCTTATTTCGGGGAAACACGGTAGTAAAAAAGCACATCAGTGAAGAAGAAAAATTACTTCTTTGCAAAGATTTTTCTAACAGAAACAAAGAAAAGTTTTTTGTTTTGTTTTTTTAATTTTGTTTAGCAAAAAATAAAAAAAAACCCAGTGGTGCCATCAAAAGAAAGATCTATCTGTCAGAAAAAAAAAATTATAAAAATTTCAGGTAGGTACAGTGTTGCATGACATTGACATTGAAAGTGCGACAGTGCTGACATCTGAAAATTGGCCTGGGCAGGAAGGGGGGGGGAAGTGTCCAGTAGCCAGGTGGTAAAACCTACACCCAAAAAAAAGTTTTATAGGGTATCAACTTTCAATGATTAATTACATTAACTAGTTGCCGCCCGCCCACCGTCAAATGACGGCGGGGCGGCTTTCGTTCTGGTACGACGTCTGTGGCCTAGGAGACAGCGCGACCCCGATCTCTGTAAAAAGCCACGTCCGTGGCTCTTTAACCATGTGATCAGCTGTGTCCAATCACAGCTGGTCACATGTAAACAAAGAGATGCCGGTAATCGGCGCTCCTCGCCTCACACCGACAGAATGTGTGGCGAGGAGAGACGATCAGCGGCATCTCCTCACAGGAGACATCTACACATTTAATCAGTGCCCTGATTACAATAGCGTCACCAGTGCCGCAAATAAGTGCCAGCGATGCGTGCCCACCAGTGCCAGTGATCAGTGCCCACCACTGCCAACAATCAGTGCCCACCACTGCCCACAAGTGCCACCAATCAGTGCACATTAGCGATGCCAGTCCGTACAGGCTATCAGTCACGCCTATCAGAGCTGCCCATCAATGCCCATCAGTGTCGTCCATCAGTGCCACCCATCAATGCCCATCAGTACCGCCTATCCGTGCCACCTATTAGTGCCCACCAGTGCCACCTATCAGTGCCTACCAGTACCGCCTATCAGTGCCACCTAATAGTACCCATCAGTGCTGCCTATCAGTGCTCATCAGTGCTACATATCAGTGCCACCTATCAGTGCCCATAAGTGTGGCATATTAGTGCCTCCTCATCAGTGCCACCTAATCAGTGCCCATAAGTGTCGCCTCATCAGTACCCATAATTGCCACCTCATCAATGCCCACCAGTTCAGCCTATCAGTGCCTATCAGTGCCGCCTCATCAGCTCACATCACGTAAGGAGAAAAATTACTTAATTACAACATTTACATACAGAAACTAAGTAAAAAAATGTTTTTTTTTCACACTTTTTGGTCTTTTTCTTTGTTGTAAAAACTAAAAAAACAGCAGTGATTAAATACCACCAAATGAAAGCCCTATTTGTGTGAATAAAATGATAAAATTTTCATCTGGGTACAGTGTTGTATGACCGTGCAATTGTCATTCAAAGTGCAACAGCGCTGAAAGCTGAAAAATGGCCTGGGCAGGAAGGGGGTGTAAGTGCCCTGTAGGCATGTGGTTAAACTGAATGCTTTTATTGAACACAAATACAACATAATTGCATAGTTATATTTATTAAATAATTCATATACTGTATACAAAACAACGACATGCATGCAATGTTAAGGAAAGAAAGTTTCAATTAAATATATAAATAAGGGACCACAGGCCCTACTTAGATTAGTTGGGGACTTTTAAAGATGCTGCCACCGTTCGTAGGGTTACCGGCAGTGAAGCTTTTTGGCTTCACAGCCAGTTCCCTACTGTGCATGTGCGAAGCGCGCTCGGCTTTCTGAATGGCCCGGCGGTGGGAGAAGGAGGAGGGGGGCCGAACTTCGAGTGATTGCGCTGCGGCGAGATCTCTCGGAAGTGGAGATCTCTCTCCCTGAGGCCAAGAGATGTCCTTGCTGTTGTTTCTGGTTTGGCTCACTCAATGGACTGAAGCAGCACATGCCGTGGTTACCCTACCTGTAAGGGAGCATTAAGATTTTTCAGCAAGCTGGGCATTTTCTCAGAGCAATACACTGTTGTAGAAGCGACCATCCCCTACAATAACCCCAAAATAAGCGAATACACATGGGATCAAGTCACCTATGGCCAGCATTAGCCGGGTAGCAATAGAACGCATTACATGTCATTACAAGTCATAAAGGTCCCCATTCCATTGTCATGTTCCTTGTCTTGATTTGTTGATGTATAATGACTCTGAGTCTATATGACTACACCATGCTCAGTCTGGTGTTCACAATGTCCATTTCTTGGTCCATATAACAAGGATAACAGGAGAGCTCCAGTGGTGACTGTCCCTCTTGACCTGTTAGCGCCAACTCTCTCTTTGAATCCTCTCCTGTGATTGGTCAGTTCAGTCATGTGCTCTGTCTCCGCAGAACTGTGACACATCCGTGGTGACTGATGCCGCGTAGCAGTGGCTGCCCCTCGGAAACCATATTTGTCCTTGGATCGTATACAAAAGTTTTCACTGTCCCTTCGCCGTTCCCATTTCTTCCGCCCATAATATAGATCTTCCCTCCGCAGACAGTCACCCCGCAGCTTTCCTGCAGAACAAGAGAGACATCAGTTCAGTTTTATTATAGCTGAACTCCAACGTTCAGTCTTGCACAGTTGTACCGGCTCCTCTCCTCTACTGAAATGGCCTACTCTGATCTCAGTGCACACTGTGAGCTTCTTACAAAGCTGCAGCAAGTCAGACAGAGGCTGTCTCAGTTCCTGGCTGAAGGCCATTCAGCATCATCTAGACCAGAGGTGCCCAACCACCAGATGTGTCCCGCCACCTACTGCTCTGCGATGGCGGGTTGGCAAGCCCAGATCGTGGGTTCCCGACCCACCATCCCCGATCATCAGTATGAATGGAGCCGGCGCTAGAGGAAGCATGCGGCTGCAGTAGAGGGCAGAGCCAATTTTTCCTGTATAGGCGCCTGCTCCTGTCACAGGTAGAGTGATACCAAATGCACTCTGCCTCCTGGGACAGCAGAGGTTCCCCCATCAAATCAGAGGTCTCCCCTTTACATTAGAGGTTCCCCCTTTACATTAGAGGTTCCCCATCACATCAGAGCCCTACATTAGTCCCCCCTTTATAAAAACTTCTCATCACATCAGAAGCCACACTATTCCCATTGGATGCTACCCCATACATCAGGGTCCACCCAATACATTGGAGTCCCCTACCACAGAGTCTCCCCATCCCATCAGAGCCCTACATTACTCCAGCAGCATAGAAGAAGGCAGGAGGTGGAGCAGGTCTGGATAGAGGTGCACTCTGTCCTCTCCTAAATGCAGGAGGCATCAGCATCATGATTTGCCATGGTGCGGGCAGGACACCATGCCTCCTGGCTCTAGACCTTCAATGGTTTTATGAGGCAGGTGGCCGGTCTGCACCATGGTGACACATAATGCTGATCTAGGGCAAACTGTCCCTTCTTTGCGGCACCTCTCTTGCACATTTTAATATACATTTCTAAGTCCAGTGTTGTGGCTTCTGTCTTGCATTGTGCTGTGTTTTCGATCTGTTCTCACCAGTACACCAGGTAATGCAGCCACCTCGCTCCACACATCTGACTCCGGCTGGTATTTGAAGATGGTGCTCATTAACCCGCCGACAACATAAATCGTCCCATCTAGCTCAACCGCACTGATACAGTCCTTCTGGAATGGGGCTGGAGACTTATAGGTCCATTTATCATCCATGGGATCATAACACTGAACCTGGAAGACATATAACTTTCATCAGATTGCTGAAGGATTACAATTTTCCCACAAAATTCAAGATGGAGGGAAATACAGAGGACATGCTAAAACAGTATCTCTTAATGTCTATAGACGCATTTGTTTGGGTTAGTTTTGGTAGTATGGAAAGGTTAAAACACCCATTAGTAGACATGTGCACAGCCAAAAAATTTGTTCATTTTCGTTTCATTGGTTTATTATTTATTTCGTTTTTCGGCTCATTCGTTATGATCGCGATTCGTAAATTCGTTCATTCGTAAATGCGTACATTCGTACATTCGTAAATTCAAACATTCATTCATTCGTTCATTCGTACATTTTTACATTTGTAAATTAGAAAATTCGGAAATTTGTAAATTCGAAGTTTGAAAATCCAAAACCCCGAAAATTCAAAAATCTGAAATAGTAACTAACTATTAAATTATAGGTATTGTAATTTCCTTTCAAATTTGACTGTCAGTGAACGTAACAAATACGAATTCATCCGAAGTTACGAATTATCCAAAACAAATGCTGCATCTAAACAAATGGAACGGAACAAATTAATAATAAATAATAATAAAACGTTGTGATTATTATTATTGTTATTTATTATTATTACCGTAATTCATTACGTTCCATTCCGTTTTTTCGGATCATTCATAACTTCGGATAAATTTGTTTGTGTTACGTTCACTAACAGCCAAATTTGAAAGGAAATTACAATACCTATAATTTAAAAGTTACTAGTAATTACTAATAGTTAAGTTATTATTAGTTAATTATTTCAGATTTCCGAATTTTCGAATTTACAAATTTACGAATTCGCTAATTTACTAATGTATGAATGTACGAGTGTACATTCGTAAATTGCGAATGTACGGATGCCCGAATTTACGAATGTCCACATTTATCGAATTTACAAACATTTGGAAAAAATTCGTTAAACGGATTTTTCGTTAATTCGGATATTCCCGAATTAACGAATTTGTCAGAATTAGTTAAAAACTAATTCGGAACTAAACGAATTGCACATGCCTACTCATTAGTTTATTTTTTTCACTGTTTATGTATTCACTTCCTGTCCCAGAGACGTAATAAGTTAGAGGAGATCTCCCAAAGTTAAAGGAATTCCACTCTTATGCCGCGTACACGCGACCGTTTTTGCCGTTGGAATAAACTCCGAAGGTTTCTCTGACGGAACTCCGGCGGAATTCCATTCAAGCAGTCTTACCTACACACGGTCAAACCAAAGTCCGACCAAAGTCTGACCGTCCAGAAGGAGGTGAGGTACAACACATGTGACGGGACTAGAAAAAGGAAGTTCAATAGCCAGTAGCCAATAGCTTCCGTCTCATACTCGCTTCAGAGCATGCGTCGGTTTTTTTGGTCCGTTGGAACAGCATACAGACGAGCGGTTTTCCCGATAGGAATTGGTTCCGTCGGAAATATTTAGAACATGTTCCATTTCTAGGTCCGTCAGAACTTTTGAAAAAAAAAGTCCAATGAGGCATACACAGGCATGCTTTAGGCAGATGTCCCCATTAGATTGCTCCTTACCTTTTGTTCTAGGGATAACTCTAATGCCGCATACACACGGTCGGACTTTTCGTCTACAAAAGTCCGACGGAGGCCGACGGACCAAATCCGGCTGACAATCCGATCGTGTGTGGGCTTCCGCGGACTTTCAGCTGACTTTTTCAGCGGAAAATCTGACGGACTTTAGATTTGGAACATGCTTCAAATCTTTACGTCGTAACTCCGCCGGACCCAGAAATCTGCTCGTCTGTATGCTAGTCCGACGGACAAAAACCCACGCTAGGGCAGCTGTTGGCTACTGGCTATCCAGTGTACGTCATCACGTACGAATCCGTCGGACTTTTGTGTGATCGTATGTAGGCAAGTCCGTTCGTTAGAAAGTCTGCCGCAAGTCCGCCAAAAGTCAGTCGAAAGTCTGTCGGACGGGCTGTCGTACTTTTGTAGCCGAAAAGTCCGACCGTGTGTACGCGGCATAACATTTTTTGATTTCCCCTCACTTTCTATCACATTGACAATGATCAGCAATAAAAATAAAGGGGATTGATCTCCTCGATTGGGATACAGAAAGCAATAAAACATGACAGATGGTCTAATCCTTCCATAACTCTGTTGAAAACTAAAAAAAACATGGTCAATTTTCTCAACCATTTTACCCCAAAAGGAACCCTTGAAATCATTTCTAGGTCTTGGGAAACCCTTTTAAAACCAATTTATTGGGAGTTCAGTGGGTAAAATGCTTCTTATATTGGTGGTCAGTAGGAAGAATGTCTCCCTTTCAGATTTAGACCTTGGGGGGCCCGGGTCACTTCAAATTCGGGGGCCCCTCATATTACACAGGTAATTGGAATTGGCAAGTCATACATCACAGTTATGCATCACACTACAATAATTACAAAAATTCTTTCTTCCTGCACTTGGCAGCATCTGCAAAACCTTTAACTTAAGCTGGCCATTTCAGAAGGGACCAGATTCGATCTATCTATAGGCAGGTGGTTGTTGTTGGATAGACTTGGATACAACCACTAGCAGTAATCATTGTGTTTTACCAGCCGGGAAGGCTCCCGGCAGACCACCCCCCCTTCTTCCCGCGCCCTGGACGGACACAATAGCGCTGTGGCAGGCATTCCCCCTATCAACCCTTATTGTGTTGATGGGGGAATCAAGTGATTTTCTTGCACCGATGATAGAAGGAAAACAAACTGCATAAACTATGGGCTGCCTAACTCATCTTGAGGACATTGCTCTCGACTGCAAGTAGGCACAGAGCACTTAGTCTTTAATGGGTCATCGTGGTTCTCAGATAATTCTTTATCAGTGCCAACCTTTCTCCCAAGCAACTAGTGGCCATCATGCTCAATTGTACCTTTTGCCCCCTTTTAAATCCGGCACTGGCCACCATCAAATGAGAGATCAGTCAGCCAGAGCTCAAGGACCCCTAGAAAATTCTGTTGGAACCCTGGGGTTCCATTAAACACTGGTTGAAAATGGCTGGCCTAGAGCTACTATCATTTGTTTGGCCAACTTCTGGATTACTCACTTGCTTGTGCTAGAGTTCTAGTACTTAGAATGTAGCGCCGTCCCCAGTCTTCTGTAACATTATATTATTGACCAAGCTCTCTAGGCTTCTAGTAATGAGCTGACTGTCACTCACTTGTCTATAGTAGACTTCTAGGCCTAAACTGACTTATGTCTGATTCAAACAGATGGTCCTGTACCAAAGAAGGGGGAAGGAACCAATGGACTGACACAAGTATGAATGTATACTCAGACAAAAAGATTACGGAAAACAAAATAAAAAAGCCCAACTGATCACTTGATCTTTTTACCATCAGTCTTCCATGTTTCCATGTTTGTTAATTTTATCTATAGCTATTGAGCTCGGAAACAGCTCATCAGCATGACAGACATGTCGGGAGCTCCATTTGCTAGCTGAAAATGAAAATACTAAACATTCATAAAAAATATTGACTGACTGACTGAAAAAAAAAAGAAAGTATACAGGTATGTCTTTACTTTTTTTAGTCCTCACCATACTAAATTAATAAAAAAAAGTATACAAAACCACAATGGTCATTGGGAAGAATTACCATCTTACAGATAGCTAAAAAGATCAGTGGTGTCAGTGGGAACTTATGTGAGAGGTAAAAATTGCTCATTGCATAAAGAACCCCTGGTAAACTCTGGAGAAACTATTGGGTTCCATGGAACCCTGGTTGAGAAACCCTGCAATAAACATTCAAACATAACTGACTTTATTACACAATCTATTTCAATATTAGAACTGTAGAATTAGAACTGTAGATTACCTTGTCTGTGCTCTGATGATCATCTACTGCTCCACCAATGACATAGAGCTTGTTCATACAAGTGACCACCCCTGCAGAGCTCACAGCTTCCAACATGGGAGTGGCAGTAGTCCAGGCATTGGTGAACGAGCTGTACCGTTCCATTGTGGTCAACCTACTCTGACCATCAAAGCCGCCAACTGCGTAGATCTATGGAGAAGAAGAGAGGCACTTTATATTATTAGGGGAATTTTTAATATTGTCATAAATGTAAAATCAGTCATATAAAATTGTATTTTTTATAGACTCACAGGGATTCACTAATTATTATCTTCACCCCTTCATGTCATATATTCCTGGTGGGTGGTTGGAGGGGGGGGGGGGTGATAAAAATGCAGGTCAACCACCTCTACTAACTGTCTCTCTGCCATTCATGTGAATGAGGTCTTACCAACAAGTGTGACCTCCTCCAGTTCTGGCAGGTCTCCAAACATTGATGCAGCTCTGCCCTCCATCCCTTTACCCTACTGCCCCCATCTACTCTACTTGAGGGTTCCATATCACTCCCGTTTGGCTACTGGGTGGCCACCGATGATGTAACAGGGGGGGGCCAACCGCGAGCCAGATGTAGGGTGAGTGTTTATGTTTTGTTACTTTTTCCTCTTCTCTTTTATTTCTTTTACTGAACGTTTTTTTGTATGGTAGGTGGGCTACAACATAAGCAGACCTAGCTTAATGCCAAGTCTGCCTTAAGTACCCTTGCAAAAGCTCCATGTACACATTTACACACAATTATTTATTCTTTGCACTGTGTGTTGGTTTTTATATGTACATACAAACTGTGACTTTTCCTTCTATATATATATATATATATATATATATATATATATATATATTTTTTTTTTTTTTTTTTCTAAGCAGACGCATTGGAACAATCAGAACAAGTTCTGTTAGAGACCAGCACTGGTCCACACTTGTGGATTTAATTAACCTTTTTTATTTGGTTAATTCTCCTTTCAGGGGGTGTGGCAGGAGGCGTGTCCTATTCCTACATACGTTTGCTAGTAGGTGTCCCTCATTCCCATCTCAAAATGTTGGGAGGAATGCTAAAAGCTGCAGATAATCCATAGGATCCTGAAGAGTCAGAGGGGGTCAGTGAAGATTTATTGGTCCATGGTTTGCAGTTACCCTCCCACACACACCTGTCCCTTCAGTGCCACCATTCCGTGTCTCCATCTCCCTGTGTTCAGCGAGGCGACTTTAACCCAACTGTTGACGTTGACATTGAGCATCCAAACATGCCGGCTGTCTATATGACCACCTGGAATTTAACATAAAAAACAATTGTTCATTTTTTGTCTGTAGTAGTCCAGACACATTTAAAAAAAAAAAATATCTCCTATACCTCTGCAATACATACGCCCCATGTTTATGCTTTAAAAAAACAAAAACAAAAAAAAAACTAAACTAATTACAAAAAATACCTTCTGGTCTGCCAGATAGTCAATGAGCTCATAACTTCCTGTTTGAACTGACAACGCTGCCTCTGCTACAATGAAATCCCAGACAGTTTAGTCAGCACTGCCTTTGTTCTCCTCTGCTGGACTACATAACACCTCTCCCGCCCTCATCCCTGTAACATAAGGGGGAGGTGAGCTGACAACGCTGCCTCTGCTACACTTGAATCCTGGATAGTGTTGTCAGCCTTTTTTTTGGGGGGGGGGGGCTACATAGCTTGTCTCCCTCTCCTCATCCCTGTAATAAAAGGGGGAGGTGTTCTGTACTCCAGCAGGGGAGGACTCAGGCAGAGTGGATAACACTGCATAGGCTTTTACTGCAGCAGAGGCAGAGCTGTCAGCTCACTACAGGAAATTAGGAACTCGCTGTATTTCTGGCAGGAACAGCAGTCATTTTTTCTGTACTTGTACGCTGGATTCACACCTCCGTGTCTTTGCTTGATGCATTTTCCCTCAAAATAAATAAAAATGCACCATATGCATGTCAATGCATTGCAATGTGAGATGCAAACTCCATGCATATGCTGCCATGGCAGGTTTTTGAACCCCAAGGACGCCCCAGTGCTGCAAGGCTTAAAGAGGAACTGCAGTCTCATAGCTCCCAACTGTCCCTGATTTGGAGGGACTGTCCCTGATTGGGGGCAATGTCCCTCTGTCCCTCATTCCTCCTCATTTGTCCCTCATTTTGGTCTGATCTATATAGTTGTTTATAAAATGCACTTTTTAACTATCAAAAATTGTTTCCCAGCGCTAAACCTTTCATCTGATTTCTAAATTGCTGCATTTGTAAGTTTTAAAAGCCAATATAAAGGAATAGTAGTGGTAAAAAAAAGCACTTTTTTTGTTAATTCACCTTTAAGGGGGTGTGGCAGGGGGCGTGCCCTATGCCTACATACATTTTCTAGTAGGTGTCCCTCATTCCCACCTCAAAATGTTGGGGAAAAAAAAAAGTGTCCAGCTGCATTCTCTTTAGATATATATAATTTTGCGCTGATTGCATTTTTATCTTGTATTATAGTGTGTCATAACTGTTCACAAAACAAATGGCAGCCTCTTTCTGCAGCAGTGGTGACGCTAAATAAATGATAATACATTGTGGATAATACATTTGTGCTCATAAGTTTACAAACCCTGGCAGAATTTATGATTTCTTGGCCATTTTTTTTTTTTGAGAATATGAATGATAACACAAAAACTAACCATGAGTGAAAGAAACGTTTTGGTGTTATTCATATTCTCTGAAAAATGGCCAGGAAATCATAAATTATAAATTCTGCCAGGGTATGTAAACTTATGAACATAACTGTATGAGAACTTTTGCAAAAAAAAAAAGGCTCAACCATCACAAAATTTATTTTTACTACCACTGTATGAATACAAGTTTGTAAAAAAAAAGCGAAAGTCATAACAGTGGCACCTAGTGACAAAATTACAGAATGCATTATCATGGTTGCACCCACAACCTTCCTACAAGCCAGTGTTGCCAACCTACCAGATTGAAATTTACTGACACCACACCCAAAAATTACTGGCACCGCCAAGTTTTTACTGGCATTTCCAAAAGTTACAAAATTACAGTTTTAACTGCAAATTAGAGCTTTTAGGCTACAAACAAATACAATATGCAATTAGCAATATGATTTAAGGTTAGATAATAAGGCAAAAAACATATTTCCTTTTTTTATTTTGATATAGTAAGTAAGTAGCTCAGGGACTGGCCTCAGGAGGGCAAGAAATTAGAACGGGCGGCACACACATAAAACTGACTCTCACAGTGACACTGACAGCAGTGTGCAGCAGCACAGATGATGATGAGACCTCACTGACACAACACGTCCCCTCCTGAGTCACAGTGACAGTCTCTCTCCAAGCCAAGCGGTCCCTCCAGTCCACTCCAGTCTAAACAGCACTGACGGTCCCGGTCCCAGCCTGCCTTGCTCCCATACCGCAGACCCGCACACGAGGCTCTGGCCCCTCTGCTTGGCTCCATTGCACTATGACATCACACTACATGCTCAGGCACCGCCTCCGCCAGAGCCCCCCCGATCACACTGTAGCAGGCACGTGGATGGTCCCAGCTGACTCCGGACCAAGCCGAGTGTCACAGCCATATTTTTTTACTGGCAACCTTTTACTTTTACTGGCATTTACTGGCAGGAGAAAATTGCCTGTTTTTTACTGGCTGCCAGTAAAAATACTGCTACAAGTGTAACTACGGGCAAAATAAACAATGACAAATATGATTCAATCTGGCAATAGCATTAGCACAGCAGTTTCTGAAGTCATGCCTGTATATTTTATAACCTATCGATTCTGCAAGTAGATCTGTTATTCCTTCACTTCCAACACTATTATTATCATTATACAGTATTTATATAGCACCAACAGTTTGTTCTTTAGAGTGCTTTACAATATAAACAATACAGCAACAATACAATTCAATACCAGAGGGTTAGGAGGGCCCTATTACTATTCGTTCTCCATGGAAAACGCACAGCAGCATTGTCAGCCTGAGGAGAGGATAGTCCTAGAAGGATATAAATTGATTTTAAAAGAGAAAGAAACAAGTTTGAACCTTCAGCTGACACATTGGCGGTCTCTGCACCCTTTTACTGTGAACTATTTGGGATACTTTGTTAAGATATACTCTTACCTCTGTAAATTACAGATACAGTGGAACTCGGATTGCGAGTAACGCGGTTTACGAGCGTTTCGCAATATGAGCTGTGTTTTTTTTTTTTCAATCCTGACTCAGGTTGCGAGCGTTGTCTCGCAAGACGAGCAGGATTCAAGCTGCTGGGATGTGCAGTACCGCATTTGGCCAGAGGTGCGAGGGGCGCCGGTTCCCGAGTGTCTCCGAACGTCTCCAAGTGTTTCCGAGTGTCTCCGGCGCCCCCTGCACTTTTGGCCACATGCGGTACTTCCTTAGAGAAAATTGCGCTGCGCTTAGGTATACATCAATATATGTGTTTTCCTTATCGGTATCATATACAAAGGTGCTATGCGCATGCGATCCAGAACAAAATAATACCATATATCCAAAAGGATGTGCTACCAAATTCCACATCCAAAGTGCAATGTGCTTAATAACAAATGAACTCTATATGCATAAAAAATCGTGCTACTAAATGTTGTATCCAAAGTGCATTGGGCTTACTCCTAATATAGGTACTTCCTAGTCCAGCAGTGGCTGTGGAACGGATTATCTGAGTTTCCATTATTCCCTATGTGAAAACTCGCTTTGATACACGAGTAATCCAAGGTATTACTATACCTTCCTTTGAAGGTTCAGCGCTCCACTGTACAAAGAGCCACGTTAAATAACCAACAAGTGCCCATATGTGTTAATTCATACCTGAGATATAAATATTATTCTTCAATGCGCAGGTGGCCATCTCTGATCTGATGTATCCTGGGAGTCCAGAGAGCCCCGCCCACTGTCCCGTCTTAGGGTCATAGCTGTCAATGTATGGTAACTTTAAGTCCCCTTTCTTGTCACAGCCACCAATCACAACAATCATTTCAGACAAATCCATGAATCTGGAAAGATATAAATCAGATATGGAGCTCAGATATGGTCACAAATTTTTAAAGTCACCTTTTCACCAATTTTGTACAGCAAACTTCATAGTTTACAGAATTTATGGGCAATAAAGCTCCACCAAATTTTTTTTATTTTTTTATTTTTTATGAATAACCTTGTATATACTATACATAAGACCAATTATGAGTAAATTGTCAAAACCTCAAAAAAAAACTCAACCACAAAGAAAAAAAAAACAAAAAATACAGCAAAATAAAGTGCAACAACGTGTAAGATTATTTAATATTTTGGAGTATTTATTGTTAATCATGATCACTAATAAAAAAATAAAAAACACATAAATAACCTAAAAAAAAAAAAAATAAATGCAAAAAATACTTTTTTCCCCTTTCATTAATATTATTATTATTTTTTTTTTACATTGTGTTGTTTTATTTTAAAGTAACATTTTTGTACGTTTCCTAGACAATAGGAAAACAATAAAGTCCGTCTCACCTACAAGCAATGCTCAAAATCAGGGTCGGTTTACAAACACCCTAACACATCATAAACCTGAACCTTATGACTAAACATGAGCAAAATTCAGAGTTATATTTTGGCATAAAGTTCACAATTTTGGCATAATGCTATGTAGTAAAGGTTGGAAGGGCAAAATTAAGATGGGCAGATTCCTGGAGGTTACAAATGCTGCTTACAGCTATCCTTGATCTGTTCTTAAGCCAAACAACAAATGTCATTGTCGTGGTCTGCAGTCCTATTATTTTAGCTCTTTTTTTTTCAGAAAGAAAAATAAGACAGTAAAAAAAGAAAAATTAAAAAAATAAATAAATACAACTATACAGAAATGTCAAATAGATAAAAAAAAAAAAACTAAATTAAATAATTTAAGCTACCGTATATACTCGAGTATAAGTCGTTCCGAGTATAAGTCGGGGCCCTAATTTACCACAAAAAAATGGGAAAAACTTATTGACCCGAGTATAAGACGAGGGTGAGAAATGCACAGCTACTGTAAGTGGAAAAGAGGGTCAACAATGCCCATTTGCAGCCTCACTGTGCCCATTTGCAGCCATAGGTCCCCTGAACTTCAAACTCGGTAGTTAAGGGTTCCTAGATGCCCCCTAGCTGCAGCCAAAATTTGGGGTTTCTGAACCCAAAGGGTCCCGAAATGACAATGCTGAAGTTAGACACAGTTGACCGAATTTGGGGCCCCGTATCTCGGGGCCACTTAGTGCTAAGAACCCCAAATTTGGTGTGCAAACCCAGTGGAACTAGCACCATAAAATTTCCAAAGCTGGGGTTTCTAGCACCAAGTGGCCCCGAGATACAGGGCCCCAAAAATCAGTTCAGAAAATGTCAAGCACTTTTCTGCAGCAGAGAATGACATTTTCTGAACCAGTTTTGGGGCCCCGTATCTCAGGGCCACTTGGTGCTAGGAACCCCAGCTTTGGATATATTGTGGTACTAGATCCACTGGGTTTGTATACCATATTTGGGGTTTCTAGCACCAAGTGGTCCTGAGATACGGGGCCCCAAATTCGGTTCAGAAAATGACATTTTTTGCTGCAGAAAAGTGCTTGACTCGAGTATAAGTCGAGGGGGGCACTTTCAGCACAAAAAAAATGTGCTGAAAAATTCGACTTATACTCGAGTATATACGGTATCCTACATACAAAGGAAATACCAATGACAAAATAAGAAAATAAAAGTAAATCAGAGAATTTATTTATTTTTATTATTCATTTATTTTTGCGGTGAAAATCTGTGAAAAGTAGAAATTAAAGGCAAAAGACAGAGTGAAAAGGGATTAGAACACCTTTCAGTTTTTATTGCTGTCTGTGTCCCCATTAGGGATATAATTATCCTCTCTATTTGTCCGGTTTTCCATTATGATTGAAAGTGAAAGCAAAAGAAAATCCCAAATTTTGGATTGTCCCTAGAAAAGTAATATAGGGGAAACCGTTCTAGTATACTAGTTTTGGGAGTCCCTTAGGGATTATCTAAATTTGCAGGGAATTCCTCTCACTTCCTGTCTTAGCTATGGCACAGGAAGTGAAGAGATATCTCCACCGATGGGACACAGATGACAAAAAAATAAACTGACAGGGGTTATAACCCTTCCTTACTCTATGCAAAATTAAAGTTCTACTTTAATGGAAAAATCCATTTCACCAAAACCACTCCGCTCATCCCTACTAATGACATAACCTATAGACAAAACAAGTAAACAATATATTATTACCTTCTTGGCCTCATCCTAATTGAATTGCGAGTGTCACCTAGAATATGGTACATCTGAGCTTCGTAAAATAGAGGGAAACACTCTGGGGAATCTTGGATGATTTTGTCCATTTTCACCTTCTCCAGAAAATAAGCAGGGTCCAGCATGGGCAATCTGACATGTTCTAAAAGATCCTTTGGTACCTTTTCATCTGTTGTTTTATTTTTCTTGAGCCATCTCAAGACGGCTTCAATGACCACCTCCTCCTTGGGCACCACCAAGTCATCACTGGATAGGTACTCGATGAGTTCTTCTTTGCTTAAGTCCAAGAATTCCTCCTGCATGGAAACTTCTGTAAACCTTTCCAACATCATCTTCTTGGTTTTATCAGCCAAAGAAGGAATGGATAATGTGTCTGCAATCTTCTTTATCCCTACACAGTTCAAAGGGTCAAGTTGACATTCAAGAAATTTCACGCAGAGGTTTCGTAAACTGCTGATGTCAAGGAAGTCTGACATACAGAGGATCTCCTGAACATTTTCTTCTTGAATTGTAATTCTTCCTTCGTACATGAAGTCCAAAACTAGAGCCATGTATGACGCTGAAACTTCAGGAAGGCTGACCATGCCAAGATGACTTTCTTTGAGGTTGCTGGTGAACATGGCCTTAAAATAAGCACTTTTGGTAGACAGGATGGCTCGGTGGCAGGGGAATTGCTGACCTTCTACTTGTAGCGTTAGATCGGTGAACAACCCATTCTTCCTCGAGATGTTTAAACTCTCTAGAATTTCCATAGCGTAACATGACCCAACACAGGGACTAGAATCTCCATGTGTTAGATTTTCTCCCATGGGGCTTTGAAGACACTTGGTCCTTGGTTCTGTTTTCATCCTATAAAGCAACATATCACAATGAATATATACTGTAAATGATAGAAAATAAATGGACCTTTATTTGATCATTTAAAATTTTATGTAACTTTAACAAAAAATAACTAGCATTGCCTTATTTTTTTATAGTACCACCTTGTCGCTTTAGTGGTGCTTCAAAGCCTCCATAGAAGTCTATGACAAAGCTCACTTGAAACACCTGTTGAGAGCCTTTAATTCAGCTTTGCTTTGTTTTGGAGAAATTTCAGGTATGAGATATCAGCACACACACAGGGCATCTGCCAAGCTTCATTAAAGCTTCCAAAGAGCACCACTGCATTTCATGGGCACTGATCTGGCTGCATTTAATGGGCACTGGTAAGGCTGAATTTAATTGGCACTGGTAAGGCTGCATTTATTTGGCCCTGGTCAGGCTGCACTGATAAATATTTTAGTACACCATTTGGTTCAGAATATTTTTTTTTTCTTGTTTTCCTCCTCTAAAACCTAGGTGCGTCTTATGCTCAGGTGCATGTTATGGAGCGAAAAATACGGTACACATTTTATGGGACCTAATATTGTGATGATTGTAATTGTGATTGCGGTATTTTTTGTTTGACATTCATTATTACACAAGTTTTTTTGCAGTATAATGTCAATATTGGGTAGTGCAAAACCATATTTTGTATTACTATTTGCTTGTGATTTGGGAACACATTAAGGTGTTTGGCAGCAATCTCTTACAGGTTTTGACTGTTTTTGCATCCACTGATTGGTAGCGCACAGAGTATTGATTTAAATATTTTTGTTTTATTGGTGACAACCCCTTTTACAATGTTTTTAAAATACATTTTGCCAAGTAACAGTAAATGTGGGGTCAGGACAAAAAAATTCACAGTCCACATAAAAGACCATAAGAACAACATATAGAGAGATGCATACCACTGAGCCTGGTTTAAGCTACATTTTCCCTATATAATGTATGTGAATTATGTGTAATAATAAAACATGGTGCTGATCAGGACAGAAATGCTGACAGGGGACAACCACTTTCAGCAAGGGGAGTATCCATGTGTGTTGAATCCTTCAATAAATCAAGAAATCAACCATTGAAGAATTTTTTTTGCAAATTTTGTACAATGCTACGGAGCATCCGTATTTAATAAGTGTGATACAGAATGATCTGCCAGTCCAAAATAACTACACAAATCTATGATGTTATCTAAATACAATGCATTATTAGGGTGAGATTTAATTCAAGCTAATAGCTTTGCAAATTCTGAGTCATGGTGCAGCCAATCAATAATTGCCATTAGCAGACGTATTGTGTTAATGAGATGATATCACTTTGCCTCAGGGCAGGGCAATGTCACTTTGATGCCAACGATAATATTTCCAGTTTATGATGATGCTACCATCATGTTTCTGGTACAACACAAGCGAGGATTTTGTTTTTAATAATGTCCTGCCAATTTTTATTTATTTTTATATTACAAAAATATATATATATACACATACATACATACATATATATATATATATATATATATATATATATATATATATATATATATATATATATATATATATACACACATACATACATACATATATATATACACATATATACATATATATATATATATATATATATATATAAATATATATATATATATATATACACATATATACACACACACACAGTATAGATAGATAGATAGACAAATAAAACAAATAAAAAACCAAAAAACAAAAAAGATTTCCCATTTAAAAAAAATAATTAAAAAAAAAAAAGATAGCGGAGGAGGAAAGGGGGGAGAAGGAGTTAATAAGAGCTGCTTTAGGTTTACTGAGCCTAGGTTCACACACTGGTGCGTGCAAAATACCTGCATGTGATTCGCACCGGAATCTCACCTCATTCTGGTGCACATGACATGCGATGTCTTTGCGGTGCGATTCGAGCCGTACAGTTTGTAGAGCTCAAATCACATTGCATCTGCACCAAAATGGTGCAGGACCCTTTTTATTCCCTGTGCAATTGCTTTGGAGTGCGATGAGGGGAAACGCAGCGAATTGCGCATTTCCTGCATCGCATAAAGCCTCGTACACAGGATCAAAGTATCGGATGAATTTTCGTCAGTTTTTTGTTGCATGCTAGTCTCATGTCGAAGGTGAAGAGGCTACTTACCATCCGAAAATTTTCGTACGACAGAATACAACTTCAGAAGTGACGTCACGTGTTGAATAGTTTTGCATGTGTTCTTTCATTTCTGAGCATGCGCAGTCTTGCTCTTATGATTTTTTATATTTGAAAACCGTACTAATTATAGGAAAATCAGACGTTGTGTTCACATCCATCAAATAAAATTTATAGCCTGCATATCCAGCTTTTGTCATCTGAAAATTCAGAATCGGCTGCCGAAAGCATCGTACTACTAACGATCCGAAAATCGGCAGATCGTTCATCAGACAAAGTTTTACTTCCGATTTTCTGATCGTGTGTACGGGCCTTTAGAGTGAGCCCGGGCTGAAGGTTAATAAGGTGCTAAATAGGAACAATACAGCATTTATAAAGAAAAAAAAAAAACAAGTTAATTTTCTTTGTACTTCCAAGGTTCCTGGAATTGACTTTGCCCTGGTTCACACTGATGCGATGTGGAAAACGCACAAGATCCACTGCGTTTCCCCGTATTGCACTCCAAAACAATCTCACGGTGTCCATGAAATCTGTTGCGGGTATCAATGTTAGATTAATGACACCCCAAAACAGATTGCAAAATGCAATGCGATTGCCTGAATCGCATTGCGTGGGTGTGAACACCCATGTGATGCGATTCAGGTGTGGGGGGAAAAACAGGGACCTGCACCATTTTGGTGCAAATGCAATGTGATTTGAGCCATACATCGCATTCGTGTGAACCAGGGCAAAGTCAATTCCAGGAACCTTGGAAGTGGAAAGAAAAGTATGCTGTTTTTTTTTATACATACCCTGTTTCCCCGAAAATAAGACCTAGCGTGACTGTTGGTGATGGCTGTAATATAAACCCTACCCCCCAAATAAGCCCTAGTAAAACCTTGTAGGTCTTATTTTCAGGGTAAGGGTTATTTTGGGGGTAGCGCTTATATTGTAGCCATCACCGACAATCACGCTAGGTCTTATTTTCAGGGAAACAGGGTATTATTCCTATTTAGCACCTTATTAACCTGCAGCCCTGGTTCACATTAATGCGATGCGGGAGACGCACAAAGATTTTCTGTGTTAACCCGCATTGCAACGCACTCCAAAGCAATCGCATGGGGGTAAAAAAAGGGTCATGCACCACTTTGGTGCGGATGCAATGCGATTTCAGTCATACAATATGTACGGCTCAAATCGCACCGCAAAGACATCGCATGTGATGTGCACAGGAATGAGGTGCGATTCCTGTGCGAATGACATGCGGTGTTTTGCACGCACCAGTGTGAACCCAGGCTCAATCTGCAGATTAAAAGGACACACCCTTGATCTGCACATAACAGAACTAATAATACATTGTAACAATAACATTGTTATATATATATATATATATATATATATATATATATATATATATATATATATATATATATATATATATATATGTAACATACATAATAAAGTTATATATTTATTAATTTAAGGAATTTCCAGATTGCAGGGTTGATTTTTGGAGGCGTCCCTGAAGACCCTGGGGTACAGAATAGGACTCCCATTTCCCAGTGATTTTGCCACGTATAGGAAGCACAGTGAGTGGGGAGGAAAAGGAGGATCTGGGCATGGAGCTACCCTTAATTTTAGATATACTTTTTTTGACCATAATCCAAGGTCTTCAAGTGGTCACACCAATGGTTTTTTTTTTAATCTTATTAAACAATTATTTTGCAAATACCGGTACATATTTAATACAGGGGGCACCCATTCTGCCATCGCATTGCTTTTTTGGGATTTCTAAATCTTAAATCCTAAATATCACATCTAAAGCTGTTTGCTTTTGGACTGTCTCTCTATGACTGAAATTCTCTAAAGCCTCATCTGAACTGAGCAGACAAGGAGAAGAAGGGAGAAGGAGATATGTTATGTTTCTGACTTCTTCAATGGTGTGCATATTATTAAAAGATGGAAGCATTGAGCACAATAATAAATTAAACAAGCATCTCTTTTTTTTTTCAGCAGAGCTCCTAAGACTAGCCAGGTAGACATGTAAGACAGCTGCAACTAAGAGCCCATTCACACAGGGACGACTTGTCAGGCGACCTAGTCGCCTGACAAGTCGCCTCCCGTTCTGTGCTATGGATCCGTTCTAAGGGGAGCGACGCAAGTCTCTCCGACTTAGAAAAAGGTTCCTGTACGACTTCGGGGGCGACTTGGGGCGACTTGCATAGACTTCTATACAGAAGTCGTTTTGCAAGTTGCCCGGGCAGTCGTTTGCAGGTCGCCTCGCTGAGGCGACCTGCAAGTCGTGTTGCCCTTGTGTGAATGGGGTCTAACATTTGGTAATTAATGTAATGTATTCCTAGATACCATGTAATATTAATAAGGAAAATAATGTTTTAACTAGTTATATTCCTGAACATAATTAAAAAAGAATAAAATAAACAAATAAATAATTAAAAAAATAATAATAAAAAAAAAATAAATAAATAAAAATAAATAAAAAAATAAAAAATACAAATTTAAAACTCTGCATTTCTATTTAATACATCACACTAATCCTAGAGATTATATCAAAGACAGGCCCTGCAGGCAACTGATGATGAACATGCAATAGATCTCCTATGATTACCCAGCAGCAGCTCCAAGAACAAAGGCATTAGTCATATTGTTACATTACCTGAATTAAAGGGAAGTGGCTGGCTCAGTGTCTTGCAGGAACCTGTACAACCAAGTGTCAGTTGGAGACGATCTTCTCCTTTATTTGTATTCAGCAGAGAATGGGGGCAGGAATGGGGGCAGATATTCTGGCAGAAAACCAAATAAAATGTTGTCTGTTTCCTCCTTGTGAATGGAAAGTGTGTTGTTGAAGCTCAGCTGTGTGTCAGCTCCCTGCAGGAGGAGGAGGCGTCCTATACAGACAAAGGCGAAGGGGGCTTCAGTCCCTCTCCTGGGGGATTCATAAACTGGATTATACATGAAGCAGACCCCTGGAGATAATTTCTCAATGTACTGGAGGCTGTCATTACTGCCAGCTGTCCCTGATTTCTAGAAATGGCTTCTGCCTTTAAATATTTCGAAAAAACTGCCATTGTAAGAGTTCCTGTTTTTTTAACATGACATGGTTGCACCATTTTTCTGCACACTAGGCAATTATTACATTTTAAAGTACGGGTATTGCTGGGGGGAAAAAAAAAAAAAAATATATATATATAGATAGATAGAGAGAGAGAGAGAGAGAGAGAGAGAGAGAGAGAGAGAGAGAGAGAGAGAGAGAGAGAGAGAGAGAGAGAGAGAGAGAGAGAGAGAGAGAGAGAGAGAGAGAGAGAGAGAGAGAGAGAGAGAGATATAAAATTAAAAAATTATAAAGATAGATAGATAGATAGATAGATAGATAGATAGATAGATAGATAGATAGATAGATAGATAAAATTAAAAAATGATAATATATATATATATATATATATATATATATATATATATATATATATATATATATATATATATATATATATATATATATTTATTTATATATATAATTATTATTACTGGTTATATTTACATCAACTACTAAGGCCCCATTCACACTTGTGCAACTTGTCATGCAACTTTGGAATTTGCAAGTCATACCCTGTGTTTTTTGATGATAACCATTCATATACACTATATTACCGAAAGTATTGGGACACCATCTTTTTAAGCGCACATGAACTTTAATGTCATCCCAGTCTTAGTCCGTAGGGTTCAATATTGAGTTGGCCCACCCTTTGCAGCTATAACAGCTTCAACTCTTCTGGGAAGGCTGTCCACAAGGTTTAGGAGTGTGTCTATGGGAATGTTTGACCATTCTTGCAGAAGCGCATTTGAGGTCAGGCACTGATGTGAGCGAGAAGGTCTGGCGCGCAGTCTCCGCTCTATTTCATCCCAAAGGTGTTCTATCGGGTTGACTCTGTGCAGGCCAGTCAAGTTCCTCCACCCCCAAACTTGCTCATCCATGTCTTTAGGCCACTTTCACACTGAGGAGCTTTCACGCTAAAAAAAGCGTCTGAAAAGCTCACGAAAACCTATTTCCATTAATATCAATGAATGCTTTCACACTGGGGCAGTGCGCTGGCAGGGCGGTGAAAAAATGCCCCTCTCCATTGAAATGAATGGAAAGCTCTTCAAAAGTGCCTGAAAAGCTTCAAAAGCGCTCAGTGTTTTACTGGCGGTTTAGAAGCGCCTCAGGGTGAAAGGGGCCTAACAGGCGTTTTAGCGCTAAAAATAGCGCCTGCAAAACGACTCTCCTGTCATTCCAGTGTGAAAGCCCGAGTGCTTTCACACTGGAGCTGTGCGCTTGCGGGACGTTAAAAAAAGTCCTGCAAGCAGCATCTTTGGGGCAGTTTAGGAGCGGTGAATACACCACTCCTAAAACGCCCCTGCCCATTGAAATTAATGGGCACCGCTGCCAAAGCGCCTGCAAAGCGATTTGGCAGCAGCACTACATGGGCAGTATTAACCCCTTCTTCGGCTGTTAGAGGGGGTTAAAAGCACCCTGCTAGCGGCCGAAAAGCACCGCTAGAACAACGGTAAAGTGCCGCTTAAACTAGCATCGCTTTACTGCCGACGCTCTCACCACTCCAGTGTGAAAATGCCCCTATGGACCTTGCTTTGTGCACTGGTGCGCAGTCATGTTGGAACAGGAAGGGGTCATCCCCAAACTGTTCCCACAAAGTTGGGAGCATGAAATTGTCCAAAATGTCTTGGTATGCTGACGCCTTAAGAGTTCCCTTCACTGGAACTAAGGGGCCAAGCCCAACCCCTGAAAAACAACCCCACACCATAATCCCCCCTCCACCAAATGATTTGGAGGGGTGGCCCAATACTTTGGGAATATAGTGTGGATGAGTGAGTTTGGGGTGGAGGAACTTGACTGGCCTGCACAAAGTCCTGTCCTCAACTGATAGAATATCTTTGGGATAAATTAGAGCGGAAACTGCGAGCCAGACCTTCTCATCCACATCAGTGCCTGACCTTACAAATGCGCTTCTGGAAGAATGGTCAAACATTCCCATAGACACACTCCTAAACCATGTGGACAACCTTCCTAGAAGAGTTGAAGCTGTTATAGCTGCAAAGGGTGGGCCAACTCAATATTGAACCCTATGGACGAAGACTCTGTGCCATAAAGTTCATGTGCGGGTAAAGTCAGGCGTCCCAATACTTTTGGTAATATAGTGTGTGTACATCTAATATATTTTATTTGTTATTTACCTGTAAAAGCCTTCCTTGTGTAGACATCCAAAAGCCCTAAGACTGCTGCTGGGTGCCACCATCTTGGATGTGACGTCAGCACCCCCAGCAGACTCAGCTGTGTCACGCAAGTGACATTCTATACAGTAGTTTAAAGAGGAAGTAAAAACTGGTGGATTTTACTTCCTCTTTGTTTCCCTGCAAGGGTAAAGCATAATGGTCTCCTATGCATCGCATAGCAGCCCATTATGTGTCACTTACCTGAAACTGAAGCCTGCAATGTCACCGCTGTCCCCGCTAGCAGTGAGCGTCCATCTTCACCCCTCTTCCTTCCGGGGGCCGCAAATTCCGTCTCTGTGACTGGCCGGAATAGCTTGACGTCACTCCTGCGCATGCGCACGGGAGCCGCCAGTCACGGCATGACCCTTTTAGAAACGGCAGGATCTGCCCTTTCTAAAGTGCGCATGCGTAGACATCGGCGCACAGCTTTATTGTAAATATCTCCTAAACCGTGGAGGTTTAGGAGATATTTCCAGCACCTACAGGTAAGCCTTAATATAGACTTACCTGTAGGTAAGTGGTTGTCCACTTTAAGACCACTTTCACACTGGGACGGTTTTCAGGCACTTTAGCGCTGGAAATAGCCTCTGCTAAGTGCCTGAAAACTGCCTCCCATTCATTCAAGTGTGACTTTTCACACTGGGGGTGGTGCGCTTGTGAGGCGTTCTGGAAAAGTCCTGCAAGCAGCATCTTTGGGGCAATTTGGGAGCGCCATATTTAGCACTCCCAAAACGCCCTGCCCATTCGAATAAATGGGCAGCGCTTCAGAAGCGCCGCAACACAGGAGATTTTAACTCCTTCTTTGGGGTTAAAAGCGCCCCGTTAGCAGTCAAAAAGCGCCGATTAAACAGCGCTAAAGCGCCACTAAAACGAGCAGCGCTTTTGCGCTGACGCGGCGGCGGCCTAAGTGTGAAAGGGGTCTTATTCTCTCTTTCTCCTTCTCCAGCAGATGATGATGGTTTAAGAAGGCAAGGTTAGGGGCAGAGGAGCTGGGCCAGTACAGACAGTAATTAGACACTCCCAAAAGAGGAAATGGCTATGACATGCAATGAAAGGAAAACCCTGCAACTAAGCATTTCAAAAACTGGATTTTCGTGTGCTTTTTAACCACCTCCTGTCCGGGCTATAGCCAAAAGATGGCTACAGCACGGACCTAATTTGCCGGGAGGGCATCCATAGACGTCCTCCCATGTTCGAGCGGCCTGCGCGCCCCTTGCAGGGAGCGCACGGCGCGCTCTGTGATCAGCGAGTCTATGAGACTCCCCTGATTACAGATCGGAGTAAGGGGTCCTGACCCCTTACCACGTGATCAACTGTCAGCTAATGACAGCTGATCATGTGATGTAAACAGAGCCAGTAATTGGCTATTTTTTCTCCTCGCGCTGGTAGCCGATCGGAGCTGGCTGCTCCTTCTATTGGCCAATAGAAGGGGCAGTCAGCTCCGAGCCTGTAGCCTTTCACCACTGCATCCCCGATTGAACAGATTACAGCCCTGCCTAGATCCAATCAGACGCCAGTGACATCATTTCCTGTTCCACGGTCCATGCTGGTCAGTGGGGAGCTTCTGGGTTCCTTTTCTCTTGGAGAAACACTGTGATCCATTCCAGGCAGCTGCTCAATCCTTTCCAGCTATCCGGAACAGTGGTGGGACCCACAGAGCCATGTGGAATGCCAGGACTGCATCTTCTATCATCTTGTGATGCCGCGTACACACGGCCTGACTTCCCGACAGAAAAAGTCAGATGGGAGCTTTCGGTCGGACATTCCGACCGTGTGTATGCCCCATCTGACTTTTTCTGTCGGCATTTCTGAGTCCGACAGACTCAGATATTATTATTATTATTATTATACAGGATTTATTCAGCACCGACAGTTTACGCAGCACTTTACAGCATTAGGGCAGACAGTACAATTACAATGTAATTCGATACAGGGGGGGGGAGGATTCAGAGAGCCCTGCTTGTTAGAGCTTACAATCCAGGAGGGAGGGTCAAGTTATACAAGGAGGGTAACAGCTGTGGGGGATGAGCTAATGGAGAAAATAGTGCAGTTGTTAGATGGAAGCAGGATAGGCTTCTCTGAAGAGGAAAGTTTTCAGGGATCGCCTAAAAGTGGATACATTTGGAGACAGTCTGACGGATTGAGGTAGCGAATTCCAGAGGATGGGCGAGGCTCGGGAGAAGTCCTGGAGGCGGATATGGGAGGAGGTGATGAGGGAGCTAGAGAGCAGGAGGTCTTGGGAGGAACGGAGATGGTGATTAGGTTGGTATTTTGAGACTAGGCTAGTGATGTAGCTGGGGGCAGAGTTGTGGATGGCTTTGTAACTTATTGTTAGTATTTTGAATTTAATTTGTTGGGCGAGTGGCAGCCAATGGAGGGATTGGCAGAGAGGGGTAGCAGACACTGAGCGGTTTGTAAGGTGGATGAGTCTGGCAGCCGCATTCATTATGGACTGAAGGGGGGATAGTCTATTTAAAGGTAAGCCAATGAGGAGGGAGTTGCAGTAGTCGAGGCGAGAGATAACCAGGGAGTGAATCAGGAGCTTTGTGGTTTCGTTGGTTAGAAAGGGACGTAGTTTAGAGATGTTGCGGAGGTTGAGGCGGCAAGCTTTGTAAAGTGATTGGATGTGGGGCCAAAAGGAGAGTTCAGAGTCCAGGATAACACCTAGCACCCTGACATGTGGGGACAGGTGGATGGTTTTGCCATTGCTCTTGACAGATAAGTCAGGGGAAGAGGCACGTGGGGGAGGAAATATTATAAGTTTGGTTTTGGACAAGTTGAGTTTGAGGAAGTGGTGTGACATCCATACAGATATGTCTATTAGTAAGTTAGTGATGTGTGAGGAGACTGATGGAGTGAGTTGAGGGGTGGAGAGATAGATTTGTGTGTCGTCAGCGTATAAATGATATTGAAAGCCGTGAGAGGCTATCAGCTGACCCAGGGAAGAGGTGTAGATTGAAAATAAAAGAGGTCCAAGAACAGAACCTTGGGGGACCCCGATGGAGAAGGGAAGAGGAGTGGAGGAAGTAGAATTGTACAACATAACATTGTATAAAAAAATAAGAAATAAAGCTTTCATCAAATGGAAAACAGCTAAAGCATTTTTTTAAATTAAATCCTTATACAGTCTGAGGGCAAGTATGAGGACAGCATGACACTCCAGTTTGACAAGCCTACTCTAAGGGAAGCTGAGACCTGCATCCTACTGCTGTGACCACTAGGTAAATAGCATCTGGCCCTGTTTTCCCACAGTTTATACTGGTAGGGAAACTACAAATACAGCATCTGGTAGACTGCTGCTGATGCTGAGTGCCAGACTCCACCTCCATACTGACACAATCTTCCTCCTCCTCCTCCTCCTCCTCGTCCTCTTCCTGTGTGATCGGCGGGCACGCAGGAACACTGTCTGGATAAAGGGGGCCTTGAGAGCTAAGGAAGTCCTCCTCTTCCTGCCTCTGTTCTGCCTCAAGTGCCCTGTCCATTATTCCACGCAGTGTGTGCTCCAACAGGTGGACAAGGGGGACAGTGTCACTGATGCATGCACTGTCACTGCTTACCATCCTTGTGGCTTCCTCAAATGGTGACAGGACAGTGCATGCATCCCTGATCATGGCCCACTGGCGTGGGGAAAAAAAAACAAAGCTCCCCTGACCCTGTCCTGGTGCCATAGTCGCACAGGTACTCATTGATGGCCCTCTGCTGCGTGTGCAGCCGCTGCAGCATGGCCAACGTTGAGTTCCACCTAGTGGGCATGTCACAGATTAGGCGGTTCTTGGGCAGGTTAAACTCCTTTTGGTGGTCCGTCAGCCGAGCACTGGCATTATATGACTGGCGGAAATGCACACAGACTTTCCTGGCCTGCCTCAGGACATCCTGTAAGCCCGGGTACCTGCCCAAGAACCGCTGCACCACCAAGTTAAGGACGTGAGCCAAACAGGGCACATGGGTCATTTGTCCCTGTCAGAGGGCAGAGAGGAGGTTGGTGCCATTGTCACAAACCACCATTCCTGCCTTAAGTTGGTGTGGCGTCAACCACCTCTGAACCTGCCCCTGCAGAGCTGACAGAACCTCTGCCCCAGTGTGACTCCTGCCCCCCAAGCACACCAGCTCAAGCACCGTATGGCATCTTTTGGCCTGCGTACTTGCGTAGCCCCTTGAACGGCTACGGAGCACCGCTCGTTCCGAGGACAAAGCACAGGAAGAGGACATGTAGGAAGAAGAAGAGGAGGGGGTGGAGGAGAGAGGTGTGTCACAATCATTAGCATTTTGGAGGCGTGGTGGCTTAACAACCTCCAACACTACTGCACCTTGTCCTGCATCCTTCCCAGCTGCCAGCAGAGTCACCCAATGCGCCGTGAAACTTAGGTAACATCCCTGTCCATGCCTGCTGGACCATGAGTCAGTGGTAATATGCACCTTACCGCTGACCGCCCTGTCCAGCGAGGCATGGACATTGCCTTCCACATGCCGGTAGAGAGCCGGAATCGCCTTCCGTGAGAAAAAGTGGCGTTTGGGTACCTGCCACTGAGGAACCGCACATTCCACAAACTCACAGAAGGGGGCAGAATCTACCAACTGAAAAGGCAGCAGTTGAAGTGCTAGCAATTTTGCCAAGCTAGCATTCAACCGCTGCGCATGTGGATGGCTGGGAGCAAACTTCTTTCGGCGGTGCAGCAGCTGGGGCAGGGAAATTTGCCTGGTACAATCTGACGTCAGTGTACCAAAAGCAGATTGCTCACAAGTACTTGGCTGTGACACACCTAATTCTACACCTTCATTCCTCTTCCATTCCTGGAGATCTCAGCTGATGAGGAGCAAGGAGAGGTCCTCTTTGTTCTTTGGTGTGGGTCTTTTAGATACGCTTGCCAACGAACTGCATGGCAGGTCAACATAAGTCTGGTCAAGCATGTGGTACCCAAGCGGGAGATGTTTTGGCCACGCGAGATACGCTTGAGACATATGTTGCAAATAGCAGCAGCGCGATCTGGTGCACTCGTCTCAAAAAAGGCCCACACCAAAGAACTTTTTGAATAACGCGCAGAGACTGCAGCGCCCTGCACATGTGGAGCTTTGGGGTGTGATGCAGTCAATGTGCTGCCCTTAGGCTGGCCCCTGGAGGGCATCCTGCCTCGTTGGTGATGTGCCGCCTCCTCCTCCTCTTCCTCTCTCCTATCAGGCACCCACGTTGAGTCAGTGACCTCATCATCCCCTCCCTCCTCATCACTGGAGCAAACCTGGCAGTATGCTGCAGCAGGGGGAGCATGACTGCCAGATTGCTGTCCTTCTTGGGCACCCCCTCTGTCCGTGCTCATGTTACTGCCTTCATTGAGCTCAGTATCATCATCAGAGCCTTCCAAACGCTGGGCATCCTCCTGGAGCATGTACCCAACACTGTGGTCAAACAGTTCGAGGGACTCCTCAGGAGGACATGGTGTGGCTAGGGAAGGAGTCACTGATGACATTGAGCCGAGGGAAGAGGCCGCTGCTTTGCCAGACAAAGTACCCTGGGCATAGGTGAGAGAGGATGAGGAGGATGAGGACGGCTTGGTTATCCACTCGACCAAGTCTTCCGCATGTTGCAGCTCAACACGGCTAGCTGCCGAAAAAAAGGCCAAGCGTGTCCCACGGCCACGTGCTGATGAGGATGCACCGTCTCCACGACCAGCACTAGACACAGAGCCTGTTTGCCCTCTCTTATTGGCTTGTGACTGTCTGCCTCTCCTTCTTGGCCTTCCAGGCATACTAATGGCCTGTAGCTGCACTAAGCTGGGATATATATATATATATATATATATATATATATATATATATATATATATATATATATATATATGTATGTATGTACTGATATATATATATATGCACTGATACTGCAGCTAGCAAAATCAACTGCCTGCCTGTAGTATGAGAACACCACCAACCTTCTACAGGTAGCTTTAGCTGAACACTGTGCAGAGCTCGCAAAAAACTAACTTGTAGCTTTTTTAGCTGCCTGCGGTAGTGATAGGATCAGGAAAACACCACCAACCTTCTACAGGTAGCTTTAGGTGAACACTGTGCAGAGCTCGCAAAAAAATAACTTGTAGGTTTAGCTGAACACTGTGAGGTGGACGCACCACACTAACTTGTAGTTTTAGCTGAACAGTGTGAGCAGAACGCACAGCACTAACTTGTAGCTTTAGATGAACACTGTGCAGAGGTCTCACTACACCAACTTGTAGGTTTAGCTGAACACTGTGAGCAGGACGCACAGCACTAACTTGTAGTTTTAGCTGAACACTGTGAGCAGGACGCACGGCACTAACTTGTAGGTTTAGCTGAACACTGTGAGGTGGACGCACCACACTAACTTGTAGTTTTAGCTGAACACTGTGAGCAGGACGCACCCCACTAACTTGTAGGTTTAGCTGAACACTGTGAGCAGGACGCACTGCACTAACTATAAATAGTCTAGCTGCCTGACTGTGGTACTAATAGGATCAAAAGAACACCAGCAATTTTCTTCAGGTAGCTGTAAATACTGTAACAAGACAAGCCTGCCTGTCAGTAAGAAGATAACAGGAACGGATCTAGCTGAACACTGTGAGCAGGATGCACTGCACTAACTTGTAGCTTTAGATGAACACTGTGCAGAGGTCTCACTACACTAACTTGTAGGTTTAGCTGAACACTGTGAAGTGGACGCACCACACTAACTTATAGGTTTAGCTGAACACTGAGCAGGACGCACCCCACTAAATTGTAGGTTTAGCTGAACACTGTGAGCAGGACGCACCGCACTAACTTGTAGGTTTAGCTGAACACTGAGCAGGACGCACCCCACTAACTTGTAGGTTTAGCTGAACACTGTGAGCAGGACGCACCCCACTAACTTGTAGTTTTAGCTGAACACTGTGAGCAGGACGCACCGCACTAACTTGTAGTTTTAACTGAACACTGTGAGCAGGACGCACTGCACTAACTGTAAATAGTCTAGCTGCCTGACTGTGGTACTAAAAGGATCAAAAGAACACCAGCAATTTTCTTCAGGTAGCTGTATATACTGTAACAAGACAAGCCTGCCTGTCAGTAAGAAGATAACAGGAACGGATCTAGCTGAACACTGTGAGCAGGACGCACTGCACTAACTTGTAGCTTTAGATGAACACTGTGCAGAGGTCTCACTAAACTAACTTGTAGGTTTAGCTGAACACTGTGAGCAGGACGCACAGCACTAACTTGTAGTTTTAGCTGAACATTGTGAGCAGGACGCACCGCACTAACTTGTAGGTTTAGCTGAACACTGTGAGGTGGACGCACCGCACTAACTTGTAGTTTTAGCTGAACACTGTGAGCAGGACGCACCACATTAACTTGTAGGTTTAGCTGAACACTGTGAGGTGGACGCACCACACTAACTTGTAGGTTTAGCTGAACACTGTGAGCAGGACGCACCCCACTAACTTGTAGGTTTAGCTGAACACTGTGAGCAGGACGCACTGCACTAACTTGTAGTTTTAGCTGAACACTGTGAGCAGGACGCACTGCACTAACTGTAAATAGTCTAGCTGCCTGACTGTGGTACTAATAGGATCAAAAGAACACCAGTAATTTTCTTCAGGTAGCTGTATATACTGTAACAAGACAAGCCTGCCTGTCAGTAGGAAGATAACAGGAACAGATCTAGCTGAACACTGTGAGCAGGACGCACTGCACTAACTGTAAATAGTCTAGCTGCCTGACTGTGGTACTAATAGGATCAAAAGATCAGTAGGAAGATAACAGGAACGGATGTAGCTAAACTGAATACAGTGTATATATATATATATTTATGCAACACCTGGGATGCATATATATATACACAATACACTGTAAGTGCAGCTAACTGACTGACTGTTCTGCCTAATCTATCTAACTCAAATCAAATGACACTGTCTCTCTGTCTATCTCTTTCAACGCCGGAACACACACTACACAGGGCCGCCGTGCAGGCGGCCTTATATAGTGTGGGGCGTGTACTAAATCCCCTGAGCCATAATTGGCCAAAGCCTCCTTGGCTTTGGCCAATTACGGCTCTCTGTTCAGAGGGCGCTGTGATTGGCCAAGCATGCGGGTCATAGTGCATGCTTGGCCAATCATCAGCCAGCAATGCACTGCGATGCTGCAGTAAATTATGGGCCGTGACGCGCCACGCGAATTTTGCGCGAACGGCCCATATCGTTCGCAATTCGGCGAACGGGCGAACAGACGATGTTCGAGTCGAACATGGGTTCGACTCGAACACGAAGCTCATCCCTAGTGGTGAGGTGCTACAGCAGGATCAAGCTATACTGCGTACAATAAGTAGTTCGCTTCCACACCACATAGAAACTGAGTTTTATCAGGGGCAGGTGTTCTGTCCAACACATATTTTATATTGGTTATTTGTACCTGTGTTAAATGTACATGCAAAATGTGTAATTTACTTAAGACCAGTTCCTGTTCCTGTTCCTGTTTGGAATTGCTGCAGTTCTGTTTAATTGTTCCTGTTTGGTATTGCTGCAGTTCTGTTTAATTGTTTATTGTATGTAAAGAATACGCCTGGAAGAAGAGCTAGCCCAGTAGGAAGCATCTCTGAAATTGAAGCAAGCTATCTTAGAAGCTTACTGGCAGTAAGAAGAGATGCTGCCGCCGCCATTGCAGGAGCAGGAGTTTTAAAAGCAGCCGTCTATGATGAACCAAGACTAGGCAGCAGCATACGGGGTCTAGAAGAGGACCAACAAGATTCTTCGCAACGCACGACAGATTATGTCTACCAGCACTGTGACCCAAGCAGCATCCCACAACAAGAAATTAAACATGACGTCAGTGAGTCCCATCAAATAAAGCAGCAACAAGACGACCTGAGACCCCAGTGCTACAAGCAAGAAAAATCTGACAGAGTTCCAGACTTTCCAGTTCCAACCAAACCTTCTACTCCACAAGGTACCCAGCCTTCATACAGGCATGAAACACCAGTCTTCACTCCAAAGGTGTATGCAACAAGCCGGTACGAATTGCCTACTTTATGCATGTTTGAACCTAGCGCGCTTAAAGAAGAGACCTTTACCAGGTATGCCTTTACACCACACCACAATTCACCAGCAGCCTACCCCAATGCCAATCAGGCTACTGTAGACTTTGCCAAGTTCCAGGCCAAAAGAGAGTTAGTTACCCAAGGACTTGTCAAATTTAGTGATCGCCCTCAACACTACAGGGCATGGCGATCCGCTTTCCAGAGTGTCATTCAAGGTCTAGATCTATCCTGCAGGGAACAGATAGAACTCCTCGTTAAGTGGCTTGGCAATGATTCTGCTGAACATGCCAAAAGGATCAGAGACATTAATATAAACCACCCTGAGATAGGCCTTACAAACATCTGGAACAGACTGGATAGATGTTATGGCTCACCAGAGGCTATAGAGAGTACACTGTTTAAAAGGATAGAAGACTTCCCAAAAATACCTAGCAGAGGTTACCAAAGACTCAGAGAATTCAGTGACCTGTGTATGGAGTTACAAGTTGCTAAAGCAGAAGGAGACTTACCTGGCCTTTCTTATCTTGACTCTGCTAGAGGTATTAACTCCTTAGCACAAAAACATCCTTATGAGTTACAAGAAAGATGGATTACTCATGGCTCGAACTACAAACGAAAACACAATGTACCTTTTCAACCCTTTAGTGAGTTTGTGGGCTTTGTAGACAGACAAGCAGGAATAAAAGATGACCCCAGCTTCATTTTTCCAGTATCTTATACCACTTCTTCTGGTCCTAAACAACTCAGAGCTCCAGTAGCAGTGCACAAAATTAACATTTCTTCCCACAGATTTGCAGAGTCTCAGCCAGATGATCAAGACAGCGACCCTACTAAGTTCTGCCCTCTACATAAGATGCCACGTCCTCTTCTGGAATGCAGAGCCTTCAGGACAAAGACCATCAAGGATCGTAAAGCTTTCCTCAAAGAGAACAACATCTGTTACAAGTGCTGCTCTTCATCCACACATTTCGCCAAGGACTGTAAGGTCAGTGTCAAATGTACAGAATGTGACAGCACAGACCACAACACAGCTCTACACCCAAGGCCTACTCCAAGAACTTTCTCACCTGTTCATAGGGACAAGGAGCAAGGCGGGGATACCAAAGACTCTAGTACAGACGCCATAGCAATCACTTCACAGTGCACTGAAGTCTGAAAAGGAAGCGCAGGTGGCAGGTCCTGCTCTAAAATCTGTCTAGTGTGAGTTTACCCAAAAGGACGCAGGGACAAAGCAGTCAAGCTCTATGTCATCTTGGATGATCAGAGTAACAAGTCACTAAACAGATCTAAGTTTTTTGACATTCTAAACCTTAAAGGCCCCAGCAGCCCTTACTCCCTTAGGACTTGTGCAGATACAGTGGAAACGGCAGGGAGAAGAGCTGACGGCCTACAAATTAAATCTATGGATGGTAAGACATGCCTACCCTTACCGACCATAATAGAGTGCAACCAGATGCCAGACAACAGATCAGAGATTCCCACACCAGACGCAGCAGCTCACCAGACTCACTTGAATCACATAGCACATCTCATACCAGAACTAGATGATCAGGCTCAGATAATCTTACTCCTAGGGAGGGATATCTTGCAAGTCCACAAAGTAAGGAAACTGATCAACAGTCCTAAAAACGCCCCATTTGCCCAAAAACTGGATCTCGGGTGGGTCATTATAGGTGATGTTTGCCTGGGAGGTGCACACAAACCTGCATCTGTTAATAATCTGCTCACTAGTACCCTTGAGAATGGTCGTCCTTCTCTTTTCCAACCCAGTCAAAATCACATCCTCATAAAGGAGCTACCACACAACAACCCTGTACCTCGTCCCTTCTTAAGTCCCCTCTGTGACAGCAATACCTATGACAACGACCAAAGCGACTTAGGAAGCACAGTGTTCAGGAGAACAAAGGAAGACAACCAGGTAGCAATGTCCATGGAGGATAGGCTCTTCTTAGAAGTTATGGAAAAGAGTATGGAGAAAGACCTTTGCCTAACAACAGAGAACTAGCATATAAACCTCTCACTTCCCTAAGACACAATCTTCAAAGGAAACCAGAGAAGTTAGAACATTTCCTTTCCTTCATGGAGAAAATATTCCAGAATGGTCATGCTGAGATAGCCCCAAACCTCAAAGACTCAGAGGAATGCTGGTACTTACCCATATTTAGGGGCCTATCACCCTAAGAAGCCAGGGCAGATTAGAGTGGTGTTCGATTCTAGTGCCAAGCATTAGGGTGTCTCTCTAAACAATGTCCTTCTCTCTGGCCCTGACCTGAACAACAGACTATTAGGAGTACTTCTTCGCTTTCACAAAGATCCAGTCGCATTCATGACAGACATACAACAAATGTCTATTGTTTTCTTGTTAAAGAAGAACACCGTAACTTTCTGAGGTTTCTCTGGTTCAGGGACAACAACCCCTCTGGAGACATCACAGAATAAATAATAAAATAATAATAAAAAAATAATAAATTACACAGAATAATCGGACCAAGTCTGCTGTAAAGTCCGCTCGTGTGTACGTGGCATAGGGAATATGTGGCCTTTAGGTTTGATCACCAAAGTACTGCCAAGCAAGGATAATCATGTCCGTAAGGTCGAGGTCAAGATCTTTCAACAGAATGAGGTTAAAGTATTCTTGGGACCAGTGACCGAACTTATTCTGTTGCTCTCTATGGAGGACTCTGTTAGTGAAATCACTTGATGTCAGGCGGGGAGTGTTCTGTCCACCATATGTTTTATATTGGTTATTTGTACCTGTGTTGTTAAATTTACATGCAAAATGTGTAATTTACTTAAGACAATCATGTGGTGTGCAGGCTCCATCTAGCGTTCCTTTTTGGTATTGCTGCAGTTCTGTTTAATTGTTTATTGTATGTGTAAATAAGGAAGTTGTCAGCAAGCAGGGAATTCTGGGTAGAATCTTGGCAGGAAGTGAACCATCCACCATTCTTTTCAACACATTGCAGGAAGCAAGTCATGTCTTTCGCAATCTATCGCCATCACTCCTTAGAGAACTTAAAAAGTAAGTTTTTATTATCTCATCTTGTACAGTATATCATTGTTTATGCAATGTATGCTGTATTGTATGCAATATTATACTTATTGAGGTCTATTTCTGTTATTTTGTAGTTTCACCTGGCTTGTTCTAATAAAACTGAGCTCAAAGAAATATGGTATCTACAGTTATTGGGATAAGGTTTAGCTAGCTGTCCCAGAGACAGAACAGCAGGTATGACTACCTCATACAGACACAAAGCATTAGGCACCTTTCAGGGCTGTGCATTGTGATATAACTCAGGGACAGTAACACACAATCAATGGTATTCAGCATTGTAGTGCCATTCTATTTTAATGACACCATAAAAAACGTTAAAAGTGAGCCTCAATGCACATGCAATTCAGCACACCACAATTTGCAAATATATGTTGTGTTGGCAAAAAAGTCAGACCAGCCTCGTTTTGGATTTTAGGTGTTTGCATGTTTAAAACAGTATTTTTTTGCTAGAAAATTACTTAGAACCCCCAAACATTATATATTGTTTTTTTTTCTAACACCCTAGAGAATAAAATGGCGGTCATTGCAATACTTTTTTTTTGCAACGTATTTGCGCAGCGGTCTGATAAGCGCACTTTTTTTGGAAAAAATTCACTTTTTTGAATAAAAAAAATATGACAACAGTAAAGTTAGCCCAATTTTTTTTATATTGTGAAATATAATGTTACGCCAAGTAAATTGATACCCAACATGTCATGCTTCAAAATTGCGCCCGTTTGTCGAATGGCGTCAAACTTTTACCCTTAAAAATCTCCATAGGCGACGTTTAAAAAAATTCTACAGGTTGCATGTTTTGCATTACAGAGGAGGTCTAGGGCTAGAATTATTGCTCTTGCTCTACCAGTCGTGGCGACACCTCACATGTGTGGTTTGACCACTGTTTTCATATGCGGGCGCTACTCACGTATGCGTTCGCTTCTGCGCGCGAGCTCGTCGGGACAGGGCGCTTTAAAAAAAATTTTTTTTAAATTATTTATTTTACTTTACTATTTGGATCACTTTTATTCCTATTACAAGGAATGTAAACATCCCTTGTAATAGAAAAAAGCATGACAGGTCCTCTTAAATATGAGATCTGGGGCAGGGCCGGATTAACATAGGGGCTGATGGAGCTGCAGCTCCAGGCCCCTGCCTTAAAATCGGCCCTCACAGCTAGTAATATAAGCCCGACTTTCTCCTGCCCATAAACGTCTATGGGACAGGAGAAGCTGTGTGTAAATGGAGGGGTGTCTGGCTGCATCTGTGTTGGCTCACTGTGTTTAGTACAGTGTCACAGTGCACAGTTCCCCCCCTACACAAATGGCTCTGCCTTCCCCCTCCTCTCTCTCCTCTCTCTGTGTGCAGTGAAGGAGCCGTGTGGGCTGGGAAATTATGAACAGAGCAACTGCAGCCGGCAGATAGAAGGTGAACTGAACACATATCTGAGTGATGAGCTTCCAACCATCCAAGTGTGAGCTCAGTGACTGGACTCTTATCTCCCTTCTCTCCCCCTCTTTTACCTTTATCTTCAGCAATGGCTGTTATAACTGCAGTCAATATGTAGATTTGGCTCCTTGTGCTTTTAGGTGGGTTCACACTGCTTTGCTGTGTTTTGGCCCATTGCTGGTGTATCTGCAGTTTTCCTGCGTTTTACCCACAGTCCTATTGATTTCTATTAGGTTGCATGTTTGTTCTGAAAGCGCACCAAAATCAATAGGACTGCAAGCTAAAACTGCAGATACACAAGCAGTGCGGCCAAACTGCAGCACACCAGTGTGAGCCCAAAGGCTGTACACACCCCCCTCTATAGAACTTGGTCTGATCAATACTCCTGGCATTCATTTTACACACAGCCATACCATCCCAGATCAGGTGGGGTGGGGGCTTCAGGGATTTGTTTGACTATGCTGGCCCTGTCCCTTCTACCCATCCTGGAAGAGTCCTGGAGGGAGTGGCAGGCTGCTGGTGGCAAGTGGCACACTGTATCTGGTGACAGGCTGCTGGTGGCAAGTGACACACTGTATCTGGTGGCAGGCTGCTGGTGGCAAGTAGCACACTGTATCTGGTGGCAGGCTGCTGGTGGCAAATGGCACACTGTATCTGGTGGCAGGCTGCTGGTGGCAAATGGCACACTGTATCTGGTGGCAGGCTGCTGGTGGCAAGTGACACACTGTATCTGGTGGCAGGCTGCTGGTGGCAAGTGGCACACTGTATCTGGTGGCAGGCTGCTAGTGGCAAGTGGCACACTGTATCTGGTGACAGGCTGCAGGTGACATGTGGCACACTGTATCTGGTGGCAGGCTGCTAGTGGCAAATGGCACAAGTGACACGCTGTATCTGGTGACAGGCTGCTGGTGGCAAGTGGCACACTGTATCTGGTGGCAGGCTGCTAGTGGCAAGTGGCACACTGTATCTGGTGGCAGGCTGCTGGTGGCAAGTGGCACACTGTATCTGGTGGTAGGCTGTGGTTGGCAAGTGGCACACTGTATCTGGTGGCAGGCTGCTGGTGGCAAGTGGCACACTGTATCTGGTGGCAGGCTGCCGGTGGCAAGTGGCACACTGTATCTGGTGGTAGGCTGTGGTTGGCAAGTGGCACACTGTATCTGGTGGCAGGCTGCTGGTGGCAAGTGGCACACTGTATCTGGTGGCAAGCTGCTGGTGGCAAGTGGCACACTATCTGGTGGAAGGCTGCTGGTGGTAAGTGACACACTGTATCTGGTGGTAGGCTGTGGTTGGCAAGTGGCACACTGTATCTGGTGGCAGGCTGCTGGTGGCAAGTGGCACACTGTATCTGGTGGCAGGCTGCCGGTGGCAAGTGGCACACTGTATCTGGTGGCAGGCTGCCGGTGGCAAGTGGCACACTGTATCTGGTGGTAGGCTGTGGTTGGCAAGTGGCACAATGTATCTGGTGGCAGGCTGCTGGTGGCAAGTGGCACACTGTATCTGATGGCAGGCTGCTGGTGGCAAGTGGCACACTGTATCTGGTGGCAGGGAGCTGGTGGCAAGTGGCACACTGTATCTGGTGGCAGGCTGCTGGTGGCAAGTGGCACACTGTATCTGGTGGCAAGTGGCACAATGTATCTGGTGACAGGCTGCTGGTGGCAAGTGACACACTGTATCTGGTGGCAGGCTGCTGGTGGCAAGTGGCACACTGTATCTGGTGGCAAGTGGCACAATGTATCTGGTGGCAAGTGGCACACTGTATCTAGGGGCAGGCTGCTGGTGGCAAGTGGCACACTGTATCTGGTGACAGGCTGTCGGTAGCAAGTGGCACACTGTATCTGGTGAAAGGCTGCTGTTGGCAAGTGGCACACTGTATCTGGTGGCAGGCTGCTGGTGGCAATTGGCACATTGTACCTTTTGACAGGCTGTGGGTAGCAAGTGGCACACTGTATCTGGTTGCAAGTGGCACACTGTATCTGGTGGCACACTGTATCTGGTGGCAGGCTGCTGGTGGCAAGTGACATGCTGCATCTAGCGGCAGGCAACTGTGGAAAGTGATACGCTACATTTGGTGGCAGGCTATGGGTGGCAAGTGACAAGCTGCATCTGGTGGCAAGTGACAAGCTCAGGTCCCACTGATTCTGCACGATGGTGAGTTGAACTATTTCACTATATATTACAATGTAGTAACTGAAATAATGGAATTTGATCATCCTGACACCATATCAAGCATGGTGTCAGGATGATTGATTTTAAGTACTAACACCAGCCATTTGCCTGACAAATCACCTCCACCACCAATTTCCCTGCCAACCCCGGGACTACATCCCCCACCCTCATCTTTTTTTCGGAAGAGGGGGTTGTCTCTGAATGACAGTTTGGAAATGTGGTCTCCCTATGTTGCTGCTGGTGAGAGACCGCATAGCAGGTGGTATTGGTGGTGTAGCTGCTGCTCAGAGGCTGCACGGCTGGTATTACTGGTGAGAGTAGATTTAATTTGTTTTAGCGAAAAATTGTTTGCATTTTCATTTTGTTTCCATAAAAAGGCCACCAAAATCCTCAGCACCAGGCCCATGATGCTCTTAATCTGGCCCTGATCTGGGGTCAAAAAGTCCTCAGATCTCATATTTAGACTTTAATGCAAAAAAAAAAAAAAAAAGTCGTTTAAAAAAAAATGACACAAAAAAAATGTGCCTTTTAAGAGAAGTGGGCGGAGCTGACGTAATGACGTCGCTCCGGCCGTCCTATGGTATGGAGACGGGTGGGCGCCATCTTAGCCTCACTCGTCTCCATACTGAGGAAGGGAAAGGACCCGATCGCCTCCGCCGTTACCGACGGCTCCGGTAGCGGCGGAGGGTGCGGGAGAGCGTCGGGAGGGGGGGTAGCACCTCTCCCGCCGCCGATAACGGTGATCTCGCGACGAACCCGCCGCAGAGACCACCATTATCGTGTACAGAACCGCCAGCCCTAAAGATGGATACCTCGGTTGTGGCGGCAGCAGCTGCTGCCGTTTCCGAGATATCCATCTTTAAAGTAATGAGGTATATATACAGTGGCCGGTCGGTAAGTGGTTAAAAAGTTTTGAATGACTTATAGAGCATGTTCTAAATCTTTCCGTCGGAAATGCCGACGGAGTTTAGCCCGTTGGCAAGTCCGACCATGTGTACGCGGCATAAGTGTTTTCAATATTATCCTAATAAAGTAATCATTTTAATACTACACTCAGGTCGGTGCCTCCCCTTCCCTGTTTTTTCCATGCCACCTACCAGTGCACACCAGCGCCACCTATCTGTGCCCACAGTATCACCTATCAGTGCCCACAGTGCTACCCATCAGTGCCCACAGTGCCACCTATAAAATGTCACCAAACAGTGCCTCATCACCAGTGCTGCCTATCAATACCACCTCCCAGTGCCCATCAGTGCCAGTGCCCATCAGTGCCACCTATCAGTGCCCATCAATGCAGCCCATCAGTGCAGTCCCATCAGAGAATATAAATGAAGGAGAAAAATGACCCGTTTGCAAAATTTTATAACAAACTATGAAACTTTTTTTTTTTTTTTTTCAAATATTTGTCTTTTTTTGTTTGTTTAGCAAAAAATAAAAACCCAAGTGGTGATTAAATACCACCAAAAGAAAGCTCTATTTGTGTGAAAAAAATGATAAAAATTTCATTTGAGTACAGTGTAGCACAACTGCGCAATTGTCATTCAAAGTGTGACAGCACTGAAAGCTAAAAATTGGTCTGGGCAGGAGGGGGGTTTAAGTGCCCAGTAAGCAAGTGGTTAATGATAATAGAATATACTGTGTTACACCTTTAACACACAACATGAATTCACATTATAGCATGTATTCAAAACAAAAAACTGATTACGTGTTATTTATTTTTTTGCCTTTGTTCAGCGCATCATGCTGATTTTTTTCAACTTTATTTGATGTGTGCATTGTGGTGATGTGCGGTGCCATCCAGTGCTGTGCAGAAAAACACAAACATGCCGCATGGCACACACACCAGTGTTGCTGTGTAAACTGAGCCCTTAAAATAAAAACATTTTTTTATTACACATAATAAAACATGCTATAAACATAACCACATTTTTTTCCAACGCCACACAGACTGCTCCTCTTACCTTTATATAAATGCACTATTAAATTATATAGGACCCTTCATCTAGTTTATTGGAGTAACTAGCTTATCAAGAGTGCTTATAAATCCAGAAATGTCAATTTATTATCCATAGTGTAAATTTTATTTTGTACCCTTACAACTTTATACTAAAGCTTCAGGTTTCAATGTGAGGCTGAAATGTTGACAAAGCCCCACCACAATCACTTGTTGGTGGCCCGTTTCTGCTGCAGGCAGCATCTGCTCATCAACTGGCATGACTACTCCCAGGATGAGTCCCGCCCACCACATGTCCCTCCTCCAAAATACTTCTCCTTCCATTGATGCTAGGTAGGGTTGGTTAAGTATTAGAAGTGTAACACAGAACAGTCAAGCTGAAATAGGTATAGTTAATGCTGGATCAAGCAAATGTAGCCCTTACCCCTGCAGGAGCCGCTGGTGATGATGGGTCTTCTGTTCTGCCATGACTCTTGAAACTGCTCGTGCCCCACTGACACACTTGGTCATACACCAAAGCCGTCTACACCTGTGGACTTAACGGTTAGCAGTCTACAAGACTAGAGGATAAGGCAACAAACAGCTTAGTGGTAAACCAATTGAATATATTATGGCAGCTCAAAGCAACACAGCTTAAATCAGTAAACAGACAATTATCCAAACATAAAGGCACTATGGTTAAAGACCCACTAACTGGCACTCAAAGGCTATAGCAATGTTAAGATTAACAATGACAGATGCAACTAGAGTCTTTGTAGTGGCATCAACGAATTAACAAAAGGTAAACAAGTCCTTGTGCACACACTATGCATTTAGCGTGTTAGTGTTTGAGACTCTACTGAATGGGGTACCCTTGGACGTGGCTGAAAGTACCTGGTGCCTGATATTTAAGGTTTGTCAGCTTTCTGTGGGGCCCTTCTTTAGGTGGTGCACTGTCCCTTTAAGATTGTTCGTAGGAACAGAGGCTAAGCTGCTAAGTAGGAGCAGTCTATCAGAGTGTGGTGGGTATTTAGGAAATGTAGTTCAGCTCACCACTTCCTGGCAGGCTCATCAGATCCCAATAATCAGCAGTTCCCAGCAATCAGGTCCTGGATCCTCACACTGACCACAGTCTGTCAGATCAGATCCCGAAGATGCAGCAACTCTCTCTCAACTCAGTCTCTGAAGGCAGCTCTAGCAGGCTCAGGTGCAGGTCCGTCCTCTCTCCCTGATGTGGATGAACAGGCACAGCAACAGGTCTCCTTAACTCCTCTCTAATGGCTCCAGTACCTTAGATGTGGGGCTCAGACCCTCACAACAGATCTGTCCCCGTCGCTCTTTTCCCTGAACTGCCCATACCTGGATCAGTTTTCCCAGGAACACTATGAAGTTCTACTCCTCTAGGTGTAGCCACTTGTGGGAATTGAAGTCCAGTAACCATTAGTCTCCATAGCAGGTACAGTGCAGCGCCCCCTTTAGGAACTACTATTCCTATTATTAATAGCTTCTGCCCAGCAAGTTCTCTCTGAGGCTTCCAATGGCTCCTTCCCTTCCTACACAGCCATGAGAAAGAAAAAAACTGGCTGCATTCCCCCTGTCACTGTGCAGCAGGGGGCGAGCAGGGGACAAAGTGAAGCAGCACCTGGCTACACAAGCAAGCCGCAAATAGCTGTGTAATAAGCGCTGGATCAAGCAGTCAAGCTGCAGAAGCTTTGCAGTAAATGCTTGACTTAGATTATAAGTAAAAAAAAAGGGCTATGAAATGAGCGTTGGACAAAACAAGCCACGTTTTGTTATTCTATAAACACTGAACATTTAACCTAGCTTTGCATTATCTCTGTAGGTGCCATTCTGGGGTACATGGCTGTGGTTGGGAGACAATCTCAATGTTTTGCTGGCATTACCAGCTTTTTAAAGGGAACCCCTTTGTGACCTGACATCTCAGTCCAGCTTGACTGCTTGATCCAACAACCAATCAGAATTCTTCACTAATATGACACCAGCAAGGTGAAGTCTCATCATTTTGAGAAACCGGTGAAAAAAAATATGGAGCTGCATAAAGCAGGATAGAAAGTATACTATAGATTCCCCCATGTACATACATAATCATGCATAGAAACAAGGTGTTATAATATTAAAAAAAATGATACACACATCATGTATTGATTATATTATATACATTATACACTGAAAGTGCCATACATCCCCCAAAAAGGCAGAAAAAGAAGAATAAAGAAAGAGGAAATTAATGGAGGGGCTACAAGACAAGGATAAGGAATAGTTAAATGTTAGTATAAAAAATAGTCCTTACCTAATTGGAAGTCAAGGGTCAGGTGGCAGGGAGAAGCTGCAGGGTAGGAGCTGCAGGGATTGCTGGAAGTTATTTCTGGAAGGGTCAAGAAGGGAAGAAAGCTGCCCTTGGACTTCACCCTGCATGACTAGAAAAAGAGGAAGCCATTTAGTCAGGAGTGGCCATGACCCCTGCTGTTACAGTTCTGAGCAGCTGCAGAGCATAGAGGGCCACACTGGCACCAGGAGCAGCTGCCTGAAGTATTGGGATATAGGGATAACCCTACACAACTCTCTGTTTCAAAACATGCTAGGAGGTCTAGGTCTCCTGAGATCCTCAGTCCCTCTCACATCCTGCCCCACAGGTCTGGAGTCAATCTGGGAGCCCCATTAGGGACCCCCCAGCCCCTTGCTTTCTGCACACCCATGCCATTGCAGCTGTGAGGGCTAAGAGGAATCCCCAACTCTGACAGGACCTGCTTTCTTCTTCAAAAGAAGAGAGCAGCAGCGGTCAACAGAGGAGCAATCCCTCTCTGATGCCATTTCATACTCCCCAGTGAGCCAGAGGAAATTAGGGCATGGAAGAATGGCATCTTCCAGGAAACTGGGACATGACCCTTTTAAGAGACTGGAAAAATTACAGCCTGCTCAGGTGCTAGCACACCTGATGGGGCTCAGCTGGAGGGGACCATGGTCACAGTTGAAAGAGCGCCCTGAGCTGACTTTGCTGCAAAGGAGGGCTTACACACCTTCAGAGCAGCAGAAGTCATTAGTGGAATCCGGTCAGATCTGAAGTGATGATAGCTCGATGGAGCCCCATGATGATAGCAAGAGTATGGAGGAGCCAACTGCAATGGCTAATTGCAGTTCAGTGCTGAGGCAGTCTGGTGAATTCCGTAGCTTTCCAACAGTATGGAGGTCCCAGTGGCCTGGTGGGCATTTTGCCTGGCATGATGAAGTTTTTTTGAGGTTTTAATAATGTAACCACATGGTGTGATTTTACTAAGGCTGGGTCCTCGCCCCCTCAACCATCTTCTGGTGGGGTTGATTGCACTGTTAGGGAAAAGTCAGGCTTCAGTACTGGTGGTGGTGCCTGTTTAGGTCACCTCAGGACAGACTGAATAGGGGGAAAATAAAGTTCTGGCTGACGGTAGCCTGGTATCAGCAGCTCCCCCAGCAGCTGCGATGGAGCAGTTTGGGCAACAGAAATGAAGGAAGACAGGGTTCAATTGGCTTAGCAAAGGGTTATGTAAACATTTTTTCATTTGGAATCAGGAGTACATTGAGATAATTTCAGTTTTACCCCTGGAGAAGGGTAAGGCTTAGGACGAAAAGCGCAGATGGCACCTTCCTTAAATTGGTTGAACAGTGTGTTTAAAAATTGTTTGGCTCTTATTTGCTATATGGATCCAATAGGGGACAAGCATAGGGTATATAGTGGATCAGTGTGGCTACATTATGATGAGCAGTTTCACCAGAGAAAAGCTGTGCATCCTGGTGTGCGCTGGGACCACAAGGACATCATGTAGTGGAGTAAGCTTTTGGCACAGCTCTGGACATCAGACCAGCTCTTTCAAGTGGCAGTTGGCAGTAAATGAGCCTTAGGGCAGCCAGCTGGGCATAAGAAAGGCTATTGTTGGCAGATCCATGGCAGTACTTGCCATTTCGGAAACTGCATGCCGATTCAAGGCTGCAAAGGCTCAGATAGTTTGCAAAGGAAGCCTCAGTCTTTAAACCTCGGGGCTGCAAATTATGTTTTTTTAAAAGTATTTTTCAAAAAATTTCAGTTTGTTTGCGCCCCCCCAAAAAAAAAAAAATTTTGAGCACCAGCCGCCACTGGAGTAATGGGTGGTGCTCAAAGAGCCTCAGGATCCACTACCTGGATGATTTTTCGTGCATAAGCCCATTGAGTCCTTCACTTTGCTTAGTTTTATTACACACTTTAGAACAGAATGCCAGGACCTTTTACCTCCCCCTAACACCAGACAAGGTGGACTTTAGTAAACCTTTTTTGGCTAGTGGACACCAAAGACCCCCCCTTCTCATAACCAACAGTTATGTTATTTGATTATTGTAACTGTTAATTGATTTGTGGTTAAAAAAAAACAAACAGCTGCTGTAACTGTCAGATTGTTTTTGTTGGGGATTTCTTTAAAGGGGTGGCAGTTAACAAATCCATCAATCATAACACAACAGGGCAAGTGTAGTTCACTTATCTCCCATGTGTCATATTCAAATATAGTGATAACATCTGATATAAATAATGATTTTATTTTACCCCCCGCTTTACTTTTCCCTGTAAAGGAATTCCTAAGCCCTTGCACAAACACAATAACAGCCACTGTTTAAAGCTTTGCCCTCCCTCTGGCTGTATTTCTTTTTACCTCATAACCCCCTTCATAAAAATACTCCTCTTTCCAAGGAAGCTTGTAAATGCCAACAGGCTTTGGCGGATGTCCCATCTATGCCTAGCCATTGATTTTAAAGTCCAGAACAACATACATAACTGCTTCAATACCGGGCACTTTTACCCCCTTCCTGCCCAGGCCAATTTTCAGCTTTTAGTGCTGTCGCACTTTCAATGACAATTCCGCGGTCATACAACACTGTACCCAATAAAATTGTTATCATTTTTTTGAGACAGATAGAGCTTTCTTTTGGTGGTATTCAACTGCCAAAAGAGCGAAAAACATTTTCTTCGTTTCTAGTAGAACATTTTGTAAATAAGTAATTTTTTCTCCTTCACTGATGTGCACTGATGGGCTGCACTGATGTGCATTGATTAGGGGGCACTGATGGGTTGCACTGATGTGCATTGATGAGGGGGCACTGATGGGCTGCACTGATGTGCATTGATGAGGGGGCACTGATGGGCTGCACTGATGTGCACTGATGAGGTGGCACTGATGGGCTGCACTGATGAGTTGGCACTGATGGGCACTGATGAAGAGGCACTGATGCTCATCAGTGCTGCATATCAGTGCCCCCTCATCAGTGCCCAACAGTGCCACCTATCAGTGCCTAACAGTGCTGCCTATCAGTGATCATCAGTGCTGCATGATAGGCAGCACTGTTGTGCACTGATAGGTGGCACTGTTGGGCACTGATAGGCAGCACTGATGGGCGGCACTGATGAGCACTGAAAGGCAGCACTGATTGGCATCACTTATGGGCACTAACTGGCATCACTGATGGGCACTGTTGGGGCTGCACTGATAATCAGTGCCCTGATTATCTGTGCAGGTCTTACCTGTGAGGAAATGCTGCTGATCGGCTCTCCTCTCCTCACACGATTTCAGTGTGAGGAGAGGAAAGCCGATAACCGTCATTTCCTTGTTTACATGTGATTAGCTGTGATTGGACACAGCTGATCACATGGGTAAAGAGCCACGTCATCTGCTCTGTACCGAGATCAGGGATGCGCCGTGTCCTGGGGACACAGCGCGCCTCCTATCAACGCACTGCGCGCCCGACGAGAGTGGGGCGTCATATGACACTGTCCCAGAACAATAGAACCAACCGTCAGCTGTCATTTCCTTATATGGCGGGCTAGAGGTGGTAAAAGAGGCGCTGGGGACTTTTTAGACTTGCATGTGAAGTCAGTTGAAGGAAAATGTCAAACAAGCTCAATAGCTTTGGCTAGGTGGCTCCCAAGCAAGGCTTCCTTGATGGGCACCCAATAGTAGCTCAAACCATAGAAATACAGAAAGGAGCACAGACCAAAACCAGATAAGAGTCCAAGATCATGTTACCGTACTTGTTGGCACAAACATTGTATAAAAGCATCCAATGTGTTACAGGGACAGCACCACTCCTCCTTCATCAGGGCTACAAGAATAAGCAAAAAAAACCATATATGAATATTCGCTTTCCTAACACTAAACCGCCTCTCCGCCAATCAGGTGCTCGGTTCTGTTACACGTAACCTGATTGGCTGAAACGACAGGCGCTGTGATTGGATGCCTATCAGGCAGCAGCATTTGATATGGCACAGTGGGAGCATTTGATGGCACAGTGGGAACATTTGATATGGCACAGTGGCTGCGTTTGATGGGCACAGTGGCTGCATTTGATGGGCACAGTGGTTGCGTTTGATGGCACTGTGGCTACGTTTGATGGCACAGTGGCTGCGTTTGATGGCACAGTGGCTGCGTTTGATGGCACAGTGGCTGCGTTTGATGGCACAGTGGCTGCGTTTGATGGCACGGTGGCGGCAATTGATGGGTACAGTGGCTGCGTTTGATGGCACAGTGGCTGCGTTTGATGGCACAGTGGCTGCGTTTGATGGGCACAGTGGCTGCGTTTGATGGGCACAGTGGCTGCGTTTGATGGGCACAGTGGCTGCGTTTGATGGCACAGTGGCTGCGTTTGATGGCACAGTGGCTGCGTTTGATGGCACAGTGGCTGCGTTTGATGGCACAGTGGCTGCGTTTGATGGCACAGTGGCTGTGTTTGATGGCACGGTGGCGGCAATTGATGGGCACAGTGGCTGCAATTGATGGTACAGTGAGGCTGCAATTAATGGTACAGTGAGGCTGCAATTGATGGGGTTTTTTTCAGAATTTTTCAGTTTGTTTGCACCTCCCCAGCCGCCGATGAAATTTACTGACATTATTCCACTTTTTCCTTACAGGAGGTTTCACTTAAACCCAACCTTTAACTGTCAATTTGTCACCAGGAAAGGGACTCTGATCTTACACACCATCTGGACGGCTGACATTTATTACACAATGATCCATCACACATGTCCAGGAAATGTTGTAAAATTGAGGATGACAACACATATTTTGCTTTATTCAATTAAAGTGGAGCTCTAGCTGTGGCAGGATTTCTATCACAGGAGGCTGTAGGCACACCACCTTCTCTGCATACAACAAAACCTCTGCTGGGGTCATTTCTTATTAATGTGTTTTACTGATCCCAACCTGGGTTACATTACACTGTTTGAATGGACCTTAAACTTGGAAATGCACCATCTTTGCTGACGCAGCGATAGTAGTTCATTGCCTTATACTGTGGTAAACTGCAACGGAGTTGCGTTGTGTTGGGTAAATGTTGGTGTAGTCCATGCACACACCAACCAGTGTACAAGTGTGTATATTTATCATTCCAGTTATTAAGTGCACACACATACTGGGCTCAATTCACGAAACAGCATCTATCGCTTTAAGATTAGCGGTAAAAAAGCTTATAACGTTTTTCAAAAATTTCTTTGCAGTTGATTACAAAACACTTTGAAAATTCTGCATGTGCTATTGCTTAAAGTAATGTGGTATTTTAGTAGTGAAAACATGCGGTATTTTAATGCCGGCACCTGCCAGTGTCCTTAACAACCGGTGAAAAACTGGTTGTTAAGGACGCAGCAGGCGCCAGCTCCTTAACAACCATGCTGCATCCTTAACAATCATGAATCTGCTGTCAGTGGGGTTTGCCAATAGACACCATAATGTAAACAGAAGAAACATTACATAAAAAACAAAACAAAACAAAAAACAAAAAAAAAACAGCATGCCCCCCCCCCCCAATCCCTACCATATCCTTTGAGTATGGTAAGAATTTTAAGGGGGGCCCCACACTAAAAATAAATAAAAACTGGTGTGAGGTCCCCCCCCAAAATCCATACATACCCTTATCCGCGCATGCAGCCCAGCAGGCCAGGAAAGGGAGGACACGATCAAGTACGCCCTCTCCCCCCGAACCATACCGGGTCACATGTCCTCAAAATGGGGGAGTGCTTTGGGGGAACCCCCAAAGCACCTTTTCCCAATGTTGATGAGGACAAGGGCCTCTTCCCCACAACCCTGGCCCAGCAGTTGTGGGGGTGACTTATTCCCACTAAAAATTAGAAACATTTGGTGTGAGGTCCCCCTCAAAATTTATACCATACCCTTATCCAAGTATGCAGGCCAGGAAAGGGAGGACACAACCAATTGCCCCCCTGAACCATACCAGGTCACATACCAAGTCACAAAATGAGGGGGTGCTTTAGGGGGCCCCCCAAAGCACCTCGTCCCCATGTTGATAAGGGCCTCTTCCCTGCAACCCTGGCTCGGTGGTTGTGGGGGTGCAGGGGTGACTTGTTGGCATCTGGAAGTCCCATTTGCCCTCCCCCCATGTAAATGACTATGAGTATAGTACCCCTATTCATTCACCCAAAAAAAATGACCATAGTAAAAAAAAACCCAGAGCCAGTTTTTGACAAGTCCTTTATTAAAAAAAGGGAAAAAAAATAAATAAATCAACCCTCCCGCCCCACCGAAGTAAATCCAGCATCAATCACGTAAACACCACCCACCGACCTGCACAAATAAAAAAAAAAGGTCCGCACAAGGCTCTTGGCTCCCACTGACTGAGAGCTCTGCTTTCCACCTGCCGCTAAATAAACTAAGAGGTGGGGTCATCCAATGATGTCACTGGTAAACAGAACAAATAGAGAAGGTGAATCTCCCTGACAGGGACGCAGACAGAAAAAAAAACAGACTGGGGTTCTAATCCCTCTCCACTCTATCGAAAACTAAAAAAAAAAAAAATAATTACTGGTATCTTAAGAAAACTAGATATAATTAGAAATGATGCCAAACATACTGAAAATCGAGATTGGGTTGACATGCACTTTAATTATACCATGGAAAGTGTATTGTTATATCTGTTTGATATGTGTATATCCTGCCAGAAATAGAATACGATCCTGAGTCCTGTGTGATCTCATGGAGTCAATGGGAGTCATTGGGGGATGTTACTGTTGTAGACCCCAATATAAGACTCCATCAGGGGACTCATCCTACTATCTACCATCTTTACCCACTTCGGCCCCGGAAGGTTTTACCCCCTTCATGACCAGGCCATTTTTTGCGATACGGCACTGCGTTGCTTTACCTTTACAATTGCGTGGTTGTGCGATGCTGTACCCAAATAAAATTGATGTCCTTTTTTCTTCCCCACAAATAGAGCTTTCTTTTGGAGGTATTTGATCACCTCTGTGTTTTTTTTTTGTGCTATAAATAAAGCAAGACTGACAATTTTGAAGAAAAAAAAAACAATATTTTTTACTTTCTGCTATAAAAGATACCCAATTAAAAAAAAAAATTAAAAAACTGAATTTCTTCATCAGTTTAGGCCAATATGTATTCTACCTGTTTTTGGTAAAAAAAAATCCCAATAAGTGTATATTGATTAGTTTGCGCAAAAGTTATCACATCTACAAACTATGGGCTATTTTTATGGCATTTTTATTTTTACTAGTAATGGCGGCGATTAGCGATTTTTAGCGGGACTGCGACATTGCGGCGGACAATTTGGACACCTAACTTTTGACACATTTTGGGTACCAGTGACAGTAATACAGTGGTAAATAATGAAAATGTACTAATGACACTAATAGGGAAGGGGTTAACATCAGGGGCGCTCAAAGTGTTAAGTGTGTCCCTAGGGGGTGCTTTGTAACTGTGGGGAGGGGGGGGGGGTGCTTTGTCTAAAGAAAAACAAAAGATCCATGTTTCTGCTTAGCAGAAACACAAGATCTCCATTTTCCCCTCTGGCAGAATGGTGATCTGCCTTGTTAACTTAGGCAGACCGCCGTTCTGCCTCTCCTCAGACCCGGACCCACTGATTGGCTCCCACTGTGTCCAATCACATTGGGAGCGGGGCTCTGCGTGCCTCGGTGCCGAAGAAAAAAAAAAATCACGTACAGGTACGTGATTTTGCACTTAAAGCGGAGTTCCACCCAAAAATGGAACTTCAGCTTTAAGGCATGGTGACCCCCTGACATGCCACATTTGGCATGTCATTTTTGTTTTGGGGGGGGAGCGGATACCCTCTTTTTAGAGGCATCCAGCTCCCACTTCCTCCCGCGGCGCCGGAAGGAAGTTCACCTCTCCCCCCCTTCCTCCCTTCATTCTTCTGGGACATGTCACAGGTCCCAGAAGATTGCCCGGCCATTCACAGCGCGCAGCGTGGCTCGCGCATGCGCAGTGCATGCCCAGCTGTGAAGCCACAGTAAGAATACCGGCGCTGTGGAGAGGAGCGGGGCTTCGTACGCCCGCATCGCTGGACCGTGGGACAGGTGAGTGTCCGATTATTCAAAGTCAGCAGTTACACTACTTTTTGTAGCTGCTGACTTTTAATTTTTTTTTGTTTTGTTTTTTTGGCAGAACTCCGCTTTAAGGGCCGCGCTGCTGCAGTATACAGTATGTATGTATAATAACATTGTAAACTTTTCTCCATTACAGCACCTGGAACTTTTTTTATTTAGTTTTTTTCAGTCTTTGTAAAAAGTCAGGAAAAGGCTGTAAATTTCGTTTTCCTCGAAGCTGAATGACAAGAAGGCCACCAGGAAGGAGATTTCTCTACAATGACATTGGTGTACATTAGTTATTTGCATGTGAGGGGGAATCACTGAACCGTACATATCTTATTGAGCAAACCGGAATCATCTGCACTTAAGGATGATGGAAAGCATGTGACATTTGTATTGTTTTTTTACATTATTAGTCTATTGATTTCTGTGGTTTTGAGTTTCACTTTTGTACACTTGAATGCATGGGCCAAAAATAGAGAAATCCTTTATAGGTGAAAGGTATCTAAATGCAAAATGTAAAACAGGAGATAAAAAAAAATGTTAAAATTAGTAGACTAATAGAAGTAAAAACAACAAAAATTAAAAAAACAGCTTTTATAGATAAAAAAAATGTTAAAATTAGTAGACTAATAGAAGTAAAAAAAAAACCCCAAAAAACAGCTTTTGTAGTAATAAAAACAAAACAAAAAAAACAAAACAAAAAAAAAAACCCAGCTTTATGTAGTAATACGCACCTTCAGTTCAGCACTGTCCCCTGTGGTAATTCCATTCTGCCAGTAGATGTCACCAATCTTCTGGGTCCAATGACAACCAAAACACCTGCTTGTGAGGGGTGGCATCACAGCACATTGGAGCTCCATCGTTTATATGTTACCGTTAACCCATGACATCATCAGAACCACAAAAAAAGACCTGTGGGGGAGAAACATATCTCTACATACACCATATTACCAAAAGTATTGGGACACCTGCCTTTACACGCACATGAACTTTAATGGCATCCCAGTCTTAGTCTGTAGGGTTCAATACTGAGTTGGCCCACCCTTTGCAGCTATAACAGCTTCAACTCTTCTGGGAAGGCTGTCCACAAGGTTTAGGAGTGTGTCTATGGGAATGTTTGACCATTCTTCCAGAAGAGCATTTGTGAGGTCAGGCACTGATGTTGGACGAGAAGGCCTGGCTCGCAGTCTCCGATCTAATTCATCCCAAAGATTTCATAAAACACTCCTGCTCTAGGGAAAAAGTGAATCATAAGCCTCATACACACGATCGGACTTTTAGACAACAACGGTCCGACGGACCTGTTTTATGGGACAATCCGACCGTGTGTATTGCTCCATCGGACAATTGTTTTAGGTTTTTCAACGGACAAATGTTCGCTGCGCATGCTCTCAAACTTTCCGGCAACAAATGTCCGATGGAGGATGATCCGATCGTGTGTACACAAGTCCATAGGACTAAAGTCCAAAGTACAAACACGCATGCTCAGAACCAATGCTAAAGATAAGACAACAATAGCAGAAGATGCCCAAAGGGTGGCGCTAAAGAGCTGAGAAACCACGTGATTTGGTGAAAGTTGGCTGAAAATGTTCTGCCGTGTGTATGCAGAACAAGTTCACAGCCAACGCCCTTCGGACCAAAATCCACGGAAAAGTCCGATGGAAGTCCGATTGTGTGTATGAGGCTTAAAGCCTCGTACACACGATCTTACTTTAAACAAACTTTTCCGTGGATTTCTGTCCAAAGGGCGTTGGCCGTAAATTTGGTATGCATACACACGGCAGGACTTTTTGGGCAACAAACACGAACGTAGTGACTTTCAACGTACTGACAACACTTGAAAAGAGGAAGTTCAATTCTCCAACGCCACCCTTTGGTCAACTTCTGTATTGTTGTCTGATCTTTTGCATTGGTTCTGAGCACGCGTGTTTGTACTTTATACTAAAGTCCGATGGATTTGTGTACACACGATCGGACTTGCCGACGTAGGACTTTTGTTGCCGCCACGTTTGTTTGTTCGCACAGCCAACATTTGTCCGAAGAAAAACGAAAAAGTTTGTCCGATGGAGCGTCCACACGGTCAGATGTTGCCTTAAAACAGCTAATTTGCATGTTTGTTGTCAAAAAGTCCGATCGTGTGTATGAATATTCGCTATTCTCACACTGATTCTCCTCCCAGCCAATCAGAAAGCAGGTCGTGAGACCCGTTTCCCAATTGGCCGAAAAGAGAAGTGATGTTATTGGCCAGGGGGGAGGAGATGCGCGGCTGGGAGGAAAAGCAAGAGAAGACCGACGGACCCACCAGCCGGCTCAGCCATCCAGCAATCCCCCTGGCTTGAAGAAGGGATGGGCAGGACAGAGATGAGGAGGCCGTCTGTCTCCTGCGGCAAGGAGGGGGTTGTATATGGTGTTTCCGGTATTCGTCTAACGCGCGTGGGTTTGCCAACCAGCCCCCCCCTCGAATTATCGAGCACCAGCAGCTACTGGTCAGGGACCTTAGATTGTAAAGGACCGGGACTGGTGTGAATCTGTATGTAAGAGGCTGCATATCTGATTATTTATAGGTACTTTTAAATTGTTGGCACTGTATAAAAACTCTGTAATAAATATATACCATGTTCAGCTGAAATGTGTTATCTGTATTCTATTAATCACTGGGCAGGAGGTCAGCTATAAGCTGCAAAATATCGCTTATTAATCAATGAGCGTTCCCTACCAGCTGTTCATTAAACTGGTAAATTGTGCCTATGTGGACTTTGAATGGAATACAGCACCACCTGCTGGTAGAAACGGTGCAGTGCAAAGATTGGCCTCTGACCACACCAGAGAAAAATCCATGACTCTCTTTGGGACCATTCACGCTACAGTGTGATGCATCTAACACATGCATTTGTGTGTGTTAAGGCGCATTGCACGTGGCTGCACATGCACTTTGAAAATGTTGTGAATTGCATGTCATTGTATGAACATTTCCTTCAATATTTCTCAAACTGCAACACAACACAGTGCTCAGATGCAAATGTTCTTCTATATGTACAGGTCACCTCCACAGGTAAAGTAGAAAATGTTCTGTGACGCAGGATCCTCCCAGCCCCCCCCCCCCCTTATACTTACCTGAGACTAATCCCAAATCAGCAATGTGCAGTAGCTCTCACTTCACTATCCCTTCCCACTGGCAGATTAATAGCAGCGGGGGCCATTGGCTCCTGCTGCTGTCAGTCAAATGCTGTGACGAGGTGGTGGGGCCGAACCGCCCAGTCTGTGTCAATAGATACATACAGGGCAACTCAGGAGCCAGCCCGCATGACTGCCCCCATGGAAAGCGGCTTTCTTTCGGGGCACTTGCCGAAGAGAAGGAGCTGGGATCACCGGCGGGGGGACCCCAGAAGAGGAGGATCCGGGCTTCTCTGTGTAAAATCATTACACAGAGCAGGTAAGTATAACATGTTTATTATTTTAATTAAAAAATAAACTGAAGCTTTATTGTTACTTTACAATGTGGCCTACAAAAGACCCATTATTTACAGGTGAATAGGCCGCATAGAGTCTGGGGATCGTCCCGAAGTTTGAGTCGAACATCGGGTGTGTGTTCGAAGAACAAACGAACATATGGGGCGTTTGCAGCAAATTCGAGTGCAGCGGAGCGTCCCATAATGCACTGTGAGATCACAGTGCTTTGACGGCTGCTGACTGGCCAAAGCATGCACCTGACCTGCATGCTTTGTACAATCACAGCACGATCTGCTGGGAGAGCCAGGGGGCTAAGTCCACACCCCACACTATATAAGGCTGCTTACACGGCAGCCCTGTGTATAGTGTGCATTAATGGAGAGAGATTGAGAACTTGAGCTAGACTAGGCAGGTTAGTTAGTGGCGTGCAGGCTGTTTAATATATATACATATGACACTGCATAGTCAGTGTAGAATATATATACAATGCAGGCAATGTATTAATATACAGTATCTCACAAAAGTAAGCATAGTTGGCAACATTGCAAAAAAAAAAAGTGGGACACTTTTTTGGCTGTAGGCGGAGCCGTGCAATAATTAGGGGGCGGGGCATTCATTTGTAGGCGTGGTTAAAAAATACAAGTGCGGCGCGCGAAGCGTGGTTTATGCGAAATATGGGCGTGGTTTATGTGAAATAGTGGGCGTGGCTTAAATGGGCATGGCTCAAGAGGGTGTGGTTAGAGTCTGAGATGAATGAGGGATGGAGAGGGAGGGGGAAAGGGGGAGAGGGGGAGAGAGGAATGACGGGACAGCAGCCCCAGATCCTACACAATAAAATATGTGTATTCCAGAAAGTTTAACAATCAGCAGATAAAGATACTCCAAACACCTGGTGTTAGCACTTCAATCATCCCGGCACCATGATTGTTATGGTGTCAGGATGATTGAAGTGCATTATTTCTATTATTACATTGTAATATAAAATGAAATTATTTAACTCACCATAATGCAGAATCAGTGGGATCCCTGAGCGTGTCACCTGCCACCAGATGCCATCAGGTGTCCGCAGAGGAGTCCTCCCTTACATCAGGCATTGCCAGCAGAGTCCTCCCTTACATCAGGAATTGCCAGCAGAGTCCCCCCTTACATCAGACATTGCCAGCAGAGTCCCCCCTTACATCAGACATTGCCAGCAGAGTCCCCCCTTACATCAGACATTGCCAGCAGAGTCCCCCCTTACATCAGACATTGCCAGCAGAGTCCCCCCTTACATCAGACATTGCCAGCAGAGTCCCCCCTTACATCAGGCATTGCCAGCAGAGTCCCCCCTTACATCAGGCATTGCCAGCAGAGTCCCCCCTTACATCAGGCATTGCCAGCAGAGTCCCCCCTTACATCAGGCATTGCCAGCAGAGTCCCCCCTTACATCAGGCATTGCCAGCAGAGTCCCCCCTTACATCAGGCATTGCCAGCAGAGTCCCCCCTTACATCAGACATTGCCAGCAAAGCCCCCCTTACATCAGACATTGCAGTGGAGGGGAGGGAGAATTTTTTTTTTTTCCCCCTCAAACAGAAGCTGGGAGCACTTTGACTTACCGAGTGACACACTAGCTCCCCCCACGTGGCGCCGACTGTTCCCTGGTGGTCCCGGCCTCGGGTTCCCCCGGACTTTCACGTTCTCCTCCTTGGTGCTGTGTAAACAGGAGGAGGCAAACTTCCTTCTCCGAGTGAGAGTCCTGGCACTGACACAGCAGCAGTCAGCGTGACACAGCGGTGCGCACCTCCTCCCCCATCCATCCATGTGCTCCGACTGCGAAGTAGCCACGCCCCTGCTTGCCATACTTGGCAAATCAAGGCAGGCAGAAGGAGCTGGTGTCCTCCTTGTCCAATAGAGGACAAGGAGGACAAAATGAGGCAAGGGGGGAGGATACCGAGGCTGCGGTGATGCTAATTAACCCTTTTATTGCCTAAAAAAATTTACGATCCTCTGGGACAAGCAAGGAAATTCGGGACAAATCCCGGGAAATAAAAAAATCGGGACGAGGCTCCCGAATTCGTGCATGTCCCGGGAAATTCGGGACTATTGGCAAGTATGAGTAAGTACACCCCTCACATTTTTGTAAATATTTTATTCTATCTTTGTATGTGACAACACTGAAGAAATGACACTTTGCTACAATGTAAAGTAGTGAGTGATATTGATTAGTGGTGATTACCGGTGCACGGCCCCAAATGCACCCAGGGTGCGTCTGCGAAACTGCACCCACATAGATGTCCTTTTTGGGGTAAACGCAGCCCCCACACGGGGTACAGATTTATACACCCTGCGTGAGTGAGGCCTTACCGTGTGTATGCTCCATAGAACATTTGTTGTCGGAATTTCCGTCAACAAATGTTTGAGCAGGTTCTCAAATTTTCCCACAACAACACTTGTTGTCGGAAATTCTGAGCGTGTGTACACAATTCCGACACACAAAAGTCCACGTATGCTCGGAATCAAGCAGAAGAGCCACACTGCCTATTGAACCTCATTTTTCCCGGCTCGTCGTATGTGTCGTACATCACCGTGTTTTTCAATTTTGGAATTTCCGACAACATTTGTGTGACCGTGTGTATGCAAGACAAGTTTGAGCCAACATCCTTCTTAAAAAAAAATCCACGGTTTTGTTGTCGGAAAATCCTATTGTGTATACGAGGCATTAGACTTCTCCATGAAGGACCTCACTGGCGGGAAGAGTTCTCATTTGTCCAGCAGAGAAAGCCTAAAAGAAAGCTGGAGAGACTCCTTCCACCTCTGAAGCCAAGAAGAGTTCCTTTCTTCCTCCCAGGCTTCAACCTCCAGGGCCAGACCTGAGCCAGGGGCCGGTCCAGTCACGAGTCTTATGCCCCTAAATCTCACAAACCTGCAGACATGTCCTCTTAAACATCCTAAAAGGAGTTCCCCATTTACACTAAAATGCAATAAAAATATGTAGCACCCTCTACCATAGGTAGGTGCTAAAGGTATAGTGTTGTAGGTTCTGTGAGTACAGGTAAATTTAAGCAGGCTTTTGCTGCAAGCTAGGCTTGTTTGTTTTTGATCTGGGGGCAGGGAGTGGTTAGTGTAGCAGTGGGTGTGCTTTAGTTCTGAGGTGCCTCCCTAGCTTCCAGGGAGAATGTTCTGGAAGGGGGGCAGGGCCTAAAACTGGAGTGGCAGGCAGCTCATGTGAGGAGCTCTGACCAATCCCCAACTGGAATTGGCAGGGGGCAGGCCTCCCATATAAGCTGAGGTAACAGACCACTGTGAGGCGAGTTGCCGGCTGTGGCCGGGAGAAGTGGAGAATGGAGTACTAGACAGCAGCAGGAGGGCCGATCGCAGGAGGAGGCCCGGGAGAGCTGTGAGGGAGCTTCACCCTTACACGGTCATGGGTGAAGACCTCATCATTACACGGTCATTGACGAGGAGTTCCTGGAGCAGAGGGGCAGGAGAAGCTGTCAGAACGTACGGTCCAGCTAAGTTCTCCATCATGGACTCGGGGCAGAGAAAGGTCGGTGAGTGTACCACAGTGGAGTGCTGGATGTGGAGACATGCCAGGAAGTCTGGGAGGGAACCTCATCCTTACACGGTCATGGATGAAGTCCTCATCATTACACAGTCATTGATGAGGTGTCCTGGAACAGAAGAGAGACTGTGGGGAATAGAGTCAAATCGATGTGGCCCGAGGGCACAGGATTTGCAGGTCAGACTAGCTGGGAACTGTAGTCCACCGTTCAGCACATATTACTAAACTACTAGGCCTCCGGGGAGAGGTACTGCAGACCTCTGGCCTAGTAGCAGCAACCAATCAGAGTCAGCATTAGAGACTATTCAGAGTGGGTTCTTTTGCATATAGAAGAAGATGTGACAAAAAACATAATGTGCTACAGAATAAGATTGAGCAGGAGGGGAGGATTCCTGGGAGCAATAGTCTGCAGGAGTTACGCAGAGGAGGAGCAATAATCTGCATGGAGATGCAGGGAAGAGACTGTAGATGTTATACATGTGCATCATTTCTTCAAGGCTCAAATGACTTTCTAATTTATAAATATGATGGCAAAGTAATTCGATCTATGGGCATCCCATAAATCCCTACCCCCAACCAAGTTATATCCCCCAATAAATAAAACAAAACAAAGCAAATGGCTGTTCATTGTCTCAAGAAGTAATATATGAAGGTCTGGCAGCAGGGTGATATGGTGGATATTATTTACTAGTGGCAACTACACCGCTACAAATAAATAAATACATGTCATTTTTTTTACAAATATATATAAATATACTATTTCACTGGTTTCATTCAAATATAATTTTTTTTTTAATTCCCGTGGTGTGTGAAAAAAAAGTGCACACAAAAAAGTGAAACACAAAACGTACACAGAGTGTACACATAGTCCTCCCAAGAAGAAGGACCCTAACCCTGATCTCCCGGGCGTTAGGCTCCAGACGGGGACTGAGGTACTTCACATGGTCCATCTGGCCGAAACCAGACAGACTCAGTTCGCTGGGAGGTCTGCCGCAACAGACCACCCCAAGCACTAGGTGGGGCTCCCCCAAAGGGAGACCCCATGAGAGAGGGCGAACTAAGCCAAAAGGCCATGTCCACCCCCTCCCAAGACTTTCAGGGCAGGCCTGAGGACCTACACCCTACCACTCAAACATGAAAACTAATGTGTACAGCAAAATAAAGACAAAAGTGACAAACACACAAATAAAAGTGGGGGGAAGGATAGTGGAGAAGGTGCCATTGTGCAGTACAATGGCCGGTCTTCCGGCCAGGAATAAAAAAATTCCTCTGGTCCTAGCCAAAAGGCTCGACCCTAGAGGCAGACGTGAAAAAAGTGTGTATGGTGCAGTGACCTTGGTGCCAATAAAGCTCAAAGTGTCCCCTTAAACACAGTAAGGATTATGGCACCCCTAGACTGCCACTCCAGGGGCGCATACACCACGGGCTTCTTTCGGAAGCCTTGCCCTCAGCCAGATCAGTGCAGCACCATCCCTACCAGGAAGGCATCAGAACTTAGAGAGCTTAGGGAGTGCCCTGCCTACAACTGGGGACAAGCTGAAGCCAGGAGGAAAATGCTCCCCCCACCCCCCCAGCATTCCCACCTAATTACATTCAGCAAGTACTAACTGGCCCCCCAATTGGCGAGAGGGGGTCAGTGTTCTTTCCCTAATGACTAATAAGAACAGATACTACACTTGATCTTAGCCAAAAGACAGAGAAGCGATTCATTCAAATATAATTTTTTAATTTTTTTTTTAAAGCCTGTGTTGTGTGAACACACTCCAAAAACTCTACCCGGTGCAAAAAAAGTGCACACACATAAAGAGTGTTACACAAAACATGCACAGGGTGTACACTAGGCCTCCAAAGGAGAAGGACCTTGACTCTGATCCCCAGGGCGTTAGGCTCCAGATGGGTACTAAGGTATTCACTATGGTCCATCTGGCCGAAACCAGATGGACCCCATTCTTTGGAAGGTCTGGCAAAACAGACCCACCCAAGTACTAGGTGGGGCTCCCCCGAAGGGAGACCCCGTGAGAGAGGGCGAACCAAGCCAGAAGGCCATGTCCATCCCCTCCCAAGATGTTCAGGGCAGGCTCGAGGACCTACACCCTACCAGTCAAATGCGTACACAACAACAAAAAAAGTGACAAATAGGGCAATAAATAAAATAAGTGGGGGAAGGAAGTGGAGAAAGGAAGTGGAAGTGACCATTGTACAATACAATGGCCGGCCCTTCGGCCAGGAATAAAAAATTCCTCCGGTCGCAGCCAAAAGGCCCAGCCCAAGAGGTAGGTGTGAAAAAAGTGTGGGGTAGTGCAGTGACCTTGGTGCCGCAACACAAAATGACCAGTCTCCAGATCTCAACCCCATAGAAAACCTTTGGAGGGAGTTGAAAGTCCGTGGTCCTATCACACATTTTCCGTCGGAAAATCCGACCGTGTGTACGGGGCATTACAGAAAACGTTTGACCTCTGTCATTGCCAACAAAGGATATATAACAAAGTATTGAGATGAACTTTTGATATTGACCAAATACTTATTTTCCACCATAATTTTGCAAAAAAATTCTTTAAAAAATCAGACAATGTGATTGTCTGGATTTGTTTCCACATTTTGTCTCTCATAGTTGAGGTATACCTATGATGACAATTACAGGTGTCTCATCTTTTTAAGTGGGAGAACGTGCGCAATTGGTGGCTGACTAAATACTTTTTTGCCCCACTGTACATGTGCAATATTGAAATAATGATAAGTGATTAAACCGATGTATAACATGCATATAAAATGCAGTGATATCAGGTGATTAAACCAATGTATACCATACATATAAATGCAATGATGTCAGGTGATTAAACAATATATACCATACACATAAAATACATTGAACAACTTATTATAAACTCAAAAGCAATAATAGAAAACATGAATGAACAAAGAAAGAGTCTACTGAGTGAGAAAAAAGTGTTTGATGAAAATGGAAATGTCCAAAACATAGGTATCTTGACACCCCAAATGGTAATTATCAAGCCACCGCTAAACGTGCATGAAAAGGGGGGGATGGAGCACCGCCACCAATAACACTGAGGCTTACCGGAAAAAGTGGATTCAGTAGGACATACGTGAATCAAACAGACTTGTCGGTGATTCTTCACCAAAGATAATAAGGCCCAGATGGATATAGGCATTGGTAGAATTGGGTAAAAAAATCTTCTCACAAGGACCACCGGTCGACAAGAAAGGAGGCTGCAAGATATATAAAAACGTCTCATGGATTCAAACGTATAAGGCCAAAAAGGAATACATTTTGTGTTTTACGGATTAACGCTATGTGCATTTTTTATCCCTTTTTGGCCTTATACGTTTGTTATTTTTATTTCAATATTGCACATGTATAGGGTTTGATATCTTCACAATTATTCTAACTTTGATATATTTTTAGATATATTTTAGATGTGTATTAGGTCATCTATGCACTGTAGACTACCCATTCAAATTTTAAATTGTCACTAGCGCTGCACCATCACTTTCCCATTTTACTTTTTGCAATTGTCATTTGCGGTGCTGGCAGCTTCCCCCTCTTCTTTGGACAGCGCGGTATTTAGCACATTTTTTTCACAGTGAGGGGGTAGATGAGAGAGAGACCTCTGAAGACACACAGCGCGCCAGGCAGAGAGACGGGACTCTGGCAGCAAGTTGCTGCGATCACTCACAGACCAGCCCTACCTCCCCCCTTGACCAGCTCCGCCGGCTAATTGCAAACTCCCATGTCAGCCGCCTGCACATGACCATGTTTGGCCAATCACAATCATCGCTGAGCTGGGCTTGGAGTGATCACGGCATTGTGAAACCTTTAAGAACAGGACAGGTGGCGACCCTACGCCGGCGGGCCCCCTTCCGTGGCCATGCCCTTGGACCACGGCCGAATGGACTGACCGGTCAGTCCGACCCTGCTCGTAAATTTAGATGGACTTGACTAACAAATAAAAGCTGAAATCCAGCTAATACTTTATAAGCAGTTACAATAAGGTGACCAGACGTCCCCGGTTTCCGGGGACAGTCCCCGGACTGAGGAAACTGTCCCCGGAGAAAGTTTGTCCCCGGTTTTGTCCCCACTTTGCAGGGCTGGGGACATCTGGTCACCAGACATCCTAAGTCTCCCGTGATGTGCGGAAATGTTCTGCATTTGGGCTGCGGCTCCCGGACACACACCAGTTGCAGCCACCCTAACTGATCACTGGTTGCTAGGGCCGCCCCGCCTGGCGTCTAACAACCAGTGATGTCACACACACAGAGACTCTCAGAGCGAGGCCGTGTCAGTGTTGCTCTGGCTCCGCCCACCTTTTCCTCTTCTGCGGCTCCTGCGGTCCGCCACCCGGCGGCCTAATGCAAATATAGGAAAGGTCTCTGGCTGGGAAGAGAGAATGATCGTGGAACCATGGGGATGATGGCAGCGGCATCTGCACTGGCCACCTCTCTCCCCGGGAGTTACAGTCTCAGCCTCGCCCTCAGTCCACATTCCTGCCGTGGAGGACAGGCGGTGCTGAACTTAGAGAGCTGGAGGCGGTGCACTGCAGCATGGACTGGTCTCAAAGCTGTCAGACTCTGTGCAGCACAGCAGCAGGTCAGTGTGTGATCACCAGGCCAGCCGTTTAGTATGTCACACTGCTTTAATGTATACCAAGCAGGCTGAGTGTTCCTGCCCAGTGCCCTTCCACCAGGTGCTATTCCCTAACCTATATCTACTTACCCTGATTTCTATAGTGAGTGCACACTGATATCTGTACACTGAGTGCCACTTGGTGTACAGATATGACAGATATCAGTGTCAGAGGTACTAGCATCCCGTTTACAGAGATCAGTGTTACGTATATTGGGAATAGCACTTAGTGACTACCATTCCCTATGTATAACACTGACATCCGTACATGGAGTGCAAATCCACTCCACTCCATGTACAGATGTCAGTGTTATATATAGGGAAAAGCACTCATTGTACAGATATCCAGGGGCGGACTGACCGTTTGGACACCCGGGCACTGCTTAAGGGTCCAGGGAACAGTGGCGGTGCGTCCATAAGGGCGCATGGATGCCGCCCCCTCTCTGACCAATGGATGGATTCATGCATTGCATGAATCTATCCATGGCTGCCACTGCCACCCCCCATTCAGGCGCCCGACCCCTTTTCAGGGGTGTTTTTGAAGCGCCTGATTAGAGCCCCAGGCTCTAATAGGCTTCAAAATAGGTGAACTGCGAGCATCATGCTTGGCGCTTGCAGTCCACCTAGGTGTGTTAGGAAAGCGAATGAATATTCGCTTTCCTAACACTAAACCGCCTCTCCACCAATCAGGTGCTGGGTCTGTTACCCGTCACCTGATTGGCAGAAATGACAGGCGCCACTATTGGACGCCTATCAGGGGGAGAGGACGGGAGATGAGGACGGGAGGAGACGCATGAATGACCCCGCTCGTCACCGTCACCCACTGCCCCACCAAGACAGGGTAAGTGCTGGGCAGACGGTGAGCAGATGGGGGGTCACACTGGTGGCATTTGATGGCACAGTGGCAGCATTTGATGGAGCACAGTGGCAGCATTTGATGGGGCACAGTGGCTGCATTTGATGAGCACAGTGGATGCATTTGATGAGCACACTGGAAGCATTTGATGGGCACACTGGAAGCATTTGATGGGCACAGTGGCAGCGTTTGATGGCACAGTGGCTGCGTTTTATGGCACAGTGGCAGCGTTTGATGGGCACAATCGAAGTTTTTTTTTTTTCCTGCATTTTTCAGTTTGTGCCCCCCAAAAACTTTGAGCACCAGCCGCCACTGGTCCGGGATCAGTAGGGGCCCCATAAGATGCTCCTGTCCCAGGCTTTACTCACCCTTGGAGGGAACAGTCTGCACAGCTGAGGACAGTGTACACACTTGGGGTGCACGGGTCCTCCACAGGTGAGGGAGCTTGTCCACAGTCCTATGCTGTGTACGGGGACAGCTCTGCTCCTGTTCCATCCTCTCCAAGCCTGAACATTGGGACTATGTGGCAGGGGAAAGCCTTTTCTATGCCTGAGCTGGGGGCACAACCCCAGGACCCAGCCTAATCCCTGGGGCCACACAGCACTGCCCACTACCAAGAACGACTGAGCACTGCACTCCACAGTAAGTGCCCCACCACTGAGAATACCCATTTCCCACCCTCTCTCTCTCTCACCCCCTCCCCCCTCTTACCCCCACTTTATTTCACCCCCCTTTCTCTCTCTTTCTTTCTTCCCCCTCTCTCAACCTCCTCCCTCTCTCACCCCTTCTCTCTCTCTTTCACTCCTCTCTCTCACTTCTCTAACACCTTCCCTCTCTCTCATCCCTCTCTATCACCCTCCCCCTATCTCTCTCTCTCTCTCTCCATCCACCACCCTCTCTCTCTGAGCCCCTCTCTCTCTCTCAGGCCTCCCTCTCTCTCAGTCCCACTTCTCTCCCTCTCTCTCAGTCCCACTTCTCTCCCTCTCAGCCCTCCTACCTGTTTCAAGCAGAAACATTGCACATACTGACTCCTACCACCATGACCATATCAAATTACTGAAGTGCTTATGGTGGTTAGAGTGCTCCTTTAATATCCCTCAGAAGAAGTAAACCTCTGTATACTGATTCCATTTCATTTGATCATCTCTAGTTGTGTTAAATTGAGTTTGCAACCTCCCTGAAATTATTTTTGCAGGTTAGAATGTCTGAGTCACCCATCTCTATATTTGCCAGGGCTGTAAAATATCCAGTGTGGCGGCCCCCCCCCCCCCCCCATTAAGTCCTGCTGGGGTTTGGTCTGTCTCGGATGGGGAGGGGCAAGCGCTGCCAGATTATACACAGTTGGGCTATCCAGCTTACCTAGCTGTCAGACAAAGTCCTGCCTCCTTAGCCAGCTCCTATGATAGGCAGTACACTGGTGACATCTATCATAGGAGGTGGGACTTCGTCTGAGGACAGCGGCCGCACGGGGTAAACAGGAGATCCCCGCTCTACATAATCCAACTTCTCTCCTCTAGGTAAGGCTGATCTGATGGGCACTGAGCAGGCTGAGCTGATGGGCACCGACTTCTCTCCTCTAGGTAAGGCTGAGCTGATTGGCACTGAGCAGGCTGAGCTGATTGGCACTGAGCAGGCTGAGCTGATGGGTACTGAGCAGGCTGAGCTGATGGGTACTGAGCAGGCTGAGCTGATGGGCACTGAGCAGGCTGAGCTGATGGGTACTGAGCAGGCTGAGCTGATGAGCACTGAGCAGGCTGAGACGATGGGCACTGAGCAGGCTGAGCCGATGGGCACTGAGCAGGCTGAGCTGATGGGTACTGAGCAGGCTGAGCTGATGGGCACTGAGCAGGCTGAGCTGATGGGTACTGAGCAGGCTGAGCTGATGAGCACTGAGCAGGCTGAGCCGATGGGCACTGAGCAGGCTGAGCCGATGGGCACTGAGCAGGCTGAGCTGATGGGCACTGAGCAGGCTGAGCTGATGGGCACTGAGCAGGCTGAGCCGATGGGCACTGAGCAGCCTGAACTGATGGGCACTGAGCAGGCTGAGCTGATGGGCACTGAGCAGGCTGAGCTGATGGGCACTGAGCAGGCTGAGCTGATGGGCACTGAGCAGGCTGATCTGATGGGCACTGAATAGGCTGAGCCGATTGGCACTGAACAGGCTGAGCTGATTGGCACTGAACAGGCTGAGCTGATTGGCACTGAATAGGCTGAGCTGATTGGCACTGAACAGGCTGCATTGATGGGCACTGAACAGGCTGATCTGATGGGTACTGAACAGGCTGATCTGATGGGCACTGAACAGGCTGCATTGATGGGCACTGAACAGGCTGCATTGATGGTCACTGAACAGGCTGATCTGATGGTCACTGAACAGGCTGATCTGATGGTCACTGAACAGGCTGATCTGATGGTCAATGAACAGGCTGATCTGATGGTCAATGAACAGGCTGCATTGATGGGCACTGAACAGGCTGCATTGATGGGCACTGAACAGGCTGCATTGATGGGCACTGAACAGGCTGCATTGATGGGTACTGGTGATTATAATACACTCTTCAACTGTGCTTTAAAATGCATGGTTTTCCCTTTTGTGAACCAGAACATAATGATGTTATGCGGTTGGGCTGGTATAATAATGCTATGGGGCTGGTATGAAATGATTTCCAGAAATAACGTATATATCATACAATCATTCCTTAAACACATACCACATACACTGCATATATCATTTGAGGAAAATGTGCTTATAAAATAGTTTACTATTTGCCAATAAAAAAAAAAAAAAAAATGTCCCCGGATTTCATTTGAAAAATCTGGTCACCTTAAGTTACAACATTGTAAGCACCTCTGTCAATGGATTCTCCCAACCCTCCAATACCCTGTACACATGACCAGTTTTGCCGTCGGAATAAACTCCGAAGGTTTCTCCGACGGAACTCCAACTGAATTCCACTCAAGCTGTCTTGCATACACACGGTCACACCAAGGTCCGACCGTCCAGAACGCGGTGACGTACAGCATGTACGACGGGACTAGAAAAAGGAAGATCAATAGCCAGTAGCCAATAGCTTCCGTCTCGTACTTTCTTCAGAGCATGCATCGTTTTTAGTCAGTCGGAAAAGCATACAGACGAGCGGTTTTCCCAATAGGAATTGGTTCCGTCAGAAATATTTAGAACCTTTTCCATTTCTAGGTCCGTCAGAATTTTCGAAAAAAAAAGTCCGATGAGGCATACACGCGATCGAAATAGACGATGAAAAGCTTCCGTCTGACTTTTTCTGTCGGACATTCCTCTCGTGTGTACGCGGCATTACTGACACTTTTGACAGACTTGGTCTGGTAAAGGAAATTGAATAATAACAGGTGAAAATAAAAGAGAGACTAAAGCCTCGTACACATGATCCGACTGTTGGCCAACTTTTGTCTGAAGAGAGCGTGCCTGGATCTTGTCTTGCATACCCTGTTTCCCAGAAAATAAGACCTAGCGTGACTGTCGGTGATGGCTGCAATATAAGCCTTACCCCCCAAATAAGCCCTAGTTGAAGTCCTCGTAGGTCTTCTTTTCAGGGTAGGGATTATTTTCAGGGAAACAGGGAAGGGCTTATTTGGGAGGTAGGGCTTATATTGCAGCCATCACCGACAACCACGCTAGGTCTTCTTTTCGGGGAAACAGGGTAGGAATGGTACACAATTGTCGGCCAACGAACACAAACGTAGTGATGTCCTACGTAGGAATTTCAGCTCTTGAGCGCCACCCTTTGGGCACCTTCTGCTAATGTCGTGTTTGGTGAGCATTGATTCCGAGCATGTGTGTACTTTGGACTTTTGTGTGACGGACTTGTGTACAGACGATACGAAAATCTGACAACAGACCGTTGTCCGCCGAAAATTTACTAGGCTGCCATCCAACACTTGTTGGCCGAAAGTTGGACAACAATTGTCTGATGGAGTGTACTAACGGTCGGATTTTAGGCCAACAGTCCATCATCACACAATTCCCTGCCAACAATCGGATCGTGTGTACGAGGCTTAAGGCCCCTTTCGCAGCATTGGACCAATTCGGTCCGCCTGAAAAACGGGCAGGCGGACCCGATCAGGCCACCCATTGTTCTCTATGGGGCGGCGGCGTCAGTTGTCACTCGTTGGCATCCGATCCGGTCCGTTAAAATCAGACGTATGGGGATAAGTTCGCCATCCGTCCCGTGGGTTGGATGGAAATGGACATGCAGTCTGTTTCCATCTGGCCGCCCCATAGAGAGTAGCGGGGTGTGTCCATGTTCGCTCTGCATAGAGGAGAGGGCACGGACCTGTCATCTGCCTGCTCAGCAGAGAAATCCCCCACTGAGCAGGGGCGCTAAAAAGGAAATGAGCGCAGCCACCATGTAGAAGGATTGGTGATCTGCAATATATTAAAGGTTTACTTTTGCGTTTATATACATTTTAAACACATAATAATGGGAGTGTTGGCTGTCAGTCTACAAAAGCTGCTCTTGAGGTTTCAAGTTAGACGGTAAGAACTATTATAATCTGTGGTTAACCTCCCAAACTAAAGCTGAAGGTTGCTCTACAAAAAAAAAAAAAAAGCTTGAAATCTAGCCAAAGCTCTTATTCAAGCTGAAGCCCTAAAGCTAACCCCATTGGCTGCACCTAATACACTTTCTTGGCTCCCTCATTGTTCCTTTCAGCTTCTAGCAAGTTTCAACTTCACAGGATTCCTCTCCACCACTTCTGGCAAATGGAACAGCGGAGAAGCAAAAAATATGCAGCTGGTAGGGCCGTAGTTAAACTGAAAATATTACTAGGATCTTGCTTAGATATTGCAATGGTGCGCCCATCGTTTGAGTTTAGGTTGGATGGGAGAGGATTGGAACCTCTGTCACATTTATGTTATCGTGTGTCCCATTGTTTCAGCAACCATCAACACTAGAACAGGAAGTGAGAGGAGATATTAACCCATCCCACCAGGATTGGTTGCCACCTGACCAGTGACGGTGTGTCCATAAGGGCGCACGGGCGCCGACTGACCCCTCTCTCCAGCCACCCTCTCTGTGTATAATGGATAGATTCATGCATTGAGTGAATCTATCCCTATTCAGGCGTCCGGCCCCTTTTCGGTCACCGGGCGCCTGAATTATAGTAGCGGGGGGTGTTTTTGATGCACCCGATTAGAGCTATAGGCTCTAATAGGCTTCAAAAAAGGTGAACTGTGAGTGCAAAGCATTGCGCTCGCAGTTCACCCAGGTGGGTTAGCAAAGCAAATTAATATTTGCTTTGCTAACATTGAACCAGCAATACCCGTCACCTAATTGGCTGAAGGCACAGACGTGGAGGACACAGGAGCTCACCGCTGTCACCTGCTTCATGTCCCACAGCTTGCCGCCGTCACCCTCCACCAGGATGGGGTAAGTGTGTGCCGGTCAGATGGCGAGGGGGGGGGTCACAGAGGCTGCATATGATGGGCACACAGGCTACATATGATGGGCACACAAGCTGCATATGATGGGCACACAGGCGCTGCAATTGATGGGCACAGTGGCTGCGTTTGATGGGCACAGTGGGTGCGTTTGATGGCACAGTGGCTGCGTTTGATGGGACACAGTGGCTGCGTTTTATGGGGCACAGTGGCTGCGTTTGATGGGGCACAGTGGCTGCGTTTGATGGGGCACAGTGACTGCGTTTGATGGGGCACAGTGACTGCGTTTGATGGGGCACAGTGGCGGCGTTTGATATGGCACAGTGGCGGCGTTTGATGGGGCACAGTGGCGGCGTTTGATGGGACACTGTGGCTGCGTTTGATGGGACACTGTGGCTGCGTTTGATGGGACACTGTGGCTGCGTTTGATGGGCACAGTGGCTGCGTTTGATGGGACACAGTGGCTGCGTTTGATGGGGCACAGTGGCTGCGTTTGATGGGGCACAGTGGCTGCGTTTGATGGGCACAGTGGCTGCGTTTGATGGGCACAGTGGCTGCGTTTGATGGGCACAGTGGCTGCGTTTGATGGGCACAGTGGCTGCGTTTGATGGGACACAGTGGCTGCGTTTGATGGGGCACAGTGGCTGCGTTTGATGGGGCACAGTGGCTGCGTTTGATGGGGCACAGTGGCTGCGTTTGATGAGGCACAGTGGCTCCGTTTGATGGGACACAGTGGCTGCGTTTGATGGGACACAGTGGCTGCGTTTGATGGGACACAGTGGCTGCGTTTGATGGGGTTTTTTTTTTTAGAATTTTTCAGTTTGTTTGCACCCCCCAAAAATTTTGAGCACCAGCCGCCACTGCACCTGACCAGTATTTTACAAGCCTGGATGGCATAAACAGCACTGTTAATCATAAATCAGGTATTTTTCCCTGAAAAGGCAGCAACCAAAACAAAATAAATAAAAACATGGGGGAGTCAGTCTATGCACATTGGCCTGAATGTGGAGGACTATGGTGGGGACCTTAGGCTCCATGTTGAGTGTAGGCTGCTGTGATTGGTTTGCGTACAGTGCTGTGAAATTTGTAGATATCATGTAGATAAAAATGAACTCTGTAGAAGAGTTCTATTAGCTGTAGACAGCTGCCACCAAAATCCAAATCTTTGCCACACGGTACAGTGATCACTTCAGCATCTCCTAGGGTGACCAAGCAAAGGTGGTGATGGAGTTCATGGACAATGTTGATTAGCTCACCTACCAGTCTTACAGCTTACCTTCCAACGTTCTGAGATGGGAACGAGGGACACCTATTAGCAAAAGTATGTAGGCATTTTGTACAAAGGAGAATTGTACAAAAAAAAAGAATTGGCTAAACCCACAAGTGTTTTTTTTTTTTTTTTTTACCACTACTAGTCCTTTAAATTGGCTTTTGGAATTTACAAATGCAGCAATTTATTAATTGAATAAAAGGTTTAGCTCTGCAAAGGGCCACTGGACCCTAACCCAGCCACTGCCCCACTTAATAAAAAGCCTCCGGAAATAACCCGCCCACAATTTAAACTCCTCTTGCAGGTTACTACCGGGGCGAAGCAAACCATCGCGGAGGGCTGGAAATCTCCCCACCTTAGCATCACAGAAACCAAAAATAGGGTCACCAATGCCATGATCCATGCTGAAGTGGAAGCTGATCTCTTATGCCGCGTACACACGAGCGGAATTTCCGACAGAAAGAGTCCGATGGGAGCTTTTCATCGTATATTCCGACCGTGTGTATGCCCCATCAGACTTTTTCTGTCGAAAATTCACTTAGATAGAGAACATTATATAAAACAGTGTAGCGCTGGACTGATAAGAATACGCATATATTAGTGTATGCGAGGGAACCAGGACCCATAAATGTGTAAGTAAATGCAAAAGAAAACCATATACCACTTAATCTAGAACAATTCAGTGTCTATATGCGTGTATTGTGACACTAAAAATTAATCAAGTGCACCTACGTATATCTAAAACCGAAAATTGATATATAAATATATACAAAAATGGTGAACTTAAAATAAGTTATGTGGACCAATGTGGCACCAAAAATTGAAATTACATCGACATGTGATAAGGAACTCTATTCACTTATGTATTGTTAGTTGATCCTTATGCTTAGTGATCACAATGAAAGTGAAAAATTGAAATAAATAAATTAGGACAGTCCCAATAAGGTATGAACAAAAGTCCCAAAACGTGGAGACACTCCAACACAAATTCTGGTTCAATATTCCACCGCAGCTGTTGCCCACCACCAAGGGATTAAAGTTGGAGGCTTACCGGACAGCCTGCGACCACCCTTATTCAGGGGGGGTCAAAACAGGCTCAGTAGGGATGTATGAATCCAGAAGATGTCCTCGCCAATGATTTTCAGGTGTTCTCCAAGTATTCTTATGGCAAGCCAAGGGGGGCTTCCAAACAGGGTACAGCAAGGATTTGTCCACCGGATGCAATAAAGATTGGACCACAAATGCCCCAAAAAGGAAAAGAGAGAACTCCGATAGTGTAGAACAATCTGGCCAATTTATTAAAAAATCGTAGAGACAAATATATCTATAAAAACAAAACTTCTGACAGGGAGAAATGAAACAAGCTCCACCGCCGTTTAAAATCCAATCGCGCATGCGCGATACGTGCTCACGTTGTGACCCTACCTAAATACCCCAAATGTTATATGTCGTGTCTTGGCAGTTAGATCACACAGAACCTCAAATGTGTTTAATCGCCATGAGGGGTGATCCTCCCTTCCCTGCGTCCCATTGTTGATCTAGCTGAATAGTTAGGATTAACCACATCCCTAGTACCGCCCGTTACTTGTTATGAATACTTTTCCCGCCAAACTAATATGGGCTGCGTCCCCACGCAACTGGCGTGATATTATTCACTTAGTATCCTAAGACTGTTACTGTACTTGTTTGTTATCCTTTTCTTTCTGTACCAATAAAATCATTTCAACAAGAAAGGTTTAGCACTGGGAAACACTTTGATAGATAAGTAGTGCATTTTATATTCAACTATATAGATCAGACCAAAATGAGGGACAAATGAGGGGGAAAGAGGGAGAGGAGGACTTTGTTCCAAATCAGGGACAGTCCCTCTAAAACAGGGACAGTTGGGAGCTATGTTACAGTTTTACATTAGTCTAAGGGCCTAGGCCTCATTGTGGCTTATGTGCATTACCGATCTGCTGTACATGTTGTGTTTTGCGGTGCCATTCATTATGAATGCCACCCCAACGCATTGTACAGTGACGTACAATCCCATACCTCCCAACATTTTGAGATGAGAATGAGGGACACCTACTAGCAAACGTATGCAGGCATAGGACACGCCTCCTGCCACACCCCCTTAAAGGAGATTTAACCAAAAGGGTTAATGAAATCAACAAGGGATTTTTTTTACCACTACTATTCATTTATATTGGCTTTTAAAATTTACAAATGCAACTACACAACTATATAGATAAGACCAAAATGAGGGACAAATAGGGACAGAGGGACATTGCTCCAAATCAGGGACAGTCCCTCAAAATCAGGGACAGTTGGGAGCTATGCAATCGATTACAACGTACCACAAAGTTAAAAGGTCATGCACTGTTTTTTTTTTTTCCCATCTGTTGTGGAACATCTACGGCCCATTCATAATAAATGAGATTCCTTAATGCAATGCTCATTAGCACATTGCAATGCAACACTTAAGTGCAAATAGCATTCCAAGTGGGTGAAGATGACAGAACCAGTATTTTGAGAGGCAGCCAAGAAGCTCACCATGAAGGTATGATCCCAAACAGATCCCCTCTTGACCTCTTTTGGGAAAAAGCAATTGGAAATACAGTGTGTGTGTGTGTGTATATATATATATATATATATATATATATATATATATATATATATATATATATATATATATATATATATTATATATACACTATATTGTCAAAAGTATTGGAGCACCCGCAGGGCCATCTTAATAGCATCATGGGCCCCTGGGCAAATTAATGCACTGGGGCCCCCTACAAGCCTTCCCCAATTTACGCACCTACTCTCAAGAATGAAAGTATAGATAGTTGATAGATTTGGATTGAGATTTTATTTTTAGCACTATAAACAAAAAAAGAGCGACAATTATTAAAATTAATTATATATTTTTTACTTTCTGCTATAAAACACATCCAGTAAAAAAAAAAAAAAATCAATTTAGGCTAATATGTATTCTGCTACATATTTTTGGTTAAAAAATTATCCCAATAAACGCATACTGATTGGTTTGAGCAAACGTTTTAGCGTCTACAAACTATGTAATACATTTGTGGACTTTTAATTTTTTTACTAGTAATGGCGGCGATCGGTAACTTATAGTGAGACTGCAATATAGACTGACATATCACCTCCTCACCGCCTGTCTAATACCTCTGAAAAGCAATCCACGTGCGACTGTTTTTTACAGTTAGGGCTGGTTCACACTGCTGTGCTGTCTGACATCGGATGCGATTCACACCACACCACACAGCACTGCACAAATCACCAATTTTTTTTGGTCCGCACCAGAATCGGATCGCATGAGTGTTTACACCCACGCGATCCGATTCATGTCCGAATTGACAGTTCGCACTGCAATATTCAAACTGATTTGGAAGTGTCATTATCTTTCTATTGACACTCCCAACAGTTCGCATAGTACAGTGCGATCTGCCTGCGAGTTGTATGCGATGCGGATTTGCATGGTGTCGCTGCAGTTTGAATCGCCTCTAAGAGATGAAGTGCCGGTTCACGCTTTTGCACTGTGAATTCCCAACAAATTTTGTGCAGATTCCGCACCACATCCAAATCACACCCTGTTCATGCGAACAGCTGCAGGTGTGTATGTTACGTTAAGTTAAAGATAACCTGAAATCAGTTTGCAAAATGCAGTGTGATTTGCAGAATTGGATCGCATGGAACACCCCTGTGATCTGATTCTGGCGCAGCCAAAAAAAAAAAAAAGGGTCCTGCACCATTTTGGAACAGATTGGGTGCGATTAGGAGCCATACAGAATGAATGGCTCAAATTGCACTGCTGAAGAATCACATGTGATTTAAACAGCAATGTGGTGCGATTCCTGTTCAAACTCGCATGCGGTTTCCCACACCGCATAGTGTGAACCGGTGTTCTGCCGAATAAGTTCCGCTCGGCGGATAAGTTCCTCACTGTACTGCACATGCGCAGTACGATCCGGCGGAAATAGCCGAAGCAGAACAGCTGAAAATCAGCTGTACATGGCGCCTGTAAGAGGGCCCCTCGCGGGCTCGCTTCGGGCACGGCCTCGCTGCGCTCGGCACTTTTAGATTCCCCCTCCAGGTCCACTTGGATGGTGGGGAAGGAATCTGGACCCAGAGCGCAGGCGCCGTGTACAGCCGATTGTGGATTTTGAGCTTCGGCTATCTCCGCCGGCTGACAGCAGTTGGTACTGCGCAGGCGCTGCGCCTGCGCAGTACAGGGGAGGAACTTATCCGCCGAGGGAACATATTCGGCAAGACACCGGCTCCGAGCAGCAGAGAAGGGCATTTGTCAAGTTGAGGGGGGTGTCTGCACAGTGGACTTACCGATTTTACAGCCCCTTGTCTCCTCCAATTGCAGTCCTCACCTGCTGCAGCTGCACACACACCTATCTAGCACCATCAGGGGGCGGGGATGCTAGCCAAGGCACAGCAGGGAATCAGGGATTGGTCAGTTTACAAGGGGTCTTCAGCACACTGAGGTCCTGCGCTGTTCATTCTGAATCCTCCTGTAAGAATATGAGTGACAGTGCAGGATCGGCACAGGCAGCACAGTTCACTGTGCACCCAACCTGCTGCTGTGGAGACCGTGGAGGAGACTCATGGAAGAGTGAAGGAGAGGAGAAGTGACAGCCAGACCCGCAGAAGTAGAACTGAAGCGGCCGCCCGACTCCCAAGACTGGCGCTGATGACTCTCACTTGTCCATGCCGAGACCAGACTGCAGTCCTTTCAGCTGACCTCACCTCAGCCGCATCCTGCAAGGTCATTTATTGTGACAGAACCAGCCCTGATGGGGCCCCTGGGCAGCACCCAGGGGTGCCCGCTCAGTAAGACGGCCCTGGGCACCTGCCTTTACACGCACAAGGTCCATAAAGACATGAATAAGCGAGTTTTGAGTGGACGAACTTAACTGACCTGACAGGCTGAGTGAGTCCTGACCTCAACCCGATAGAAAACCTTTTGGATGAATCAGAGCAGAGACTGCAAGCCAGGCCTTCTCTTCCAACATCAGTGCCTGACCTCACAAATGCGCTTCTGAAAGAATGGTTAAACATTCCCATAGACACACTCCTAAACCTTGTGGACAGCCTTCCCAGAAGAGATGAAGCTGTTATAGCTGCAAAGGGTGGGCCAACTCAATATTGAACCCTACGGACTAATACTGGGATGTCCCAGTACTTTTGACAATATAATTGCATATACAGTTGTGCTCATAAGTTTACATACCCTGGCAGAATTTATGATTTATTGGTCATTTTTCAGAGAATATGAATAACACAAAAACTTTTCTTTCACTCGTGGTTAGTGTTTGGCTGAAGCCATATATTATCAAATCAACTGTGTTTACTCTTTTTAAATCATAATCACAACAGAAACTACCCAAATGACCGTGATCAAAAGTTTACACACCCTGGTGATTTTGGCCCGATAACCTGCACACAAGTTGACACAAAAGGGTTTGATGGCTGTTAAAGGTAATCATCCTCACCTGTGATCTGTTTGCATGTAATTAGTGTGTGTGTGTATTAAAGGTCAATGAGTTTCTGGACTCCTGACAGACCCTTGCATCTTTCATCCAGTGCTGCACTGATGTTTCTGGATTCTGAGTCATGGGAAAAGCAAAAGAATTGTCAAAGGATCTGTGGGAAAAGGTAGTTGAACTGTATAAAACAGGAAAGGGATATAAAAAGATATCCAAGGAATTGAGAATGCCAATCAGCAGTGTTCAAACTAATCAAGAAGTGGAAAATGAGGAGTTCTGTTGAAACCAAACCGCGGTCAGGTAGACCAAATAAAATTTTAGCCACAGCTGCCAGGAAAATTGTTTGGGATGCAAAGAAAAACCCACAAATAACTTCAGGTGAAATACAGGACTCAAACATTTGTTGTGTGGCTGTTTCAAGATGCACAATAAGGAGGCACTTGAAGAAAGATGGGCTGCATGGTCGAGTCGCCAGAAGAAAGCCATTACTAAGCAGATGCCACAAAGTATCCCGCTTACAATACGCCAAACAGCACAGAGACAAGCCTCAAACCTTCTCTTGTCATATCTGTAATGTATTATGTTTTTTTTTTTTTTTCAAATAACTTTTTTTTATTATAATATTTTGCGGTACAGAAGTACAAAACATAACAGAGGTAATAGGCGATATGTGTCTGTCATACAATAAAAGAAGGAGAAACAAAGAGCACAAATATACTAGGTTCTCTCTCTCCTCCCTCCTTTCCTTTAGCTCCTATTTTATTTTCATCTTCTAAGTTGCTTATAACCAAGCAAGAAACTGAAACACTCGTAGTAGAGTAGAAGGATAGTGAAAGAGGGGGGGAAAAGAAGAAATGAAAGGAGAAGGGAAGGGGGGTGATTGTATAGTTCGTTTACTTTTTCATGGTGGGTCCTCTCGAAGATGCTACAGCTCCCATACTTTATTATGTATCTCCAACCTGTCCTGTATCCGGGCTGTCATCTTCTCCATCAACTCCACATCTTTGATTCTAGTGTATAAGGCTTCAAGTGTGGGGGGGAGGGTTTTTTTCCAGTGTAGAGCAATAAGACAACGTGCTGCTGTGAGGATGTGTCGTATGAGTTTTTTTTGTACCTTGGGGATCTTTAATTGTGAGATTCCTAACAGGAAGAATTTGGGGGTCATAGGGATCTGTGTCTCCAATAAGCGAACCAGAAGTTGTCGAACCTTATCCCAAAATGGAGTTATCAGTGGACAGTCCCAATATATGTGAAGGAGGGTCCCTCTATCTTTTTGACATCGCCAGCAGCGATCTGAACTAGACGGGTATATGGCATGAAGGGTATCCGGAGTCATGTACCAGTAGAGGAGAATTTTATAGGTATTTTCTTTATATAGAGTGCAGAGGGAACTTTTTGCTGCTTGTGTCCATACCGCCTGCCATTGCTCCATGGGAAGTTCCTCACCGAGAGCCTTTTCCCATTTAATCATATAGTTATGTTTACCTTTGATTTCTAATGGATAGGCATTTAATATTTTGTAGATATCAGAGATTAACCCTTTCTGGGCCGTGCCTGCCAGGATTAGAGTTTCAAAGGGTGATGGGGGGGAGAACTGTAGGTCAGGCGCTATGGACATGGCATAGTGGCGTATTTGCATGTAGCTGTAGAACGTTTGTCGCGGTAGGTCAAACTTTGTCTGTAGGTCAGGGTAGGATAGTAATTTGCGGGATCTGGGATCTACAAGGGCTCCGTAGTGGAAGAGATTGCGTGATGTCCACGGGTATGACATCTGGTGGGTGAGGCTGTCTGGAATTTTGGGGTTACAGACGAACGATGTTAGGACTGATTTATCTGAGGCCAATGTGTGTGAGCGGGATAGTTTGTGCCATAGGCGTCGGAGTTGAGTCATAGGTCCCAATAGTCTTTCGGAGGGCACCTCTGCCCCCGCACTCCATAGCAAGCTGTTAGGGTGGGTTGGGGCTAGCCATATTTTTTCTATCTCTGTCCATCTGTTATAAGATCTTTGCGTGAACCATGATGCTATCGCTCGGAGTTGGGCTGCTTGATAATATTTGGTAAGATTGGGAAAGGCAAGACCACCGTCTGAGCGTGCTGCCATCATAACGGATTGAGGGATTCTGTGTCTCTTATAATTCCAGGTGATTTTAAGGAGATCAGATTGGAGTTTATTCAAGTGCTTGGGGGGGATGGGAATTGGTAATGTTTGGAAGAGGTACAATAATTTCGGGAGGATCGTCATCTTAATAGATGCGATCCGGCCCAGCAGGGAGATATGGTGTTTTTTCCAGCTAGTGAGCAGGATTCTGATGGAGCGGAAAAGGGGGGGGAAGTTCTCCTGATACAGGGTGTTAAACTTTGGGGTGATATGTATTCCTAAATATTTCAAGGAGGTATCTTTCCAGTGATAGCTAAAATTGGTTTTTAAGTGTGCTGTTTCTTCGTCCGAGATATTGATTGGGAGGGCTTCTGACTTAGAAGTGTTAATTTTATAGCCTGAGAGGGCTCCGTAACGACTAAGTTCTGCATGTAGGTTTGGGAGAGAAATTCTGGGTTGGGTCAGAGTGAGGATCACATCGTCGGCGAACAGCGAGATCTTGTACTCCCGACCCCTTACTGAGATTCCCCGTATATTTTGGTTGCCTCGAATGGAAGCCGCCAGTGGTTCGACGCATAGTGCGAATAGTAATGGTGATAGTGGGCATCCCTGTCGGGTTCCGTTGGTTATCGGGAAGGTAGTTGAGATGGCAAAGGGTGTTCTGACCTGAGCAGAGGGCTTGAAATATAGGTGTTGTATGGCTCTCATAAAGGGTCCTTGGAACCCCACATGCTGTAGTGTTGCAAATAAGAAAGGCCACCCCAGGCGGTCAAAGGCCTTTTCGGCATCTAGGCTGAGCAGCAAAGATTCTGATCTCTCTCTATTTGCCACGTCTATCAGATCAATCACGTTTCTGGTGTTATCTCCTGCTTGTCTAAGGGGGACAAAGCCCACTTGATCCTTATGGATAAGGGATGGGAGGATCATGTTCAAGCGGATTGATAACAGCTTTGTGAAGATTTTTAGGTCCGAATTCAGTAAGGCGATGGGTCTGTAGTTGGCGCACAGGGTGGGATCCTTATCTGGTTTAGGGATCACAGTGATAAATGATCGCTGCATATCAGGGGGGATGGGAGAGTCTCGATAGAAGGCGTTAAAAAGTTTGCACATATGGGGTAGTAGGATAGGGAGAAAGGCCTTATAATATTCATAAGGCAGTCCATCCGGACCTGGGGCCTTGTGTGATGGAAGGGTTTTAATGGTTTGTTCTATTTCTTCTTCGGTAATTGGCATGTTTAAAGTTGCTAGATCCGATGTTTGTATTTGTGGGACTCCACTCTGTGCAAGGTACTGCTGCATATGTTGATGTAGATCGGGAGGTAGGGGTTTACTAGGTATGTGAGGATTATTGTAGAGTTCTTGATAGTAATCCGCAAAAGTATTGACAATGTCTTTGGGGTGGGACATCAGAGTTCCTTGTTTATTTTTAATCTGGTGTGGCGTGTTCATGTGCGCATTATCTCGTAATTTTCTCGCTAGTAGGGAGTGAGCTTTGTTGCCCTTGTCGTAGTACTTTTGTCTGAGCCTAATGATAGCCTTTTCCACTCGTCCCATTGCCAGATCACTCAGAATAGATCTCAAGTGTATGATTTTCTTGAGAAGGGATAATGTAGGAGCTTTTTGCAGTTGAATTTCTAACGTTCTAAGTTCTTTTTCGGTTTGAATTTTAGTGATCTGGGCATCTTTTTTCATGGCAGATGACAGTGCTATACACCTGCCTCTAAGTACTGCCTTGTGGGCTTCCCAGAGTATGGGAGTGGGTACATCAGGAGTGTTGTTCTCTGTGAAATAGTGTTTCAGGGTGGTGACAAGTTCCATTTGCGATGGGGAATGCTGAAGGAGATACGTATTTAATTTCCAATTATAAGGTCTACAGTGGGGAGATCCTATTGCCAGCTTGAGTAAAATAGGCGCGTGGTCAGACCACGAAATCGGAAGTATCTGTGCCTCTCGTGTGTTTCTAAGCGTGTAGTTATTTACAAAAAAATAATCGATACGTGAATGTGTTTGGTGGGGGGCCGAGTAAAACGTGTATTGTCTATCGCCAGGGTGGAGGGCCCTCCAGGCGTCGAAGAGAGCATGTCTTCTAGTGAGTTTGCAAAAAAGCCTCGAGTCTCGGAGGGCTCGAGCTGATGTCGCCCTGGGGCTCACCACCTGGCGATCCATTAGTGTGGAGTGGAGTAGGTTAAAGTCACCCCCTATCACCAGCATCCCGTGCTCGAGTTTAAAGAGGCGAGTGAGGACTTTAGACAGAAAGTTGTGTTGTTTAACGTTGGGAGCATATAGGGCGCAGAGGGTGATTGCTTGTTGTTGCCAGTGTCCCTGTAGGATAACAAAATGGCCGTGCGGATCACTGTACTGAGTTGTACAGGTGAAGGGGGCCCCGTTCTTAATGAGGATTGCCACCCCCGCTCTTTTGTGCAGACCTGAGGAGTGGTATATTTGGGAATATTGTTTAGAGGCGAATGTAAATGAACCCCCTTTATCAAAGTGTGTCTCTTGGACCAAAACGATGTCTGCCCCTGATTGTTTAAATTCTCTCAATGCCAAGTGTCTTTTTTTATTGGAGTTTAGGCCGTGTACGTTTAGTGATAAGATCTTGGCCATGATACTAAATGAGTGAGGGGGTATGCCTTACCTGATGTGGAGGAGAAGTTTCGGAGGTTGTAGGTCGATGATACGCATTCTTCGAGAGGAAAACCATTCAGGCTCCACCGATTGTGGAGTATGTCATACGGTAGTGGAAGGGTGGGTGGGAGAGGAAAAGAAAGGAAAGAGGATGAAAAGAAGAAAAGGTAATTAGTACATGCGAAGCATTTATAAACTTGTATAGTTAACATGTCTCGACCTTGAGAGGCTAAAGGGCCTAGGTTGATGTGGGATTCCAGGGATCCTCCCAACAAAGGTCCCGAGGGGCCCGTCGGTCGGATGCACTGGGGCCCAAAATTGGTTATGTAGAACATGAACTGTAAAACAATTACCATTGCTAACATTTAACCAGGAGAGGGGTGACTAGGAGTGGGAGTTCCTAATCTCTCGGGTCTCTACTGAGACATGCCCATTTTGCAGACTAAAGTATAAAACTAGGGCGCATATAAGGGGGGACTAAATTTGCTACATTGTCCAGGGCTAGATCTCCCGCGGGACCAGGTGGGAAAAAAGAAAAACTGTTCATCAATAGATGATATAGAGTGCGGAGACTTTCACTGGAGTCAACCATTCTTTTGTTTGGTACTCTTGCGTGGTGCTTCTCTGTTCCGGGATCGGTTGGAAGAAGGCACCTTCTGCCATATTGTGGGTGGTGCAGGCGGGGTGGTGATCAGATCCCAGTCTGGGAGTCGAGGGACGGAGATTCCGATGGTTTCACAAAAGGTTTCTATGTCCTCCGGGTAACTTAAGACAGCAGATTTGCCTTGGGTTTTGGCTGTAAGGCTGAAGGGGAATCCCCAACGATAGTTGATGTTTTCGTCCTGCAAAAGACGTAGCAGTGGTTGGAGGAGCCTTCGTTTTTGCAGTGTGATCCATGAAAGATCTGGGTATAGTTGTACATGGGCATCTTTATAGGTTACTTTGCGGGCTAGTCGGGCTTGCCTCATGATGTCCTCCTTCAGGGGGTATGAATTAATCCTGCAAATAATGTCCCTCGGTTGTGAGGTGGAGCCCTTGGGGCGCAGGGCTCTATGAGCCCTATCCATTTCTATAAAGTTGGTAGTGGGTTCACCTATAAGATTATTGAACACGTCTTGTAGTGTATGTTGAATGTCCTCTGGGCCTTCGACTTCTGGTATCCCCCTCACTCGTATGTTGTTTCTTCGTCCCCTATTATCTAGGTCCTCTACATGCCGCTGCATTTCTCTTAACATAGTGTGGTGGTCTGCTCCTTGGAGTTGGGTTCTGTGTACTGCCAGTTTAGTTTCTTGGATCTCTTCTTCAGCCATCTCCACTCTGTCTGCTAAGTGTTTAAGTCCTGACTGAAGTACTTGTATTTCTGAGCGACAAGTGGACTTTACGTCTTCTATCAGCTGTCTAAAGTCCTCTTTAGTGGGGATCGCCTGTAAATATGTTTGCCATTGCGGGGGTACCGATTGGGTGTAGGGTGTTACCGGGTGAACCTGCTCTGAGGTTGTACGTGGTGGTAGGGGGTCTGTGAGCTGCTGTGCAGATCTGGAAGGGGGGTCCCATGGTTCCCACGATTCGTTCCAAAATGGAGTTTGAGCGTGTGGGGGGGCCTGTGCTTTATCCAACCTCTGGGGGTGGGGGTCTGGTGTACTCACTTTTTTAGCATAGGTGGTCTGTGGTATTGTCTTTGCTGTGGGTGAGTTGTTAGCCCATGAGGAGGTTAATTTTTGCGCTTTTAAGGGTGGTGAGTCAGAGTCCCTGTGACCGGAGGGTACTGGGCTCAGTGCAGGCTCTGGTGGGATTCGGGTGGCTGGGTACATGGGATTTGGTAGAGCTGGAAAGTCCGCAGAGAAGTCTGATGGGGTCGGTGAGCATGGCTCTGTGCTCTGCATGCAGGGGTCCGATGCTGTTCTCAGTAGGCGAGGATATGCCTCTGAGCATTGTGTATACTGCTGCGGGGGGAGGGCCATCATGGCGTCCTGTGCGGCCTGTGGCGCTGCCTCATGGATGGCGGGTTCGGGGTTAGGACTCACCGTTCCTGACTGAGGAGACTCTGCTGCGCTGCCCGTCTGGGCGGAATCACGGTCCGTGAGCTGCCTGTGTGGTGAGTAAGGCGATGGGGGGATCTGAGCAGAGCCGCGCGTGTAGGCCGCGGATGTGTCCGGCGCCATCTTGGCTGGTCCGGTGGGAGTCATGTCCGTCGGCGAGAAGTAGGACCGGAGGTCCGTGGAAGTTACCGGCGGGGGTAAAGATGATCCCCTGGCTGCTGTGGATCTAGTGGTCCTGGATCTGCCCATGTGCGGTCAGCGAAGCGTCCCCTATGCGCTGTAATATCTCGGGCTGGGAGAGAGCAGGAGGATTAGGCTGCCATCCAGAGCGGCTTCCGGTCACGCCCCCCAATGTATTATGTTTTAAGTGCAATTGATGAATAAACGTATGTAATATTATCTATTAATTTTCATTTGTGTAAACACACATCTCATTCAAAGTCCCAACCCTCCCTCCTTTTTTTATCAATTAACAGGGATGGAGGCGTATGCTCGGTTTTGACCATATGCCTCATTCAAAGTCCCAAACCATTCCCCTTTTTATATACTTTATCAGGGATGGAGATGTGTGACTAGAGTGGAAAAAGTTGCCTATACATATTTATTATTGATAGTCAATCATACATTGTTATTTTTGACAGCTGACCCTATTGGATGTTGGTCCGCGCTTATCTAAATATATAACAAATTCATATGGAAGGCATAAATATTTCCACTCTTGTATAATTTGTAAACATGAGCTTATCACTTTTTCTTTGAAATATGTGATCAGATAGTTCTGGTAGACGGTCATGTTCCTGGTCCGGGAACTGCAATGCACGCCAGGGGCCTCCCCTTTCCTCCATTGGGAGACTGGGTGGGTGATCCCGTTGTGCATCGGTGTCATGCCCAGTGCATGACGTCACCTCTCGGTGATGTGGTGCCGGCGGCGTCTATTCTATCCCTGGTGTGCGTTGGGCATCTCCCCAAGCGCTGGCCGCTTCCTGCGTCAGCAGTCCTGGTGACAGTGCCTTATCTTAACACACCCAGCGTGACGTTGGGGGCGTCGTGTATAGCAGCCAGGGTGGGTATGAATTGCAGTCCTGTGGGAGTAATGGTTTTTCATTTTCATGCTGTACACGCTTCGGGAAACACATGTCAGCCCTAGCACCCACACTAGGATCACCAGGTAGCCACTCCTTTACTTTCCTCCATTATCTTATTTGGTTGCCCTAGTTTTAACAGGATTGGTCTGTCACTATCTCAGGATGTTTGCACTCCATCACTCTACTTTTTTTTTGGCTTGAGGTTCTCTAGTTGTTTCTCACACCCTTTTTTCCGTTCTATCCCACTAGTTTATAGGCCCAATGTTCCTTGTAAGTCACACCTTGCACTCACATCCTTCATCACATGCATTTTTCTCATTTATTTAGATATTGGAGCTGTTCCCAGGCACCATCATGCATCCCACTATGGACACTTTTCCTCCCCTTGAGTGTGGTGCTTTCTGCCTTGGCTGCCCGCGGATTTACGTCCCCTCAGCTCCCGGCGGGGACATTATTCGGCTTTCCTTAACTTTCAGCTCCCAGTTTTCCATGACCAATTTTGGAGCTGATATGTAAGTTAATTTGGGGGTGTTTGGTTTCTTTCCTCTCCCCTTATCCTTATTATATTTGAGTAATTTGGAATATTTTTCATATACTTTTTTGTAGATATGCATGCTGCATTTGCTACTGAAAAAGTGGAACTATATCCATGGAACGCATCAAGCTTTTAATGCAGTTTTATTAATTACGCGTCTATATTATATCTCGCATATGGATTTCATCCACCATGTGCAATAATGAAATTTTGATTTTTTTTTAATTGTTGTCAACTATATGCACATCAGCTCGTCATATCTGTAATGTATTATGTTTTATGTGCAATTGATGAATAAACTTATGTAATATTATCTATTAATTTTCATTTGTGTAAACACACACATCTCATTCAAAGTCCCAACCCTCCCTCCTTTTTTATCAATTAACAGGGATGGTGGAGGCGTATATGCTCGGTTTTGACCATATGCCTCATTCAAAGTCCCAAACCAATCCCCTTTTTATAGCCTCAAACAATCTGGCACAAGTCATTTGGAGTGATGAGACCAAAATTTAGCTTTTTTTGGCCACAACCATAAACACTACATTTGGAGAGGAGTCAACAAGGCCTATGATGAAAGGTCCACCATTCCTACTGTGAAACACGGAGGTGGATCGCTGATGTTTTGGGGATGTGTGAGCTACAAAGGCACAGGAAATTTGGTCAAAATTGATGGCAAGATGAATGCAGTATGTTATCAAAAAATACTGGAGGAAGATTTGCATTCATCAGCAAGGAAGCTGTGCATGGGACGTACTTGGACATTCCAACATGACAATGATCCAAAACACAAGGCCAAGTCGACCTGTCAGTGGTTGCAGCAGAATAAAGTGAAGGTTCTGGAGTGGCCATCTCAGTCTCCTGACCTCAGTATCATTGAGCCACTCTGGGAAGATCTTAAACGTGTAGTTCATGCAAGACAGCCCAAGAATTTACAGGAACTGGAGGCTTTTTGCCAAGAGGAATGGGCAGCTTTACCATCTAAGAAGATAAAGAGCCTCATCCACAAATACCACAAAAGAATTCAAGCTGTCATTGATGTTAAATGGGGCAATACATGGTATTAAGAACTGGGGTATGTAAACTTTTGATCAGGATCATTTGGGTAGTTTCTGTTGTGATTATGATTTAAAAAGAGTAAACACAGTTGATTGATAATAAATGGCTTCAGCCAAACACTAACCATGAGTGAAGGAAAAGTTTTTGCGTTATTCATATTCACTAAAAAATGGCCAAGAAATCATAAATTCTGCCAGGGTATGTAAACTTATGAGCACAACTGTGTGTATGTATGTATGTATATATATAAGTGAAACATATAAACCACTCGTATACCACTGGCCAGCCCTAATCACGCAACATCTAGGTACACTTCTTACAACAACCAAATTTGTGTATAATTGTCTAAACTCTAAGGGTGCTGCAAAAAAGAACCCAACTTATCAGGAAGTTTTTTTTCCAAATATACAGGGTCCTGTTCGGAGGTATTGCATGTTTTGGAGATGTACCACCCTCCTAGATAGGCTACTAGGTGGTCTTCAACTGCTTTGGCTGTCCTAAAATTCACAGGCTGCTTCCTGTTTTTTGGCTGTTTCCATAAGGAGGGTAGAGTCAAATAGGCAGCCTAAATATTTATTGAGCACCAGCTAATCAATCCCTGGGTGGTATGTCCAGTAGGTGACTGGTGAATCGAATAAACAGTGTAGGCTCTAGAATAGCAGGGGACTTCCTGCTGCACAGATTCCACCCCCTAGGCATTTCTACTGATTCAAGCTGACGTTCATCAAGGTCCCAGCTGTGAATAATCCCCCCGACATCCTGAGATTTCACCTGACGGATCCAGTCTGGATAATCTCACTGTAAGGCACCTAGAGGAAGCTAAGAGTGTACAGCTGCTCCATGGCCTTATAAGTACCATAGCTTTCTCAGGGGGACTGCTCGCATAGGGTTTCAAATTCTGACCTTCTCTTGAGGGGGAACTGTATACTGAACCTTAGCAGAGAGATTGTTAGGAAAAGCTTAGTTCAGAGAAGAGTGTCCTCTCGCTATTGGGTCATATAGTCTGGAGCAGTGGTCGCAAAACTGTGGCTCTTTGCTTGCTTTTATGCAGCCATCGGTGTATTATTTCCCATGTAACAGTGGGGCATAGTTTCTGCCACTCTATTCCCCCCTACTGGCACTAACGATGGGACACTATTCCTCCCACTGCCACCAAAGATGGGGTGCAATGCCTCCCACTGACACCAACGATGGGGCACAATTTCTCTCACTGACAACGATTGGGTGCTCTTCCTCCTACTGACACCAATGATATGGTACTATTCCTCCTACTGACACCAAGGATGAGACAGGATTTCTCCCACTGACACCAACAATAGGGCCCCATTCCTCCCACTAACACCAACAATGAGGCACCATTCCCCCCCCTACTATTAAAGATAGGCACTGTTTACTTCCACTGAGCGCATGACATTTTCTACTCCCACTGACCACAGTCTGGGCCCCCTCCCCTAAAGTATGAAGGACAGTAAACTGGCCCTTTGTTTAGAAAGTTTGGAGACCCCTGGTCTGGAGTATCCCATACCCTACACCCCAATTATCATTCCTACCTAGTGATCAGCAATAAACTACCAAAAATACATTCCCCTAGACTGCTTTCTTGTGTCAGTGTGCTTGGAACGGGTGCTTTGGTGAGCTGGCATCTTGTGCGTTCATAGGAAAGAACCCTCGTCATCATTATTATCGGTGTCATCATCACTTTCAATCAGCGACGTATGCAAGGGTAGAGTTTCTGAAGAATCAGAGGTGGGACTTCATTTGAAAAGATGAGATTACACATTCCACTTTCAGATGCAGAAAACTAACACGATTGATATTTTTTTTGCCTCTACTTGTACCCAAATACCCCTATGTGCTTTTGTCCACAGTTGTTATGCTTTTAAACCCAACATAATAAACCTGTAGAAATATCTTATCAAACTAACAAGGAATGCGTTTTTATTGCTTCTAATGTAGACCCCCCACTGCCAAAACTCTTCAGTTTAGGAGCCCATTTAGCCAGCTCTGATGCAGTGTATTAAAGCAGAACTAACCTCTCTATGAAAACATTCCCCATCTCAAAGTGTGGTATATTGTACATGCCATCCATTGTAGAAAAGATTGCCAAAGCATTCCCCTTTTAAAATTTGAACCATGTTTTTGGCAGGGGACGTATACCTGTAGATGCCCAGTGTATCCTTCAGTCTAAGCCACCTTGTTGTGATGGGATCTTGCCGGGAACACGTCAGCTTCTATAGTTTCATAGGTTTAGCTAAGGCTCTTGCAATACTTCTCCTTCCAGAAAACCCCCATGTCCTCCTTCTCACGTGTGGGATTTATGACTGGTGTCAGAGGTGAGCCGAAGGAGGGATGAAGGAAGTTGGTGCTATGACATATACAAGATTTCTTATTTTTTTTTTATCATTTGACAGTGGATGGACAAGTTTACTTATGCTTTAAGGCAATCTGTTCCATTTGAATGGGCTTCAAACAGACCACAATGGACTAAAGGCCACATCTTTTTTGTTATTTTTGGAGTAGAGATGAATTAGTAAACGTAAAAGAAAATCACAAGTTTTACGTTGTCTGCAGAAATAGGGTAGAAATCTGCCAATGGGGACACTAGTTCTGGTGAGCTGAGTGGCCCCCAAGTGATTCCCCTAATTTGCAAGGATTTCCTCTCAGTTCCTGTTTTGGCAATGAGACAGAAAGTGAAGGGAAATCTCCCCAATCAGACACAGATGGCAAGAAAAAAACAAAAACGGACATGGGTTATGGCATAACCCTTCCCTACTATAACCAAAATGTGTATGTGTAGATATACAGTTGTGCTTATAAGTTTACATACCCTTGCAGAATTTATGATTTCTTGCCATTTTTCAGAGAATATGAATGATAACACAAAAACCTTTCACTCATGGTTAGTGTTTGGCTGAAGCCATTTATTATCAATCAACTGTGTTTACTCTTTTTAAATCATAATCACAACAGAAACTACCCAAAATGATCCTGATCAAAAGTTTACATACCCCAGTTCTTAATACCATGTATTACCCCCTTTAACATCAATGACAGCTTGCAGTCTTTTGTGGTATTTGTGGATGAGGCTCTTTATCTTCTCAGATAGTAAAGCTGCCCATTCTTCTTGGGAAAAAGCCTCCAGTTCCTGTAAATTCTTGGGCTGTCTTGCATGAACTGCATGTTTGAGATCTCCCCAGAGTGGCTCAATGATATTGAGGTCAGGAGACTGAGATGGCCACTCCAGAATCTTCACTTTATTCTGCTGTAGCAAATGACAGGTCGACTTGGCCTTGTGTTTTGGATAAGTGTGATGTTGGAATGTGCAAGAACATCGGATGCACAGTTTCCTGGCTGATGAATGCAGTATGTTATAAAAAAAATACCGGAACAACATTTGCATTCATCTTGCCGACAATTTTGACCAAATTTCCTGTGCCTGGGTAGCTCACACATCCCCAAATCATCAGCAATCCACCTCCGTACCTTTCATCATAGGCCTTGTAGACTCCTCTTCAAATGTAGCGTTTATGGTTGTGGCCAAAAAGCTAAATTTTGGTCTCATCACTCCAAATGACTTTGTGCCAGAAGGTTTGAGCATTTGGTTTAGTGTAAACGGGATACTTTGTGGCATTTGCGTAGTAATGGCTTTCTTCTGGCGACTCAACCATGCCGCCCATCTTTCTTCAAGTGCCTCCTTATTGTGCATCTTGAAACAGCCAAACCACTGTATTTCACCTGAAGTTATTTGTGGGTTCTTCTTTGCATCCTGAACAATTTTCCTGCAGTTGTGGCTGAAATTTTAGTTGGTGTACCTTACCGCGGTTTGGTTTCAACAGAACCCCTCATTTTCCACTTCTTGATTAGAGTCTGAACACTGCATTCTTAATTCCTTGGATACCTTTTTATATCCCTTTCCTGTTTTATACAGTTCAACTACCTTTTCCCACAGATCCTTTGACAATTCTTTTGCTTTCCCCATGACTTAAAATCCAGAAAAGTCAGTGCAGCACTGGATGAAAGATTCAAGAGTTTGTCAGGAGTCCAGAAACTCATTGACCTTTTATAGACAGACACTAATTACAAGCAAACAGAGCATAGGTGAGGATGGTTACCTTTAATAGCCATTCAAACCCTTTTGTATCAACTGGTTTGCATGTTGTCAGGCCACAATTACCAGGGTATGTAAACTTTTGATGAAGGTCGTTTTCGATGTCATTATAATTTAAAGAGTGTAAACATAGTTGACTGATTTAAAAAAAATGGCTTCACCCAAAACACCAACCATGAGTAAAAGAAATGTTTTTGTTTTATCAATTATATTCTCTGAAAAATGGCCAAGAAATCAAATTCTACCGGGGTATGTAAACATAGCGAGAGAGTGTGAGTGTATATATATTTTTTTAAATCATTTATATTTCTACTTTAAATCAGACACCTATATTATTTTTACAGTGGTGTGTTACTGTCTGTTGTGATGTGCAACAAGGCAGGTGAATTGGGTTGACAATAAATGGCAGCACCATGTAAAATGTTACCACAACCAATAGGCCTGAACCAGCTTTTAAAATGGAAAAGGACCTGGGTAGGTTTTTATTACCAACTGCTGTTTAGAAAGAAAGATATGCTCTCTTATTGTCATTGGTGGCACTGGGGAGATCCTAACTCACCCCCTGTTCTATTCAAAACAAAAATGTTCCACTTGAAGTATAACTAAAGGCAAAACTTTTTCCTTCATTTTGGACAGAGTGCACTCCTTAGGGAGACTCGCCCTCTTATTTGTCCTGCCTTCCATTGTCAACAAAAGTGAAGATGGAAGAAAATCTCAAACTTTGGGTTGTCACCAGAATATAAGAGAAATTTTACAATGGGGACACTAGGTCTGATGCCCCTGCTGACAACCAAAGAGGCCCTAGTTTTTTCCTGTTTTGGCAAATGGACAAGGATGCCAAAAAAAAAATCCAAAAGTAGTTATAACCCTCCCTTACTCTATCAAGAGAAAGAAACAAAAAAAAAACTTTTACCTTTACTTCTATTTTAAATCTTATTGGAGTCTGTTATGTACATAATTGTAGTTTTTAATTACATTAAAAAAAAAAGTCCAAAACGAATCTGGACTTCAGTGTATATAGGAGACCTTCAGGGTCATCATACCCTGGATTGTGGAGTAGGACAGCTGAAGGCACTGTACACAAAAAAATGAACAATTTGTTTATGTGTCTCTAGCCAGCAGGTGATGCGTACAAGCAGCCTATTCAAGTCTAAGAGGATGTATTGGTCCATCCTACTGTGACAGGTGTGTGTATGAGTGGCCCTGAACATACGCTGCCTGGATTTGGGGCCACCCACACCCTTGTCAGGTTAGGAAACATGGCTGGGCAGCTGCTGCATCCTCATACATTTGAATGAGCTGCCTATCTGCAGTACCTCCTTGCTAGAGAGATGTAAACAGACTACTGACAGTGCACGGTATCCCGGCACCCATGTAAATGAGGCCTAAATTATTGTATTGATAGCCATTTTTCTCCATGCAAAATGATAGAAGAATGACTGCATGTTTGTAAAGGTGTCTTTTGCTTAATATTTTGGCATGAAAAGGTATCTGACTTTTCCAACTCAGAAAGCAGGTGGCTATGATATTTCAACAACCTGAACACCACAGGTTATGAGCACTTCCTGAATAGGAAGTCTATTTTACCATCCCACAGTATAGTATCACATTTGTTCAAAAAAAGATTGTTTTTATTTTTCCATAGGATTTAAAAGGGATGTTTTTCAAAAGTGGAACTTTTTTTTTTTTATATCCAACCCTGGAGAGTTGCCAGGGAAAAAGTGAATCTATTCTTTAAAGACAGCCAGTTACGCATGGGATAATGCAAGAATGTGGGTACTCAGTCTTAAAAGTTAGTGAAACATTCAATTAGTCCCCCCCCACACCCCTGCCTTCCTGGCCTGAGACGCAAAAATCTGAGTAAGACAATATAGCACATTGTCAAGTTTTAGAATGAAGGAGCTGGCCCAACATCGTTATTGTGACTCACTCCCCATTCTTGGGTTAAAATGCTGCTTTTTTTTTGCTCCCACTGCAGTCGCCTATGCTGACAGAGCTGAGTAACAGCCACACCCCTTAGCTAAAGCTTCTTCCCTGCAGAGGAAGAGTGGTGGTCGGTTAGACCAGACCAGTTAAGGAATTTGCTGGGATCAACTTTGGTATCTAGTGAATGCTACAGTCATAATTAGACACACTGAACGTCTTCTACACGGGCTCATTTACACCAGCGACATTGACCATCCCAGGACAGGAACAAGGCAATGTGCACCGGTGTATGCCGGAAAAGAAAAATATATACATTTTGAATTTTTACAAAATAATAATTTTATGCAATAATACTATAAAGTAATACCATATGGTTTAAAACAAAAAAAAAAAAAACAAGGAAAAAATGGGTTAAAAAAAAAAAACAAAAAAAACGTATTGCAGTGCAACTTAGAAATGCATACCAGTGCATTAACACATGTGCTATGGTGCAATGGTGCAAACAAGCCCAACTGGAGCAACTCATCTGAGTATATATCTATTTTTGCAACTTCAGTTGAGCTTTAAGACTGAATATTTAAGTTTTGCATTTGCCCAGTCATGACAGGCTCTCTTTAAAACAATAGACAAGGAATAAAAAAAAAAAGAAGGTCATCTACACCAGACTGTGTAACTTTAAAGAGCAGCAGAGGAGACCACAGATAATTAGAAGAACACAAGTCTATACCAGGCTGCACTTTCAACATTCTTGCGGCTCAGTCAACAATTTACACAAGGACTTGCTTGTGTTCTACTCACAAAATACACAAAAAGGGCAAAAAAAAAAAAAGGGATCAGGATTATTTTCTACATATATACAACCTCACAGTCCAAGATTATACAACAACAGAAAAAAATAAATTGCAAAAATAAACAAAATATCCTGGAATAGTAGTAGTCCCACAAAATGTCCTTGTCTTGGAAAACGTAGACGTCAGCAGAGGTTCTAGAACTGCAGAGGATTTGTTGGGTTCGGTCAATTACCACCTCCTAGCTGGAGCTGGTCCTTGAATCTGTGGTTGGAGTGATGGCGTCATTGGCAAAACCGTCGTAGCGATTATCTGAACACAAGGAGAGCTCTTCAGCTGTGTCAATGTTGTTGATTTCTAAAGGAATGTGAAAGAATGAAATAGTAAGAAATACATGAACCTGCCACAGGAGGTAGCCATATTGTAAGCCAAATGGTTCACCCATAAGCACAGCCTGCTTTTTAAAAAAAGAAACTTCTGTAGCCATCAATCCATCCACTAGAGTACTAGATCACCGATGAATGGATAGGCTACATTATGGAGCACTGGCCTCTAGTGAATGGATCAACTGCATTCTCAGTGATATCATGTGGTCTCAAGTGAATGAATAGGCTGTATCTGCAGTAATATCAACAGACTCCAATATCACCAATGTGTAGTGCAGCTATTCTCAACCAGAGTTCCTGCAGAGGTTGCTAGGGGTTCCTTGAGCTGTGACCGATTACCTCCCAATTAATGGTGTATACCTGGCTCTGGATCCAATGCCAATTCCAGTCAGCTTCATAACAGTAATGACCACTCTAAGTTGGGCATTCTTATGACTGACCGCCAATGTAAGGGGCATTTTTTTACTTTTGACTACCAACTGGTTTTAGCTGGGCCCACCAAGACCTGAACATTATTTGAAGGGTTCCTCTGGAGCAAAAAAAAGTTGAGAAAGGCTGGTTCAGTGAATGGACAGGCTTCAATCTCAGATATCACCAGTCTCTAGTGAATGAATAGGCTTCAGTGTGTAATGTCACCAGCATCATGTGAAAAAAAAAAAAAAAAAGACTGTATTCAAAGTGATGTCACCAGTGTCTAGTACATAGATAGGCTGCATTGTCAGTGATGACGCTGGTATCCAGCGAATGGACAGGCTGCATCATCAGTGAGGTCACTTGTCCTTAGTAAATGGCTAGGCTGGATTTATAGTGATGTCACTGATCTCTAGTGGGGGAAAAGGATGCATTTGCAGTGGTGTCATTGGTCTGTGGCAATCGATTAAGATGCAATTGCAATGACATCACTGGTCTCCAGTGAGTTGCTACATTAAACCTTAGTTCAGCACAATATGGCTTACTCCGAGTATCCTAAATCTAAATCAAAATCATTGGTCTCATCCAATTACATAATTTCAAAATGGTTAAAGATCTTCTTTTCATTGACTAACACAATTATGATTTGGAGTAAAAGACATGTTTCTTCAAGGGATTTTCCGCCATCACTGAAAAAGTGGAAAACTCCAATGAGGCATGACCTACATCAGAGGCAACACACCTCGGTACACATTTACCTTTCTCATTCAAACGGAGGTGGCCCACATGTTTTGGTCGGCCAAGTGAGGTTAGAATAGGCAACAGTATAGTGACCTAATGATACTGTGGCATCAACTACATGTAAGCATTAAAACCCGACTGTCTCAAACATTGTATAAAATGGTCACAATGGCTCTTCAGCTTTATACTTCAGTGATGTACTAACTACTAACAGGGCTTACAACTACATTTTCCATCTTGCCTTGCAGCACAAGCCATAGAAAGTAGAAGTCATTCTGCTGAAAGCATTATGTGACATCTTTACGTGTCTACACATACTACTGCAGCTCCAAATACAATTCAATATTGAAAGGAAAAGGGAAGGCGATGTGCCCCATCAGGTGAAACGCAATCCTCCATGCAGGAAGATTTTGGGGAAGACCCGACTTTATCCCATAGGGAATCCCTTGCTACCCCCCCCCCCCCCCCCTGTTGACACAGAGGCTCCACACTACCCGAGGCATTCATCATACATAAAAACCTCCCAGACACTGAACCTTGGAAACATGAAGTACAAAATTGCTCAGATAGGAATTATCCCAAGAGCCCAGCCAATGGATTCATCAGATTGCCGAAATGAATTCACTTGAAGAAAAAATTATGTTCATTTTCACATAAATTTTTAGTTCGATTGGAAAAATCATGGTTTAAAATGAAGATTTAACGCTACAGTTTTCTTAATCTTCTATAAACATTGAGAACAAGGAATCTGCTGTGACGGACACCCTTACCTGTCACCTCCGGATCTTTATGAGTATTGGCAATTTGGGGCTGCTCTGACTGTGTTTTGCACAGTTCTGTAGAATATGCTGGCACTTTATTAACGCAGAATGAAAACAGAGTAAGTACTTCTTAAGAAAAAAAAATGTAATCTAGAAAAAAATATTTCCTAAAGTTTCTAAACTTCTAAATAAAATCTCATAATATGAAAATAATCTTGCCTTCTAAAACTTTTGTTTACTTTCGCACTACTTTAATACTACTGGGAGTCGAAATAGGGGTCACAGGCGCACGGCCCAATCCCTGGCTATTACGATATGCAGAGAAGGAAGAGTGGTCACATACATACAGTTGTGCTCATAAGTTTACATACCCCAGCAGAATTTATGATTTCTTGGCCATTTTTCAAAGAATATGAATAACAAAAACAGTTTTCACTCATGGTTAGTGTTTGGCTGAAGCCAATCAATCAAATGTTTTTATTCTTTTTACATCATAATGGCAACAGAAACTACCCAAATGACCCTGATCAAAAGTTTACATACCCTGGTGATTTTGGCCTGACAACATGCACACAAGTTAACACAAAGGGGTTTGAATGGCTATTAAAAAGATAACCATCCACACCTGTGATCTGTTTGCTTGTAATTAGTGTGTGTGTGTATAAAAGGTCAAGGAGTTTCTGGACTCCTGACAGACCCTTGCATCCAAGGAATTGAGAATGCCAATCAGCAGTGTTCAAACTCTAATCAAGAAGTGTAAAATGAGTTCTGTTGAAACCAAACCACGGTCAGGTAGACCAACTAAAATTTCAGCCACAACTGCCAGGAAAATTGTTCGGGATGCAAAGAAAAACCCACAAATAACTTAAGGTGAAATACAGGACTCTCTGAAAACATATGGTGTGGCTGTTTCAAGATGCACAATAAGGAGGCACTTGAAGAAAGATAGGCTGCATGGTCGAGTCGCCAGAAGAAAGCCATTACTACGCAAAAGCCACAAAGCATCCCGCTTACAATACGCCAAACAGCACAGACAAGCCTCAAACCTTCTGGCACAGTCATTTGGAGCAATGAGACCAAAATTTAGCTTTTGGCCAAAACCATAAACGCTACATTTGGGGAGGAGTCAACAAGGCTCTCTGAAAGGTACGGAGGTGGAGCGCTGATATTTTAGGGATGTGTGAGCTACAAAGGCACAGGAAATTTGGTCAAAATTGTTGGCAAGATGAATGCAGTAGGTTATCAAAGAATACTGGAGGAACATTTGCATTCATCAGCCAGGAAGCTGCGCATGGGACGTACTTGGACATTCCAAAATGACAATGATCCAAAACACAAGGCCAAGTCGACCTGTCATTGGCTAAAGCAGAATAAAGTGAAGGTTCTGCAGGGGCCATCTCAGTCTCCTGACCTCAATATCATTGAGCCACACTCTGGGGAGATCTCAAACGGTTCATACAAGACAGCCCAAGAATTTACAGGAACTGGAGGCTTTTTGCCAAGAGGAATGGGCAGCTTTACCATCTAAGATAAAGAGCCTCATCCACAAATACCACAAAAGACTTCAAGCCGTCATTGACGTTAAAGGGGGAAATACACAGTATTAAGAACTGGGGTATGTAAACTTTTAATCAGGGTAATTTGGGTAGTTTCCGTTGTCATTATGATTTAAAAAGAGTAAACAGTTGATTGATAATAAATGGCTTCAGCCAAACACTAACCATGAGTGAAAGGTGTTTTTTTGTTATTTATATTCTCTGAAAAATGGCCAAGAAATCAAATTCTGCCAGGGTATGTAAAGTTACGGGCACAACTGTACATGTGCATGACTATAAAGTAATTCGAATAAATGGTAATGGGCTTATTTAATAAATACTGCCAGGATAAAGACCATTGAGACGGATCATCCAATCATAATTTACTTTAGTGAAAATAGGCCACTGAAAGATGGAAGCTAATGGTTTTTAATGGATACTGTATAGTGAACAAAACTTTTCTTCTTTCTTCCCTTTTAAGAGTTAACCAGAAAATAAGGCCTCATTTCACACACAAAAAAACAAAAAAATATTGCAATGTTGACTTGCCTGTGAATTCCTTATCTTAGCGTACAGCACTTGTATTCATAGACTGAGTTATATGCAGGCCACCTCCAAGTAACACCGGCAAAAAAACTTGCTAGGGTTGTCACTACTGCACATGCATATAACACCGCCTCTGTGAGGCTCCAGGTTTTTTTATCCAGCAATAGGGGGTGATCAAAATGTAGAGGCAAGGGGGCTGTGTCCCATACGTCAAGTTAAGTAATTTACATGCAAAGTTCCATTCATCTTAATTATACAATATAGGACTTTCATTCATAGGCCATGGGATGTCCCAAAGCAATAAACTGAGGGGTAGGCAACACCACCACTGGAACAGAGGACCAGGTGGCGGCCCTTAGGATCCACACATGGGACCTTTGGAATCAACTTTCTCCTGATGAAAGAAGATTCTAGCTTGGGCTGTATCCAAGATTAGACCCAGGTGCTCTAGAAAGTGTGCGAGCTGGAGAGCAAACTTTGGAAAGTTAATTATCCAGCCAAAAGGTTTGAAGGAATTGGATCAGCTTTTGAACATTGGCAGACAAGGGGTGTGACTGAAGGGGTCCTTAAACCGGAATTTTCATGCGCAGAGAAATCTGTTTTGGCTGTGAAGTCAGGTGCTGTTCCACAGACTGTGGACACATTAGTTAATGCAATGTGCACTAGTCAGGGCCATCTTAATAGCAATATGGGCCCCTGGGCAAAGTATTGCACGGGGACCCCCCTACAAGAAATTGGATTTTGTTATACTGTTATAAAACAAAAACAAAAAATAATAATAATCTAAAATCCCATAAAGTGTATATTGATTGGTTTGTGTGAAGGTTATAGCGTCTACAAATTATGGGATATATACTGAAATTTACACAGCTACTCTGGTGCTAACTGACCCTCACGGGGGTGGGGGGGGGTACTACTGTACAGTATTAAAATCTGACTACTACAGTTTTCAGATTTAATACTGTACACTGAACTAATGACACTGATGCAGCATTTAGAGGGGGTAAAACAGGTGGTGAGGGCTGCCTTATTGCCTGTCAAATACCTCTGAAAAACAATCAATGTGTGGATTGCTTTTCAGAGGAGTTGAACCCACTGGTTTGCAATCAGAACAGCGGAGATGAGGGAGGGACATGCAATTGTAAAGGTGAGGGGTATTTGGACACTGGAGTCAGTCACCAATTTTGTAGGTAGGGGTGTGTGTGTGTCCCCTCAAATTTCCCGCCTACTGCACAGCACACCTTCCATACTTCCAGCACAAGGATGTCTGTGCGTGTCTACATCAGGGGTGGAGCTGCTGGCACAGGCACAGCAGGGACTGGCTGCATTACAAGGAGGCGGGGCAAAAATAATTGGCCTCTCCAGCACCCTGCGCTGTTCACTATGAAGTCGGTCTCAATATCTCACTCACAGCATTTGTGTGAGTGAGATATTAATTAACAAGATCAACAAAGGGAGCCACAGAGAGCGCTGTGTACCCTCTCCCAGCCACAGACTTCTGGTTGGGAGGCGGGCAGAGCAGCTGACATTCGGCAATATTTAGAGAGGCTCAGGTGACAGCTTGCAGTCTGAAGATGGCAGGCAGATGATGCCACCACCGGAACTGAAGCCTTATATTTCTGTGGACACATTGGGGCTGCCAAACTTCTGGGACTACAGTTCCCATGATGCATCCCCTAGTGCAGTGATGGCGAACCTTGGCACCCCAGATGTTTTGGAACTACATTTCCCATGAAGCTCAACTACACTGCAGAGTGCATGAGCACCATGGGAAATGTAGTTCCAAAACATCTGGGGTGCCAAGGTTCGCCATCACTGCCCTAGTGTCTTCTCTGCTGTGGCCAATGGGGAAAGCAGACGGGAAGGTGGGCGGCGTCGCGGCAAACTAGATTGGAGCTGCTCTCTCTTCTCCCATTCAGCTGACAGGAGAAAGGGGAGGGGGCGATCGGGGAAGATATACCGGGGGGGGTGCTGCATTCATGGCAACGGGGGGGGGGGTGCTGCATTCACGGCAACGGGGGGGGGGGGTGCTGCATTCACGGCAACGGGGGGGGGGGCGCTGCATTCACGGCAACGGGGGGGGGGGGCGCTGCATTCACGGCAACGGGGGGGGGGGGGGCGCTGCATTCACGGCAACGGGGGGGGGGGCGCTGCATTCATGGCACTTGAGAGGCTGCAGATGGGCACTTGAGAGGCTGCAGATGGGCACTTGAGAGGCTGCAGATGGGCACTGACCCTTATTTTGCTTCACAGTTCTTTATTTAAAATTTAAGATTTTTTCCTGAAACTTCGCTTTTAAAGTCAAGGTGCGTGTTATAAGCCAATAAATACGGTATATCCAAATAACACGCCCGAGCTCATCTCTTCACCACACACAGCCATAAAGGCAAGAGAATTCTTGTTGGGCAGTGTATTAGTGCTCAGACGAACACACTTAGACCGAATTTTAATGGTTTAACGAATGTCAGGCAAAATGGTCGGCCTCACGCATGTTCGCTTCATCAAATCTGGCCCTCTTCGAAAAAAGTTTGGACAGCCATGCTCTAGAACAAGGGAACAGATTTCACCATGAATGGCGTTTTCAGTTTCCTGTAGGCCATCTGCAGAACACACGTTTTTCAGTTCTGTTGTCCCACCATCCTTGTGCCTGTGATCCGCCAGTGTTAAGTGAGGGCATCAGCGGTGCAATACTCATGGAATGAAGTAGGAACTGGATGGAGTTTTGCATGTCCAGATAAAGGAGCCGCTACAATTCAGGCAATGACTGTTGCTGTATCACCCTGCGGATAACTACAGACGTTACAAGCTGAGCACCTAATGCAGTGATCCAGGGCCTGAAGCAAACATAAAAGGTTGGCCCCACAGCGGGGTACAGTTCCCAAGGTACACACCAATGGTTACCAATCAGCAAACTGTTAGAGAGCCCAGGGCAATAAGTCATCAGATCATCCAGAATTGTCAGAAGAAAAAAAAAAAAAGAATGGTTTAAAAAATACTTCTCCAGAAAAGAATAGGTCCATCACCTAAAAAAACAAATAAAATGGAGTCTTACAGGTAGAGTTTTATGAGTGTACAAAAGGACCTGCTCCAGTAAGTTTTTTGTCATTGACCAATCGCCTGAAGGTTGCCTGTGTACAACCCATGGTCCATGAATACAAGTCATGTGTCCTGAACTGTAAAATTAAGATAAACAAAGTGATTGGAGTCCCACATTAAACTTGTGTTACCAAATATGATAAACAATGCACACCTCCATGTTTTGTGACCACTACTGTCAAAAGTTTAGACCCATCCATATAGCTAGTCACTATTCAAGATAAAAAAAAAAAAAAAACTCCAGAGACATAGGATTGGATTTCAGGTGTAATGCCATGCTTTGGAGAAACTGGAATGGTGTAGAGGAATCTCAAACCGAATATGTATGGGAAGAATGCCATGATTTGGAGGAACTGGAATGATGTGGAAGGACCTCAAACCTAATAAATATCTTTGGAATGCAGTGAAACGCCAGGTATGAGCCCGATATTTTCTGATCCAACATCAGCACCTTATCTTACAATTTTTTTTTTTTTTTTGGCTGAATGAGCACAAATTATTCACAGACACGCCAAAATCTTGTGGAAAGCATTTCCAGAAGAGTGAAGGCTGTTCTAGCCACAAAAGAAGGTAGAGGAAGGTGGGCAGCTCTATATTGATATCCATGGCTTTAAAATTAATAAATGTACAACAAGCTCATATTTGGTCATGTAAAAAAGTAAACACTATGAAAAAATGTTGATTTTTTTTACATATTTAAATAGGTAATCATTGGATCTTAAATGGTGCCAAAAGATAAAAGGTTATAGATCTGTACAAATGACACATAAAAATTGGCATGGTACAATATATTTATTTCCATGGTCTAAATCAATGAAAATTCAGATTTGTCATGTGTAAAAATACGTAGACCCCACTTCAAGTCCATGGAATCGGGTGTTCCAGATTATGTGCCAATGATTAGAACCTGTTTAGGGAGTATGCAGTTGGGACTGTCTTTTTTTAAACCTCATATCTAGGGTCTGGCTTTCTTTTTGCTATTGACATGTCTTGTGCCTTCATGTCAAGATCAATGGAGCTCTTCAAGGCCCTCAGAAAGAAAGTCATGAATTGTTTTGAGTTTGGCAAATGATTTAAAAAAGATCACCAAGTAATTTGAAAGCGATCATTTCACTGTAGGGAAAATATTATATCAAGTAGTGTAGATTGCAAACAACTGCCAATTTAGTAAGGACTGTTCGACTCAGCAAATTCAGCTCAGAAGCTGACTGGTTGATGCTAAAAGAGGTCTCCAAGAACCCTGAAATGTCATCTTCGGGTGTTCACAACACTCTTGCAACAGTCAAGGTCGAAGTGCATGCATCTACAATCAAAGAGATTGCACCAATTTGACCTGCATGTGAAGACTTAAGAAAATCTTTGATGTCCAAAAAAAGACCATTAGAGCAAGAGTAGTTTGTCATTGAACATATAGGCAAACACCAGGCCTTCAGAAACAATATGCTGAAGACCGGTCAACCAGAGTGGTTTGATCAAAGTAACAGTGGACTTGTTTGTCACAAAAAGAGAAAAAGCATTTCAGGAGAACCTCAAAACAGCTGTCATGCATAATGGTGGGGATGTTATGGTTTGAGGCTTCTAAAAAAGGAGAAGTCCAGCCTACACTCGTTTGGCTGGGCTTCTCCTATGGGTCACAGGAGTGCAATTCGTTTTGCACTCCTTTGACCCGTTTTCAGCAGAGAGTGGACTGAAGTTCAAACATGTCGAAAAAGTCAACAACTTCCATGGGGTGTATTTAATGACTGTAGGTGTTATGTTAAGGTGAGAGCTTTTTGGCATTTTAGTGTATAATGGTAGTCTACACGAGCTTTAAAACACTATGTACACCCTAAAAATGCACTCCTTTTACAAAGGAGCAACCATACTAAGTATATGCATCCTCTGTGGAGAGTAAGATCACATGTACCTCAGCTTTGCAGCAATGCGATATTACTTATGAAGTGCTAAAGTGGTTCTAAAGCTAAAACATTTTACAACTTGCTATGGTCCCCCACCTGTCTAAATACTTATCCTATGCCAGGTTGCAAATCTTCTATCCCCTCCATCTCTACTCACAGGGACTGAGGCAGCACCGGAAGCCATTGACTCTTGCTGCTGTCAGTGAAATGCTGCGAGTGTATGTATGCAGAGCCAGGACAAGGGGTGGGCAGGCAGGAGGGGCAGTTGCTCTGGGCGGGGTGAAGCAAATGGGCAAAAAATTGACGCAGGATGGTAACCCAATCTACAGCATGTTTTAATAGTGGGGGAGGGGGTGCAATTCTGGATCCTTGTCCTGGGAGTTGGACAATCCTGTCCTGGTACTGTATGGATGCACACAGCATTTCTGAGGAGCGAGTCTGCACCCATAGCAAGCAACTTACTATAGAGGCAGACACAGAAAAGGAGCAGACAGTGCTAGTGGGGGGACCCCAGACAAGGAGGTTCAGGGCCGCTCTTTGCAATACTATTGCACAGAGCAGGTAAGTATAAGAGGTTTATTATTTTTAATGTTTTTTTTTTAATTGCCTTAAATGCTTTTAATACTAGATGAAACCAACTATGAAGTTTTCTCTAATATGCCAGCAGACAGAAACACATCTTACATTTTTTTTTTTTAAAAAGCACAATAGTACCTGAAAAGATGAGTTTTTCCTTCATTATCCGAACGTCTCGGCTTGTCCTGCGCACGGCAGCGCTCAGCATGATTTGTTCAGGATTGTACCTCCGAATACTGCCCAGCCTCCACCTGCAACAAAACCCACATTGTAACTTCCACTCTTAGTCTTGGTGCCTATATGGACAGAGCCAAACATTGGTGTTATAACTGGTTCGCAACACATTTATCCTCAGTGAGGGACTAATACCAGTACAGAAGACACAGGTTCATCAAGGAACAGGACAAAAGTTATTTCTTAGCCTTAGGCCTGTTCACACCAAACAAACTGCAACTGAACTGCTACGGTCTAGAGGGGGTATAACAATATCCTCAAACATTAAGCCAACAAAAAATAAAGATGCCAATGATTTAAAATATACAAAATTATGTTCACTGTTCTGAGAATGGGAGACTGCAAAATGCAGACCCCACTGAAACCTTTAAAGAATGGGCCTGCCTCTATGTAGAACAAAGGTTAAGGTGGTGTACACATGGCTTTGGTAGGCAATGATAGAGCATCAAGAAGGGTGGATAGGGGTAATGAAATCCATCTGCCACAACATGCAGTGCTCTTGCATTAGTTTGGTTCTAAGGTGCATGACCTGATGCCAGGGCAGCCATGCATAGGGTTCCTGGTCACAACCGAGTTTTAGGTTGGTGCCAAGGTCAGCAGAGCATCTATCGATCCAACAATTGTTGCAGATAAAATAACCTAATGCTGGGCCTAGAACAAGCCTGCTGTATCAAGAAGGATCATTCTTTAAACAGCAGACAGATTTTTAATAATTCTAATAACCCTACCAGTTCTTGCAAAGTCCTCCTTAATGGACCAAAACTCAAACGGGCAAGGCAATATTCTGTTTAAGTGTGCGTCAATGAAAAAAAACACAAAGCCCATCAAAACACCACTTAAATTAAGGGGTCCTTGCACTAATCGTTCCTAATAGCAATAATGTGCTTCTTTGCAAACAGCATGCTTCCTGTCTCTCATTTGGTAAAACAATCTTAAATGTAACCTCAGAAGTGGCCATGCTTTTACACATATATGGGAAAACTTGGGGTATCCGGATGTACTTCATGAAATCTACAAAACAGTGAACATAACTCAGCTCGTACTAGGTATAAAGTACTAGCGACGCATAAAAAACATCTGCAGGTACTCCCCACATTTTGATTCGGCGTTGGCAGAACAGCTGCGCAGGTGTGAACAGGTGCCAACAGAAAACCTATTACAACAGGCGAAGTGCACGAGGGTTGCGAGAATACAGAACAGGGTACAGGAAAACTGACAGGTATCCAACTGGGGGGGCTGTACAATCAAGGACTGAGGAGGACTATTGCAAGCAGCAACTCACATCAGTTACTACAAATATGACAATCTAAAAGGTTAACAGTGCAGGGGGTGTGTTCAGTGCAGATAACATACAGTAACTTTTTTTTGTGGATGACAGACACCATGCAATCCTTATGTTCTAGAAGGAAATGATCTGCTCAAAAAAACATTTGCACAAATGCCATACGTGCATAAGAAGCATTTCCTATGGACTTTCCTAAGGTGGATAAACAACAAAAAGTCTGAAAACAATTTGGCTCGGCATTCTCTATGTATTGCTGTTTACATAACCAAAAGCCTAGATTATCACATAACAGGTTCAAGGAGAGGATCAGAGTTCAAGATTAGCAAAGGGCCAAGACGTAAGATCATGCAATCAGCAGTGTAGGAAGCCCGCAGCAGCATTTTCTCCAGGAAAAGTAATTATTTCAACCCTATTTTTTATTTGATTCAAAATGTTTACAACTCCTCAATAAAGATGACTACCATTGACTTACGGGCATCTCTACAGGATATCTATCTATCTATATATATCCATCTATCTATCTTTTTTTTTTCCTCTCAGAGAATAGGTGCAGGAACTCCCCCTTTCTGAGTCGCCCCTTTTCTCCACCTCTACCCACCTCCCATTACTGCCCTTTTAGAGAATACAGAACCAAGTATAATTTTGTGGTGATAAGTAATTTGTATGGAATTTGTTAACAACAAGAAAAGCAGTAAAATAGATCCCCTGTAGCCAGTAACAATAAAGCCCCCCTTCAGCAACAATAGATCCCCCGGCAGCAACAACAGATCTCCTCAAAGCAAGCATCAATAGACTCTCCAGCAGCCAGCAACAACAGTTCCCTCCCTCAACAGTAGATCTCTCCCAGCCATAACTGACCCCTCAGCGATAGGAGACCCACCCCCAGCAACAATAGGTCCCCCACCAGTAAAAATGGACCCCCCTGCAAAAATAGATCCCCTCCAGGTAGAATAGATCTCTCAGCAGCCAGCATCAATAGACCCTGCAGCACACCCCAGCACCCTTTACCATTAGACCCCATTCACACAGGGACGACTTGTCAGGCGACCTAGTCGCCTGACAAGTCGCCTCCCGTTCTGTGCTATGGAACCGTTCTAAGCGGAGCGACGCAAGTCGCTCCGACTTAGAAAAAGGTTCCTGTACGACTTCGGGGGCGACTTGCATAGACTTCTATACAGAAGTCGTTTTGCAAGTCGCCCGGGCAGTCGTTTGCAGGTCGCCTCGCTGAGGCGACCTGCAAGTCGTGTTGCCCCTGTGTGAATGGGGTCTTACATACAGTCAGTGCTGGAGGTGCAGGAACTGCGTTCCCGCTAAAAAAAAGCCATATAAATAAAAAACACACAAAAAACCCTTTACCGCCTATAGAGCCTGGCCATGCAAATACCAAACATTACTAATACAACGTTAACCCCTTTACTCCAGTTCCTCCTGGCCCTTTAAGGGTTTCAGATGCTGGGAGGCAGGGCGGGGTTTATGATCATGTGACTGCTGCAACTGGCTGTCGCATAATCGGAAAGCTCCCGATCGCAAGTGGTGATCTGGAGCTTTCCGTCGGCCTGCCGGTAACGGTGTCGGCAAGCTCTCTCGGCACAGCTACATTTACAATCTGGTATGCAAAGATGCAGTTGCTCAGCATCAAGGCATACTGTTGGTGTGAAGGGGTTAAGGGCTAGTTCCAGCCACAATCCTTGCTTTGTGTTCCCAACCCCAGTGTATTTCATGAAGGGAAACAAGAGAGATGATGTAGTATAATTTAACTATGTTATAGAAATCTCATATCCACTGCCAAGTAGGGTATAATACCAAGCTCACTCATGTGGAATGCTTACACAACACCATCTGATATGCTGAACTCTTCCAATGTACTTGAGGTGGGAGGCTTGAGACAAAGTTGAACAACATGCTGTGGTTTACATAAGGTGGAAATAACTTTGGATAAATAAATTGCATGTTGATAACACTATAGGCATAGAATTCATCGAACATTAGCTACTTTATATGGAATAAATGAATTGAATATCAATGCATTCATTCCAATATGACAAATATTAATATTTGTGGCTGCTTGGTAATTATATGCAAGATTTGTTTATACAATACATTCACCCACTGAGGTGCGTAATTAGCTACTGGTTACTGCAAGTCATTAAGAATAAAAGTTAGATCAAATATAGTGCACTATAATTAAATATAGAAAGCCATTCACTGCAATATCTAGTATGCTATTATCTCCCAGTGGTTTAGTTGTGGATTTTGTTTTTCTCTGAATGAATGGTTATATTGTTGTGTTATAATAGTGATTTTTGTTATTTGCATATCTGGACCAGGCTCTATTGATGGTAAAAGTTTTTGTTATACATTTGCATATATCGATGGTAAGGAGTCCTTAGTAGTTCCCATTTTTGAAGAATTATAAACCTTTTTGAACAAGGGTCTGTTCACATCAGGTGGATTGGACTGAGCCGTAAAAGGATACTCAGTGCAGTCCAATGGACCTGGTGTGAGATTTTGCTAAATGTCTGTCTTGGTGATGACACAGGAAATGAGAGAAAATTACACCAATGTTTAAAAATAAAAGATTTGGTTGTAGTTGAGCCTCGTGTTAACATAGTAAAATGTAATCCGTGGGGTTTACAAAGCGTCACATGGCCTTTGTTGAACTAGAACACTGGCCTGTGGACAAGATTATGTGCTACTGGGTCTCAACAACATGAGAGGTGCCGCTGAAGTGACTCCAATGGAGTAGAATGTGCAACACAGGAGACTCTGGCCAGACTATGGCCACCAAATGTATGAATTCACTCCTTTCTGAAGGCGGATTCTCTACTTTAAAATGGCAGGCCATTAAGTGAACGTCCCACTTAATGGTCTTCAACAGCATAAATGGCATACAGTACCATTTCTGTAACTGCTTACAGATGTTAGCAAATCCTAAATAATCTAGATGAATTCCCTCAAAGCACAAGTGTCCACAAAAAGAAGTTCCATGCCTCAAATGGGGAATTTGTGTTAGGTCTGGACACTTAGCTTGTCAAGATGAAGGGGAATCTTTATCAGAGATGAGATATCTGCTGGGTATGGTCAACCTATAAGACCATCTGCGAACCCCCACAGAGATACAGGCCAAGAATAAGCTCAAAACAAAAGTCATTATTTCCCAACAATTAGAACAATGTGCTTTAAATCAACCAATCAAAATTTATTGTTGAGCAGTTGTGTGTCAGATCTAAGTTTAAATGTCTTCATACTGGCAAGAAATAAATATATACCGCATTGGCTGAGATCTGGCAAACTGGAAACATGCTCCATTTAAACCATGGGTAACCATTACTATTTAACCTCAGTATACAGGTATAGGAAATGGTAGATGCTCATCACCAACTGATCCTTTTCATCTGTCTCTTCCAAAATAGTTGAACACCACCTTCTAATCCATCCATGTGCTGTACCAAATTTAATCTTTAGATCGTGTTGTATGTGAAAACTGAAATCCCAGCTCCTGCAAAAGTTTTGGCAGGATGGCATGTATTTTGTAACGGAAGCAGGAATTCAGGTTTTACTTTAAAGGGCCAATCTGCCTAAAAGTGATGTTTTAGCCATGGATGGAGCTTGGGGGGCTTAGACTGTACCTAGACTGTTATAAGTTTTGAAAGTTAGCCATAACAGTGGGGTCTCGCTCTGAACATTCAACTCTATTTCAGTCCACCTGGGAGATTTACGTGTTCTCAAACACCTTTCTGTGTTCCAGCTCCCTTGTTAACATTTCCCATGAATTAAAATCTAGAATGGCTGGTAGGAAACCTTCCTAATTTATATAGCAGGTGTGTACTACTTGGCAACCCAGCAATGCGATCTCATCAACAGTCCCTGAGCAATAGAGGAAACTGTAGTGGGTTTAATGCTCACCTGGAGCCGCAAGGTCTCCAGAGGTCCATCACTCCCCCAGCACAGTACTCCAATCAACAATGCTGCTCAGAGAGTATTTGAGTATAGGAGTACCCTTAAGGAAGCTCAAGAGTTAGGTGGGATCTCAACTTTTATAGAATATATAAATATATATATATATCTATATATAGATATATATATATATATATATATATATATAGATATATCTATATATATATCGTATTTATCGGCGTATAACACGCACTTTTTTCCACTTAAAATCAGGGGAAAATCGCGGGTGCGTGTTATACGCCGATCCCCTGCGATCACCCGCTGACTGAGCAGAGTGATCGCCGACCGCGATTTGAAAATGGCCGCGCCATTTTCAAACTGCAGTGACACTGACATGTCACAGCAGTTTAACTGCAGCCTGGGCAAGGCTGCAAAAGGACACAGAAAAGCTTCAGATCGGCACTGGCAAAGCTGCAAATGATACCAAGGCTGCAAATGATACCAAGGCTGCAAATGACACCAAGGCTGCTGACACTGGACAAGCATGCAGATGGACGCTGTGCAAGGCTGCATTGATGGGCATTTAAATGTAAGTTTTTTTCCTTAAAACATTTTTTTCCTCACAATTCCCTCCTAAACTTGGGGTGCGTGTTATACGCCGATAAATACGGTGTGTATATATATATATATATATATATATATATATTTTTTTTTTTTTTCTGAGGTACTGGAGGTAATATTTGCACATGCATCTCTAATCATATGCTCGGTATTAATTGGTCAGGTTTGTGATCCATTTTCTTTTATGCTAATTATGATACTGAGTTTCATTGTTAATTGAAAGATCCCATGAAGGAGATATGGTATGGAGCAGAACTGTTGCACAGGAGTATTAAACCTATTCAGATACATGTGTAAATTGTTGCCAAAAAAAAATATTAGTTAAATGCCCATGAGCTGAAGGACAATAAATACATTGATGAGGGTCTTTGCATCTTTAATTTGCTTGTAAAAAAAATAAAGTGAGACTCTAGACAAACTCTTCTGTGTGTGTGTCTGATTTGGATAGAGCAAGGAAAAATCAGAACCTCTGTTGGGTTTTTATTGCTGTCTGTATCCATGCCTGGCAAATTTCCCCTAACTTTTTGGCCCAGTGAGACAAATTCCCCTTGAAACTAGTGGGTACACAGATAGCAAGAAGACCTAGACCAAATTCTAACCCTACCCTTTCACAATCTAACACCTAAAAACAAAAATTGTCTGACATTCTTTAGCAGACAAGCTTTCTTACCCAATTATGATTGCCATATAAGTAATTCTGTAATTTAATATTTAATTAATTTAAATAATAAAAAAAAACAAAAAAAACAAAAAAAAACCTTTCAATCCCTCATCGTTTCCCAACACAATAATTTTGAGGTTGAATTGCATGTGATCAGTTCAATGAAATGCAGCAACCCCCGTAGGTTCCAATAGAATAGAGTAGGTTACAATACAATACAGCTTTGCAATGAACATAGTCAAACTCTTTAGCTTAGCAAAGCCTCCTCCCCCCCAAGTTAAAAGCATGGACTTTGCTTATTTTGGGCTATCCATGGTTCTAGCTGTCAGCTGAGCAGATCTGAATCATTAAAGTTTCCCATTAAGCCAAGCCACATTCGTTGTGATCTTCATTGTTGCATGGTGTCAAAAATACAAAAATATAATTTTTTTGTACTCACTGCAACATCCTTTTACCCATTTTCATACACCTCCAATGAGAAAAGGATTTTACGGTTCTGTTCTAGAATGTGGGGGGTCTGACAACCAGCAGGGGCTGCCCTTGGTGGTCTTGTTTTTTAGTTGTACCTAGTGTCCTATTTCTGCAGGTGGAATTTTACCCAATAAGTGAGGATCTAAAGCAAAGACATGTCCTCTAATAAGCGTAAAAGAAATACAATTTTTATCATTTTAAAATCTAAAAACTTACATAATAAAGATGTGAAAAACCTAATACAAGCTTGTGGGCAACACAGATTATTACTTCCTTTTCATGCCCCTGACCTATGCAGCCCTTCTAAAAATCGTTGCCTACATACTACATATATTGGTAGGAGGGGGGGGGTAATGGGGGTTTGGTTTGGGAAATCATTCATTCCCATATTAGCAGCACCTCCCAGGTTCAGACGTGAGAGCTAACCAAGAAAGCAGAAGAGTAAACAAATACAAAAGCTCATCCTGGTTAATAAAATATCAAGGGGATCAAAAAGGGTTTGCATACATCTGTAAGCATACAGAAACCCCTTTTAAAAAATAGATCTTAGACTAGATTGAGAAAATACCCATATAATCGATTTAAATTAAATAATGAAAATCTAATGATAATGTTTTGCAGGAGAAGGATAGAGGAGGTAGACTACATATTTCCTCCAATGAGGGCTTTAGTGTTTTATTTTTTGTAGCTTCATGTTCAAAGTTATTTTCTATCACTCTGTACTAGTTTAGATATTAGCATGTTTACGCTACTTTTGTATGTTGGCGTTTCCAATAATATTCTGTGATCTCACAGACCTGTACTAAAACCCAACCAAGAGACATTTTAGATCCCCTAAATTTGTTGGTGTTTTAAGGACAAGGCTTTTAGATATAGCAAAAACAAATGGCTCTCTTATGTGCAACACATCCTACAGCTTCCATTAGTTTCACTGAAAAAAAAAAATGTGTAGTTTTGATGGTTTTGCAAGGCATAGGAAGCAACAGGGTTACCATGGAATTTTCAGGTAATGTCAAGACATATTTGTTTAAAATGTAGTTAATATAATCCAGTGGTCAATGGTTTCCATGTAAGGATATCTCCTCTGAGATTTGTCTTCAAGCAGGGCAGTTAATATAATAAAGTAATGGGTTCTGCTAAGTACCCCCATCCCCACCCATGATACTTGTCTTCCCTGCTGACCCAACTGCTGTGTAAGCTGCATGTCTGATGGATTTAGAGCTTACACAATGTTCACTTCCTCCTGCTCATCAGCTCACACTGTTTGGTCACTCAGACTAGGTACTAAGGTCTCGAAGAAGGTCATAAGCTCCCCATATCTGCAAGGATTGGGGATCTGCTGAGGGTTCAGAGGTAGCAATGGGCAAAGTGACAAATTCCCTTTCAGCAAAATCAGAAGGGTGAGGAGTGTAAAGGTTGAATATTAGCTAAAAGTCTGTAGTGGAGGGTAAAATATACAACTAAAAAGCAGCGAGGAGGAGCGGGGCGGGGGAAAGGCAGCTAATTATCTCAAAATGGACAACAGCACTCAGAAGAGGTTTTGAACCCAGTTCAATGTTTTTTTCCTATGAAGAGTGGTTGTTTGACAAATGTCTTAGACAGGGCATTGCCACCTGACGTGACCAAATATAGGCTATTTGACATCACTGGCTATTTTTCAAGACCAAAACAGAGATGAGAAAAATGTCTTAAAATGGGCACTTGTTCATTTTAGAGCATCTTTCTTCCCTCGGTTTTGCAGAGACGTGTCAACTGTTAGAACTTTATTACTTCCATGTAACTCATTGGTGAATTTATTATGTGAAAAGGCGTAGGTGCTCTTTCATTATCACACCCTATCTGTCTCAGGTTGTGTCATGATGGATAAGATGTGGACGAACAGAGGGGGACTGAGGTGAAGACAGCAGAATTACCTGATTAAGTGATAACTGTGAGATGCCATAATGCAGCAAAGAGAAAGAGAGGAGGAACATGCAAAGACCGTTATGAGATTCAACACAAAAAGAAAGTACAAGGTTAGTCATTGTTCAAACATTTGGCCTGACTGTGAAAGTAGCGGAAAGCAGAGGCGGACATTTTGAAATGTTGACAATTCTGGACACTCCGATTTTCCACAGGATGTACTGGAGCAGAATCCAGAAATGATATTCTACAACTACTAGGTGATGGGATAAAATGTTGATACAAATACCGTGATGACCATTTTTGTAGGTGACCCTATTTTCTAACAGTATTTAGGAGAATGGAAAGTGGCAATTTTGTTGGTGACCCAGCTCTGTACCAATGGTCATAAAAATGGAAGTAGTATGGTGGTTCTTTATGAAGGTGGTAAATATTGTAGGTGACCTAACTCTGTTATTCATAAGAATGAAAGCAGTATTAAAGTACCTTATGAAGGTGGCCATTTTCTAGGTCACCTGATACTGTACAGCGATGAGAGTGGAAGTGGTATTGAGTATCCCCATGAAGGCTACCATTTTGTAAAGGCCAGAAAACAGCTAGGGAATTGCCAGACATCAGTGCCCTCATTGAGCCATTTTTTTTTTTTTTGATTTCCAGTAAATTCACAATAAGCTTCAGCTCACAAAACAGTATATGAATATGCTGATTTCTCAAGAACATCCCAGGTTTATATCAAAGCAAAACCTGAGCTTAACTTTATATCAAAGCTCGGAAAAAGGCAGAATGAAGCAAATCAACAGCATATAATAAGGTAAAAAGTTAAGAACACTTCACCCAACAACACAATTGAACGTGCAATGGTCTGGAACGACAATGGTTATATCTATGAATTTCACCAGACAGCCATCAATCTTTTTCAGAGGAATAATTGGTCATCCACAAGGAATTTTTCCTGTCAGTACTAAAGTCTCCTTTAGGACAGAGATTGGGGTCTCTGGTGCCTCTCCTCAATGGCTTTATTGGGCGATTTATTTATTTTCTATCTGCCTAGAATTCAGCTCTTAACATTTAGCAGTTGTGTCATACCAATGACTATATCTAGGTTAGAATGAGGAAGGTCTTTGAATTTCTAGATTTCGATCTTTGATTCACCTCCACAAACAAAAAGGCAAGGAGTGAGAAAGATTTGTGAAAAAAACATTGAAACAGAAAGCAAATCATATTATCATCAGCATGGTAGCTCAAGGAAATGTTAAGATTGCTTCCTTGTAATATTTTTACAATACCAATATTTACAATAACTAACCTTTCAAAGATGCAGGTGGAATTATTATTTATGGTTCACATGATAATGCTCACGCTCATTTTTTTTTTTTTTTTTAACAGACCGCTACCATAAAAATTAAAAACACCCCAAAAATGTTATAGCTCAACTACCATAACAATGGTTGCCACACTATATGTGTGAGGCATTTACTCATAAGCCAGGCTCCACATCTTGACAGTTGAGTACACTACTCCTACATTGCCATAGCACCATATATTGTATTTGAGCATTTGTTTTGTTTTTTCCTGAACGCCTTGTAGGCCGGTTATCAACTAGCCTAGAGAGAAGGAATACCAGGATGGAATCAATTATAGATCTGCATGCAGCGCTCTGTTGGATGACGAGCTAAATCAGAAGGCAGAAGGGAATCATGTGCAGCTCTCAGGCAGCAAGAGAAAGGAAAAAGGGTGAAATGTTGCATTTACAATTTTGCTTTGATATATAAAAGGAAGTAAAACATTCCTTTGTTATTCAGTATTAATTCTAAATTCTATGTTGCTCACAGTTACTGATTCTATTTTTAAAGTACCCACACTGGTAGACTTATATAGACCATATAAGTGATTTAGTTGACATAAAGAGAATTAAAATAATACAATACTTACTTCTGTAATACAAAAATGCCTATAATTACAGTGAATGAGATCAAGTCTGTAGTGATCCAAATGAGAGAATATTCTTCTGGAGGCTGCAAGATACAAACACAGGAACAAATATTAGCAGCATAACTGAAATGATGTATAGGAGTCTTTTGCTGTTATACTTGCGTATATAGGCCTGCTACCCTCTATGTAATACACTGTGTAATTGAACATACAGTAACAGTCAGATTGAGAAAAAAAAGACCATTGAGTTCAAATAGTGATAGAGAACCCATAAACAAAACTCTATTAACCACAGTTGAATGAGATAAAGGCAAAACCCCCTGTAAGGCATGTTCCAATTTGTTCCAACAGGGGAAAAAAAATTCCTTCCCAATCCCCTAACGCAATTGGATATTCCCTGGACCAACAATGTATGGCGTAAATACTTATAAATTGCATGCAACTTTTTTTTACAATTAACTGGAAAGCTAGAAGTCCGGCGCTTCTGTCCTGTCCATTTTTTTAAAACCCATTTTTCTTTTTTAACCACTTAAGCCCCGGATCATTTTTGCTGGCTAAAGACCAGAGCACTTTTTGCAATTCGGCACTGCGTCGCTTTAACTGACAATTGCGTGGTCGTGTGACGTGGCTTCCAAACAAAATTGACGTCCTTTTTTTCCCCCACAAATAGAGCTTTCTTTTGGTGGCATTTGATCACCTCTGCAGTTTTTATTTTTTGCGCTATAAAGAAAAAAATAGCGACAATTTAAAAAGAAAACAAAAAAAACAAAAAAACCACGCATTATTTTTTACTATAATAAACATCCCCAAAAAATATATAAAATTTTTTTTTTTCCTCAGTTTAGGCCGATACGTATTCTTCTACATATTTTTGGTAAAAAAAAAAATGCAATAATCGTTTGATTGGTTTGCGCAAAAGTTATAGCGTCTACAAAATAGAGGATAGTTTTAAGGCATTTTTATTAATTTTTTTTTTACTAGTAATGGCGGTGATCGGCGATTTTTATCGTCACTGCGACATTATGGCGGACACATCGGACAATTTTGACTCATTTTTGGGACCATTAGCATTAGAACAGTGATCAAAGCTAAAAAAATGCATTGATTACTGTAAAAATGTCACTGGCAGTGAAGGAGGTAACCACTAGGAGGCGCTGTAAGGGTTAAGTGTGTCCTAGGGAGTGATTCTAACTGTGGGGGGGAGGGGCTGTGTGTGACACATCACTGATCACCGCTCCCGATTACAGGGAGCGGTGATCAGTGTCTTTAGGCAGAACGGGGACGTGCTTGTTCACATTAGCATCTCCCCGTTCTTCCTCACCATGAGACGATCGCGGGTATCCCCCGCGGACATCAGGCCCGCGGGACCCGCAAGCCGCCTCTTTAAGGGCAATGTACAGGTACGTTAATCTGCCTGTACGTGCCCTTCTGCCGCAGTATATCTGCGTGAGGCGGTCGGGAAGCGGTTAAATACACTTTAATTCAAAAAAACACAGTATATAAACCAATTTTTTAGAAAAATATCAAAGATGACGTTTACCAGATGCCCAATACGTCATGCTTTGCATACTCGTGGAATGGTGACAAATGATACCTAAAAATCTCCATAGGCGATGCTTTAAAAAATTTTACAGGTTACCGGTTTAGCGTTCCAGAGGAGGTCTAGCGCAACAATTATTGATCTCGCCACTACATTACCTCACATCTGTGGTGTGAACACTGTTTATATGTGCATGACCTACGTATGCATTCGCTTCCGAGCACCAGCACGCAGGGATAGAGGCGTTTTACTTTTTTTTTTATTCATTCTTTTTCTAATCACAAGAAATGTAAATATTCCTTGTGATAGAAATAAGGCATGACAGGACTGCTTTATGGAGACATCTGGGGGTCTATAAGACCCCAAATCTCTCCTCTACCCTAAAAAAATCTGAGATTTAAAAAAAAAAAAAAAAAAAAAAAAAAGGCAGCATTTACATCTGCCCTAACTCAAGTGATGTAATGCCATCGCTTCCGGTCTCCTAGACCAGCTTTTTTGAACCAGGGTGCCTTCAGGGTTCTTCAGGGGTGCCTTGGCAAAATGCCTAAAAATTGCCTCAAAGTTGTGTACCAGTAATCCTTTTTGATACACAAAGCCACATTTTCATTGTGCAGCATTACAACCTTGGGCAGTGCACTGGCATCATTGGTTGAAAAGGAGTACATTGGGCACCAACACATCAGCCTTGTCTGACCCCCTCCCCATGCTCCTCTATGCCAGCACTGGGGTCATGTTAGCTGTGAGGGGCAGAGAAAACTAGGAAAAAAAAAAAAAAGCTGGAATACTAGTCAGTACCCATGTGCAAAAGTGTATTTGCTTTCAAAGAATAAATCACCTCTAGTGCTGGGTGTCTTATGTGTATGGATGCTGTTGCAACATGTAAAAAATTAGTTTAGGTTTTTTTACATTTTAGAATGGGGTGCCTTGAGACCATGCAGAATTATAAAGGGTTCCTTGACTGGAAAATGGTTGAGACCATAGAGATGTTGTCACTTCTGGTCTTGGCCAAGACCATCATTGGTCACAGCGATCACATTGTACCGGCAGCAGTACAATGATCAGTCATCCGCTGTGTCCCGTGGACACAGTGGGTGCCGGAAAGTGCCACGGCGTGGCCCGGGAGGACGTCATCTGAAACAAGCTCAAACAAAGAGCAAACCTTGCTTTTTAGATCCAAGGTCTGCTTTAACTACTTCTGGGTGGCAAATGGTTAAAGCAGACCTTGGATCTAAAAAGCAAGGTTCGCTCTTTGTTTGAGCTCGTCCTTCCGGGCTGCGCTGCCCCCGCTGTGTCCACGGGACACAGTGGATGACTGATCAGTGAACTGCTGCGGTACCATGTGATCGCTGAAACCAATTACAGATGATCACATGACAATTGTACACAATGGATGGCTTTCATTCATGCCATACATTGTGTTCATCTCTGGGATCGGTCACAGTGACTACATGGTACAGACAGAGCCAATCACAGCCCATCTGTACTATGTGATTAGCTGTGGCCAACCACAGCTAACTACATTAGTAAACACTGAATGAATCGATTTCATTCAGTAAAAGTGGTTGCTTATAACAGTGAATTGCACTGTTATAAGCAATCGTGTAATTTTTTTTATATATTGTCACCAGTCAGTGTTCCTGATCACCACCACACCAGTTACAGGAAAACGCTGTACAGCACTGGTGACAGTATGTAAAAAGTAAACAAAAATTACAAATTAAAAAAAATAAATAAATCATCATGCCTCATACTAAATACCTTGGACGGTCTACTTTACTGTCCTGACATTTTTGGGCCTCAAAAAAATGATAGACTGTCAGTACATCATGGACTGATCAATTTTCAGATACAGCGGGTAAAATAAGTATTGAACATGTCACCATTTTTCTAGGTAAATATATTCTAAAGGTCATTGACATGAAATTTTCACCACATTAGTAACAGCCCTTGCAATCCATACAAAGAAATCAAAACCAATAAGTTCAGAAAATAATGTGTAATAAAATGGGATGACACAGGGAAAAAGTATTAAACACATGAAGAAAGGGAGGTGCAAAAAGGCATGGAAAGCCAAGACACCAGCTAAAATCTATCGGTAATTAGAAAGCAATCCTGCCCCTTGTCAGTACAAATGAATATCAGCTGGTTCAGTCTCAACTGATTGCCTATTCAAAAAGTGTCTCATTACCAAGGTGTCACACAAGAAACATCTCATGATGGGCATGTAGCACTGGCTTAGTATTGCCTCTGTAATATATGCAGCAAATTGCTCTCTGAAACATTGCATTTTCTGGCTAAACTGATAGCAGCCCAGGAGACTCTCTTGGGTACAGCTGCAGGATTGAAGGCAGATTGGTTACTGCTGTAGCTAAGAAGGAAGCCCACCCCTAACAAAAACGAGGGACAGGATTGGGTAGCAGCACAGTTGAGCTGTGATTGGGGGGGGAGAGAGGAAGACACAGGAGGAGAGAGACAGACTGGCATTGTGGCAGCCAGACAGGGAAAGTGTCCCATGTATTTGTCTCCTGAGCACTTCCAGAGCCTGTGAGGGGAGTTTGCAGCATGTTCTGCCCTTTCGCTTGATTACCGAAGATGTGTTAACAGTGCGGTGAAATCTAGAGACGAATTTCAGTACTGCAACAATCATCATCGTTTGGAGAATTCTGCAGCCTGTGTTGCTACAAGACCTAGATAGGCCCTTATAGTCAGTAATATCACCATACGCATACCACGGTGACGGTCATGGATCAGAGACTGAGGAATACTTGGACATTGTTCATCTATACACAATTATACAGTATCTCTCTGCCATACTCAGATAATGATTGGTTTAATACTATACTGCCTTGGAAACGATCCGATGCCCACCAGACCGTTGCGGTGCTTCTGACATCACCGTTCAATTACCGGATGAGGGTCCGTTCACTCTACTTTGATGATGCAGTCGGTACAGAGTTAATGTTATAGAATTGGATGCATGTTGAGCTGCCCAGAAGAAGCAGATAAGCATGCAAAACGCGTCGGCTTACTGTACATACAAGCATCTCTCAAGCTTTTATGGATTGAGTATCATTTTTGGTCAACTTTGTATATGGTCTAATGCTACCATCGATTACATTTTTATATTGTGTATACATTGTAATAAATTCATATTTTATTATCATCCATTGTGTATGTGCTTACCTCAGAGACAGTGACATAAGTCCCATCACCTCATGGGGGAATGGTGCTCTTTCTAATTTTGTTTTAACTGAATTCTCAGGGATGTGGATATGACAGTCTGTCCCTAGAATTGTACCAACAATTTCCATAATATATTATACACACACACACACACACACACACACACACAGGTGGCATTGGTTACAGAAGGATTTCTAAACTTCTGAATGTTCCAGTGAGCACTGTTGGGGCCACAATCCGAGAGTGGAAAGAACATCATTTCACCATAAGCCGTCGACGACCAGGTGCTCCTTCCAAGATTTCCGACAGAGGAGTGAAAAGAATGATCAGAAGATCTGTCCAAGAGCCAAGGACCACTTGTGGAGAGCTTCAGAAAGAGCTGGAATTAGCAGGTGCAATAATTTTCAAAGAAAACAATAAGTAATACACTCAACCACCATGGCCTGTATGCATGCTCAACATGTAGGACTCCATTGCTGAAGAAAAAAGCATGTTAAAGCTTGTTTAAAGCTTGCTGCACATCAGTTAGACAAGCCTGTGAAATACTGGGAGAATATAGTCTGGTCAGAGGAGATCAAAATTGAACTCTTTGGATGCCATATTACACACCATGTTTGGAGGTCAAATGGCACATCGCCCCAAAAACACCCCAATACCAACAGTGAAGTTTGGAGGTGGGAACAGCATGGAGTGGACGGGGCTGTTTTTCAGCATATGGTACTGGCAAACTTCACATCATTGAAGGAGGAATGAATGGAAAAAATAGGATTTTTATAACAGCTTACCTGTAAAATCCTTTTCTTGGAGTACATCATGGGACACAGAGCCACAGTAATAACTGTATGGGTTATATGGCACCTTCAGGTAATGGACACTAGCACACCCTAAACAGGAAGTTCAATTCCCCATATAACCCCTCTCCTTACCGGGAGTACCTCAGTTTTGTAGCAAAGCAACCAGAAAGAGGGGAGGGACCTCTGTGTCCCATGATGTACTCCAAGAAAAGGATTTTACAGGTAAGCGGTTATAAAAATCCTATTTTCTTTATCATACATCACAGGACACAGAGCCACAGTAATAACTGTATGGGATGTCCCAGAGCAATACCACCTGAGGGGGGGGGGGGGGGGACACAAACAAAAGTAGGGTGCAATTAGACCTGAGGACCTATACTGCTGCCTGCAGCACACTGCGCCCAAAGGCAATATCCTCATGCCTTCTTACATCCACCTGATAGAATCTGGTGAATGTATGGACTGAAGACCAGGTTGCGGCCTTGTAGATTTGAGCCACGGAGGCTTGGTGATGCACTGCCCACGAAGCACTAACAGCCCTGGTGGAGTGCGCTTTGATTTGAAAAGATGGAACCTTCTTCAAACCATAAGCTTAATTACTTGCCGAATCCATTTGGCAATAGTGGATTTCGATGCTGCCTGTCCTTTCCTAGGACCTTCAGGCAACATGAACAAAACATCTGTTTTCCGAATCTGAGCAGTCGCCTTCAAATAGATTTTGACTGCTCTCACTGCATCCAAAGAATGTAGTGACTTTTCTTCCTTAGAACAGGGTAAAACAATATCCTGGTTTAGGTGAAAACCTGAAACCACCTTTGGCAAAAAGCTAGGATGAGGACGCAATACTACACTATCCTTGTCATTGGATTAAATATGGCTCTTTACAAGAAAGCCACCAACTCTGATACCCTTCTTGCAGAAGAAATGGCTACCAGAAAAACTAGCTTCCTTGTCAAAAGGACCAAATGAATATGTTGTATTGGCTCAAAAGGCTGTTTCTGTAATGCCGTCAGAACTAAATTCAAGTCCCAAGGGGTTAGGGGTGCTCTAACTGGTGGATTAAGCCGCGTTACCCCCTGTATAAAGCTTCGGACAAAAGAATGCGAAGCAAGCGGACGTTGAAACAATACCGATAAGGCTGAGACCTGGCCTTTGATAGTACTCAAGGCCAGTTTCATCTCTAGCCCTATTTGAAGAAAGGCAAGAATTCTACCTATGATACACTTCCTAGGATGCCAACCTCTGGATTCACACCAGGAAACATATGCCTTCCAGACTCTATTATAAATGACTCTGGAAGCTGGCTTCCTTGCATTAATCAAGGTAGGTATCACTGAGCCTGAAAGCCCACGATTCTTCAAAAGTGGGTTTCAATAGCCAAACCATTAAATTTAGCATTTTTAAAGTAGGATGGAACACTGGCCGCTACCACCATTTTACTATTTCTGCATACCAAGATCTTCTGGGCCACAAGAACTACTGACTTCCTTTCCTGCTTGATCCTGCAAAGAAGTCAAGGTAGCAGCAGAATAGGAGGGAATGTATAAATCAGTGAGAACTGATCCCACGGGGTCACCAGCGCATCTGTTCCGCATGTGAGTGGATCCTTTGTTCTTGACACAAAGTTGTTTGTTGTTGAACCTGGACACAAACAGATCTACATCCGGGATCCCCCATCTTTGGAATATAGCCAGGAAGATGTCTGGGTGAAGGGACCATTCCCCAAGGAACAACTGCTGGCGACTTAAGTAGTCTGCCTTCCAGCTCTCTACCCCTGGAATTAAAATTGCTGATATGCACGGCACATGTTTTTCAGCCAAGGTTAGGATTTGGTTTACCTCTCCCTGGGCTGCCTGACTTCTGGTCCCTTGGTGGTTGATATAAGCCACTGCTGTGGCATTGTCGGATTGATAGACTACCGACCGGTCTATCAAGAGCAGGTCGTCCAGGTATGCGATGGTTATATCTTGAGTCCTTAATCTGGCCAGAGGAAAGGCCAGAAGTTTTTTAAACACCCGACGTGCAGTAGCTAGACCAAAAGGCAAGGCTACAAATTGAAAATTAAGTTTTTCTACTTCGAAACACAGATACTTCTGGTGAGCGGGGAAAATGGGGACATGCAGGTATGTATCCTTGATGTCGATTGATGCCAGAAGTTCTCCCTCCTTGTAGGATGGAGACTACTGATTGGATTGATTCCATGCGAAAAGAACGAATCTTCAGGAACCGATTTAGATCTTTGAGACCTTGAATGGGTCTGACATCCCAATTTGGTTTTGGTACCGTGAAAAGATTTGAATAAAACCCCAGCCCCTGCTCTTCCACAAGGACCACCATTATCACTTTTTGCGACAAAAGTCGTTCTAACACTAGAAAGAGAGACTTCTTTTTCTCTGGAACTTTGGGGACATTTGACCAGAGGAAACGAGGAGACGGGAATTCTCGGAACTCTAGTTTGTAACCTAGAGCTATTGTGGAGACTGCCCATCTGTCCCGAAATTCTTCCTGCCAGATCTTTGAGAACTGCAGAAGTCTTTCCTCCACTCGAGCAAGCGGGGGCACCCCTTCATAAAGAGGCTTTAGCGTGCTGTCTTGTGGGTTTCCTCCCCCAGGACTTCTTTTGTCCCTGGGGTTGACACTGAGGTTTACCTCTTGAACCTGACGGAGGCCATTGCGACTGCCTGGAGGCTGATGCCCCTGGCACTGTAGAAAGAGCCCGTTCGAATGAGGGATGTTTACTCTTTTTCTTAACTGGCAAAAGGGTACTTTTCCCACTTGATATTTTTTGGATATATTTGTCCGAATCCTCCCCAAACAGCTTTTCACAGCGGAAAGGAAAACCAGCCAGGAGCTTCCTGCATGGCGCTTCGGCTGACCAAATTTTTTAACCATAAGATTCTACACATATGTACCAACCCAAGCGTAAGGTGAGAGGTTTGAAGAATAGAATCTCTGATTACGTCAATTGCAAAACACAAAGCCGCTGGCAGCTCAGCTAACTCCTGGGCCTGCTGTTCAGGGAACACCTTGAGCACCCGTTTCAAATGGTCTCTCAAGCACTGACATACCCCAATTGCTGCCACTGCAGGTTGAGCCAATAAACCTGCCAAGGAGAAAATGTTTAACAGGAATTCCTATTTTTTTATCAGTTGGATCCCTAAGCATTTGCGCATTGTCAACCAGACAAGTCAAACTTTTATTCACAGAGGATATAGCAGCATCAATTGCTGGTATACTCCACATCTAAGTAAATTTTTCCTCCATAGGATAAAGTGTTGAAAACTTTTTAGGAGGGAAAAAGTGCTTATCGGGGTGATCCCACTCAGAATACATAAGCTATTCTATTAATGAATGGACAGGAAAGGCACGCAAGGCTTGAGGAGGCTTTAGTGAACCCAAACAGGAAGTGGGCTCTTCAACCGACTCAGTTAAGGGTAGCTTAAATGTGGAGAAGACCATTTCAGTAAGATTGCACCAGCAACTTCTCAGCATGTGAAGCTGAAGAAGGTCCTTTCCCCACTTGATCCCTCGGAAGAGGAATCATCAGCCTCTTCACAGCCCCCTGAGGGGGATTCATCTTCCCACTGTTCCTCTGTTTGAGGATCCTGGGTGCTAGAAGGGGACCTAATGCATTTTCATCCACTTTGTGAAGATGTGATTAAAGCCACTAATCTTTCCTCCAATCCACTCATAGCTGAGGAGTAAGGATGAGCTCCGGCGTGTTCGCACACTCCACGTGCAGAGCCCGCCAGGAAGTCGGCACTGCACTAATCACAGGCAGTGAGACATTTTCCCGATGTGCGGCTGCAGAGATTGGGAAATGTCTCACTGCCTGTGATTAGCGCAGCGCCGACTTCCTGGCGGGCTCTGCACGTGGAGTGTGTGAACGCGCCAGAGCTCATCCTTACTGGGGAGAAAACCTGCTCAGTTATCTAGACAGGGTCAGAAGTGTCAGAAGCAATTGCAGCCCCTGATGACACCGATGGCTCGCTCTGGCCAGCCTCCCTAGATCTTTCAGGGGGGATGGTGTTGCAGAGGGAGGGTCCTTAGAGCGACCCCTTTGTGCCCTTGGTTTTTGTGGTATTTGTACCACCCCCTCTGGTCATAGTGCTGAGCACAAACGCAGATGTACTACTAAAAAAATTCACCCACTGCTGAGCAATAGTCCAGCAACTGCCGCTGCAATTAAGCTCAGCCTGATGCTTAAAGTGGTGTTCCGGCCGAAATTATACTTTTTAAATAAAAATACCCCTATAATACACAAGCTTAATGTATTCTAGTAAAGTTAGTCTGTAAACTAAGGTTTGTTTTGTTCGTTTATAGCAGTAATTTTGTTATTTTATAAACTTACAGCAGGCCGTGGCCATCTTAAGTGTGGGCATCTGAAGCCAGACTATTTCTTTCTGGATCTCATCCTTGTAGATCTCGCACATGCTCAGTGCAGCACAAGCAGTGTAATAGGTTTCAGGTCAGGTTTCCATAGCAACGGCAGTGTCAGAGGAAGTTGCCGCCCCTTCCCAGAAGGCACTGCAAACAGGAAATGATGCGATGGGCCACGGCCAGGGAGGAGGAAGTGAAAAATGAATACAGCAGATATACAGCAGGTGCTGAGAAAAACATTTTTTAAATATCCAATTCATTTACAGTGCACAGTTTAGTAAAGGATGCTGAAGAGTTGTAAAAGTGGGTGGAACTCCACTAAGTAAATGTGCCTGGGAATGCCTGTGTCACCCACACTCACATACCACCCGTCTGCTCTGTGTCCCTCCTTCAGCTGTATGCACCTGAAAAAAGGTGCATCTTATAGCTATACAGCCCACATTATGGACGCTGAAGCATGCCAACGCCGCTAAGCCCCACCCCTTTCCTCCGACTACCCACCGCGCCCCCCCCCATCTATTTCAAAATAGATCATTTCCCATGTGACCGGATCACATGGAGGAGGACTGGGGTGAAGGAGAGGAGGAGAGCTGCTGATGGGGCGGGAGCGGCACACCACCGACTGACGCCATGCTCCCTTTGCCTGGAGTAAAGCTATCCAGGTGGGGGGACATTTCTAGGAGAAAACCCCCCCTTCCCACGTCTTTACCTGGAGCTTGGGCCAGAGAAAGCGTGCAGCTTGTTACACAGAGCGAGACTGACAAGCACGGAACAGGTACGTGCTCTTGACAGCCCCTGGTGGTGACTATAGGCATGACAACATTTACTTAAAGGAGAAAACCCACAAGAATTAGAAAAATTCCTTAGGAATCTCCCTTACCTTATCCAGCTGCAGGGTTCTGTGATAACAGACTCAATCTTCACCACTCACGGTGGGCTCCGTTAAAAAAACCTTCAGGGACTGGGGCCCCCTTTTTAACAGGGGATGCACAGCCCTGGGCCTGTAAAGCACCCCGCCAGGAATATGGCTGAAAAAAAAACAAATACTTGATCCCGGGGTCCAGCTCTCTAAAATAGGAAGTGTTACAGGCATAACCTAGTTTCTTCGGACATGAGGCCCGGGTACCATTCATTGAATTTGGCCTGGAAAAGACACTTTGAATGGATCCGGTTGCATAGCTTGCCCCAGCAAGGAATATTCCAGCGGAGCTCAGCACAGCACATCTTTACTCGTGACCAACACCTAAGACACTGGTGGAAAAACTGAGGTACTCCCGGTAAGGGGAGGGGTTATATGGGGAATTGAACTCCCTGTTTAGGGTGTGCCAGTGTCCATCACCTGAAGGTGCCATATAAGCCATACAGTTATTATTGTGGCTCTGTGTCCCACGATGTACAATAAAGAAAATGTACCAAGACATTCTGCTGCCATCTACCAGGATGATGGTGATGAGATGAGGGTGGACATTTCAGCAAGACAATGATCCCAAACACAAAGCCAAGGAAACTCTCAATTGGTTTCAAAGTAGAAAAATAAAGCTGCTAGAATGGCCCAGCCAATCACCTGACTTGAACCCAATAGAAAATCTATGGAAAGAACTAAAGATCAGAGTTCATAAAAGAGGTCCACTGAACCTTCAAGATTTGAAGACGGAGAAGAATGGGCCAAAATCACACCCGAGCAATGCATGTGACTAGTTTCTCCATACAGGAGGCGTCTTGAAGCTGTCATTACCAACAATGGATTTTGTACCAAGTATTAAATACATTTCAGCTAGCGCGTTCAATACTTTTTCCCTATGTCATTCCATGTTATTACACATAACTTCATTTTTGAACTTACTGTTTTGGTTTCTTTGTATGTATTGCATGGGTTGTTACCAACGTGTGGTGAAAATTTCATGGCAATAGCACCTTTAGAAGTATATTTACCTAGAAAAATGGTGACACGTTCAATATTTTACCTGCTGTATATACCACAGTTTGTGGACTCTATATTCTACAGACTAATACACTGATTTGGGTTATTGTCACCAAAGAAATGTTGCAGAATACAGTTTGGCCTAAATTTATGAAGATAAATTTGCAAAATGTTATAACCGAGACAAAGAAAAAACACTTTTTTTTTTAAACATTGTGGTCTTTTTTTTCATTTATTTAGCTGAAAATTGGCCTGGCCAGAAGGGGGGGGGGGGGGGGGGCGAGTGACTAGTATTCAAGTGGTTAACCTCCCTGGCGATTTTCCTGAGTGTGGCTCAGGGTTAAAATTCAGTCCCATTAGCGGGTAACCCCGAGCCACACTCGGGATTACAGTGCAGGATCCTGGTGCAGCGTTACTTACCTTGTCCCCGGGATCCTGCGATGTCCCCCGCAGTGTCTGCGGGCTCTGTCTCCTCCGAAGCCTCTCCTTGCCAGGCTCCGTTCCCTGCGAGCGCCGTGACGCACGGGGGCGGAGCCTGGCGGCAAATTCAAAAAATTGTAGGAATCATAACACATACAGTACTATAATCTTATAGATTACAGTACTGTATGAAATTATTTCACATCCCTTTTGTCCCCAGTGCTTTGTCCTATGCCCTGCATGCAGTTTTATATTATATATACTGCTCTTTCTGCCTGGAGACTGGAGATTGTCCATAGCAACCAAAAAGTGTCCCTTTACGTCAAAAGTGGCTTTAGACCAGCTAGAAAACAGCGATAGTAAATTAGAACACTTGCAGAATTGAGCGATAGTGAATCGTGGGGAAATGTATTTTATTATTATTATTATTATTATATATATATTTTTTTTTAATCAATTTATTTTTATTTATTATAATTTATGTTTTTGTGTTTCAAACTTTATCATACCCGGGATATCTACTAGACTCCTGTTTGGACAGATTTAAGTGTGTTATTGTTAAGAATTACAGACCTACAATATAAAACACCAAATTTCCATGCAAAATAATTGTACCGCTTTCAGCACCTAAAATCCAAAATAATCATACCGCCAGGGAGGTTAAGGATAATTTGTTTTTTGTTATAATGTTTGTTTCTAATATTTTATTGACCTGTGCAGTTTTCATATACGCTACTGTATCCTCATACCAGATGTCAAACTGACGTGTGCAAATAAATGTATGTGGGCTGCCTGCATGCTGGTATGGAACCAGGAAGAATCCAAGTGGTGTTCAGAGTGCCCTGGATAGCGCCGGTAAAACACCTTTAAACCTCTTGCTGACTGTATACTGTAAATATACGGCGTCAAGGTGGCTCTCCTGCGCAAGATCACGCACCTAGTACGTGATCCTGTACTTCCGGGTTGGGGGGGGGGGGGGTGTGTGCAGAGGGTGCCAATTGGCGGGTACAGCGGGCTCGATGTCCGCCGGCACCTGCTGATCCTTCATTACACAGGCAGAGTGGTGGTCTGGCTATGTAAATAAGGCAGATCGCCATTCTGTCACTACAGAAAACATGAATCCTTTCTCTGTTAAGCAGGGCACCGATCTATGCCTTCTCCTAGTACAAGCAGCTCCCCCACAGTATTAAAGCACATTTCAGGCACACAGTTAACCCATTTATTGCTCCTAATGTAAAACCCTTCCCAGCAAGTGTCATTAGTACAGTGACAGTCCATATTTTATTTTTTTTCACTGGTTCCCAATAAGTGTCTGTTACTGTCCCGACTGTCCGCCGCAATATTGCAGTCATGCTATAGGTTGCTGATCGCCACCATTACTAGTACAATAAATAAAATAATTAATTAAAAAAAATATATTTCATAGTGCAGCCCTCAAATTGTCCACTCGCCTACTCGCATTTTGGGAGTGGAAAATGAGGGCTTGCGAGCTGGGCTGCCTGGGAGTGGGGGCATGAGCACCACCGGCGGGCGAGGTTTTTTGGGAGCCATTCTCCCAGCGATCGTCCCGGGGGGAAGAGAGCATGCAGGAAGAGGAGAGCCGCGGGATAACAGAGCAGGATAGGACACTGTTACAGCTTACATTACAATGGTCTCCGCTCTGCTCGACACAACCCCGCCTCCTCCTGACCGCAAGGCTCCACTGCCGGTTTCCCTTAATTAGAATGGCGGCGCCTGCACCCGATCCGATGGATGGATCGGCCTCGGAGGGGCCAAGATCGCGGGCTCCCTGGACAGGTAAGTGTCCTTATTAAAAGTTAGCAGCTGCTGACTTTAAAAAAAAAAAAAAAAAAATTGCGGATGGAACACCACTTTAATAACTCAGACTGTCTACTTTCCAAAAATGGATCATTTGGGGGTTATTTGTACTGTCCAAGCATTTTAGGGTCTCAAGAAATGAGAGACTGTTGGTGCATCAGGATTGATCGATTTTCAAGTATAGCACCTGCTGATCGGCATCTGCTGTGTGTAATCTTAGCACAGCTGAGTCTCTGGCTGTGCGCGTGCCACCCTACCCGGAAGTGCCGGGTCACTACCTAGTATGTGATCTGGCGCAGCAGGGCCGCCTTGCCGCCATACATGTAAGTTCTACGGTCGGCAAGCGGATAACTTTCACACAGACCAAGTAATATACACTGATTTGGGTTATTTTTAGCAAAGAAATGTAGCAGAACACATTTTGGCCTAAATTTATGAAGACCTACATTTATGAAGAAAGATTTGCAAAATCTTAGAAACAAATAAAAACATTTTAAATTTTTTTTTTTCAAAACGTTTTGTTTATATAGCAAAAAATAAAAAAACGTAGTGGTGATTAAACACCACCAAAAGAAAGCCCCATCTACCTTAATAAAATGATACATTTAATTCGGGTGCAGTGTTACATGACTGACTAATTGTCATTCAAATTGTGTCAGCTCTAAAAACATAAAAAGGGCCTAGGCAGAAAAGAGGTGAAATTGTCAGGTATTGAGGTGGTAAAAGTGATTGTAAAGTCTCGTGTTTTTTTTCTATAAAAAGAACAAACATGTTATACTTACCTCTGTTGCAGTGGATTTGCACAGAGCAGCCCAGATCCTCCTCTTCTCGGGTCCCTCTTTTCTGCTCCGGGCCCCCTCCCTCCTGTTGCGTGCCCCCACAGCAAGCAGCTTGCTATGAGGGCACCCGAGGCTCCCCGACTCCATTTAATCAGAGAGCTGCGGTTTGGGCCTATCTCCTGATTGGCTGACTTTTATTGACAGCAGCGGGAGCCAATGGCGCAGCTGCTGTGTCTCAATCAGGAGGGAGAGTCCTGGACGGCTGAGACACTTGTGGACATCGCTGGACAGAGATGGGGCTCAGGTAAGTATTAGAGGGGCTGAGGGGGGCTGCTGCACACAGAAGGCTTTTGATCTTCATGCTTAGAATGCATTAAGATAAAAAAAACCTTCTGACTTTACAACCATTTTAAGGAGCAACCGTGCATTAGTGCTACCACCTAGGGGAGGAATATAAGGCAGTAATATTGTTGATGCGGAGGACAGCACCACTGTTTAGGAATGACGACTTACCAATATCCAGACGGGAGAAGGCACCTTACTAAGAATATGTGAAGCATCTGAGGTAACGGACGGGACCCCGGCACACCACAGCACCGAGAACAGCCAGGGTTCGTTGACGACATATGTGTTGAGAGATAGGTTGTATGACTGGTATTCCCTGTTAAGAGGGGAACAGAAAAGTGAAATTACAGAATGTAGAGAGATGCCTGCTGGCTGGAAATAGAGAGTCACTCTCACCAGACTATTGACTGCAACAAAAATCTGCCTATAAGAGTATCAATTCATTTAATGCATGCTACTCATATATAAAAGTCTCTCTTTTGTAGACATCCAAAAACAGACGGGATGTCACTATCTTAGATCTGATGTCAGCAGCCCCAGCAGGCACTCAAGTGATACTCAATAGTGTTCCCCTTTGCACTTACCCAGCAACTACATAAAAAGGTTAAGTAGATAGGTGAGGGGAGGGGTGGAGGAGTTGGGCCAGTATAGACTCTATGCTTCAAGGTAGCCTGTGTATAAATAACTAAAATCAGACAGCACCACTTCTGCCCAAAAAAAGGGACAGGTGTACAGTGCCTTGAAAAAGTATTCATACCCCTTCAACATTTTCCACAATTTGTTATGTTACAACCAAAAACTGAAATTTATTTTATTGGGATTTTATGCAACACAACGTGGCACATAATTGTCAAGTGGAAGAAAAATGATAAACGGTTTTCAACATTTTTTACAAATAAATATGTGAAAAGTGTGGTGTGCATTTGTATTCAGCCCCCTTTAAGCTGACACCCTTAACAAAAATCCAGTGGAACCAATTGCCTTCAGAAGTCACCTAATTAGTAAACCTATGTGTATTTTCATCTCAGTATAAATACAGCTGTTCTGTGAAGCCCTCAGAGGTTTGTTAGAGAACCTTAGTGATCAAACAGCATCATGAAGGCCAAGGAACACACCAGACAGGTCAGAGAGAAAGCTCTGAAGTTTAAAGCTGGGCTAGGTTATACAAAAATATCCCATGCTTTGAACATATCACGGAGCATCGTTCAATCCATCATCGGAAAATGGAAAGGGTATGGCACAACTGCAAACCTAACAAGACATGGCCGTCCACCTAAACTGACAGGCCGGGCAAGGAGAGCATTAAAGTGGAGTTCCACCCACTTTTACAACTCTTCAGCATCCCTCACTAAACTGTGCACTGTAAACAAATTGAATATTTTTTTATTTTTTTTCTCAGCACCTACTGTATATCTGCTGTATTCATTTTTCACTTCCTCCTCCCTGGCTGTGGCCCATCGCATCATTTCCTGTTTGCAATGTCTTCTGGGAAGGGGCGGCAACTTCCTCAAACTGCCGGTGCTATGGAAACCTGACCTGAAACCTATTACTCTCCTTGTGCTGCACTGAGCATGTGCGAGATCTACAAGGATGAGATCCAGGAAGAAATACAGTCTGGCTTCAGATGCCCACACTTAAGATGGCCACGGCCTGCTGTAAGTTTATAAAATAACAAACTACTGCTATAAACTAACAAAACAGACCTTAGATTACAGACTAACTTTACTAGAATACACTAAGCTTGTGTATTATAGGGGTATTTTTATTTAAAAAGTATAATTTCGGCCGGAACACCACTTTAATCAGAGAAGCAGCCAAGAGGCCCATGGTAACTCTGGAGGAGCTGCAGAGATCCACAGCTCAGGTGGGAGAATCTGTCCACAGGACAACTATTAGTCGTGTACTCCACAAATCTGACCTTTATGGAAGAGTGGCAAGAAAGCCATTGTTGAAAAAAAAAAAAATATCTTGATTGCAGTTTGAAAGAAGGCATATGCGTGTGTGTGTGTGGGGGGGGGGGGGGGGGGTTGTACAGCATAAAAGTGAAAGAAGGTGCTCTGGTCAGATGAGACCAAATGTTACTTTTTGGCCTGAAACGCAAAACGCTATGTGTGGTGGAAAACCAACACTACACATCACCCTGAACACACCATCCCCACCGTGAAAAACGGTGGTGGCAGCATCATGTTGTGGTGATGCTTTTCTTCAGCAGGGACAGGGAAGCTGGTCAGAGTTGATGGGAAGATGAATGGAGCCAAATACAGGGTAATCTTAGAAGAAAATCTCTTTGATTTAAACCATTGTAGCTCTGGCTGTATGTTTAGGGTCGTTGTCCTGCTGAAAGGTGAACCTCCTCCCCAGTCTCAAGTCTTTTGCAGAGATGTTTGAATGGCCCAGTCAAAGTCCAGACCTAAATCCAATTGATAATCTGTGGCAAGACTTGAAAATTGCTGTTCACAGATGCTCTCCATCCAATCTGACAGAGCATGGGCTATTTTGCAAAGTAGAATGGGCAAAAAAAAATGTCACTTTCTAGATGTGCAAAGCTGTAGAGACATCCCCAAAAAGACTTGCAGCTGTAATTGCAGTGAAAGGCGGTTCTACAAAGTATTGACTCCGAGGGGGGCTGAATACAAATGTACTCCACACTTTTCACATATTTGTAAAAAATTTTAAAAACCATTTATTATTTTCCTTCCACTTCACAATTATGTGCCACTTTGTGTTGGTCTATCACATATAATCCCAATAAAATACATTTACGTTTTTGGCTGCAACATGTGGAAAATGTCAAGGGGTATGAATACTTTAAGGTACTGTATATGTTGTCCTTGTGTCTTTCTGCAGTCTGTCTCTTCTGCCCTTCAAATCTACAACACAGCACCGCTGCAAAATAAACCGGAAAAAGCAGCTGACCTAGTTTTAAAGATGCATTCCAGGCAAGGCAATTTTTATTTAGCTACATTGGTCTAACTTGGACCCATGTAAGTACAGTATATACTGTATGGGCCGTACCTGTGGGATCCCTCTGGAAGCTGGAAATATTACAGAGATCCCTACTAGCTTTCAGATCCTGTGCTGAACAGCTGCCCTTCTGCAGTGTGAGCAAAGTGGGTCGCTCTCTTGGTGCGGGTGCCATTTAACACCATTTTCTGAATGAATGCAAAGTGTTCTTTAATTGAACGGGGTGGAGAGGTTAGGCAATAACATTATGATCGCCATCTAGTCCATTTAGAGAACACGTTGCATCCAGTGAAAAAATGCGAAGTGTTCTCTGGCTCCCGTGCTGAGCGAGCAACGTCCTTTGTTCAATATGCAGCAGGGAAGACGATCGACACGGGGATCAAAAACTAGAAGAGCTCGCTATAGTAGTGGTGTCAACTACAGTCATTTCCAGATCCCACAGGTATGGCACATACAGTGGTTATAGAAACGTATCCCCCCCCTTAATCACACTTTGCTGCTTTTGCAGCCTAAAAGGAAGACTGACCATTTTTGTTTTATCCAGCTGTATTTACTAGTGCAACATCCAAGTGAAAAATTCAGGAACCAACATGTCAAAAAAAAATAAAATACATTAAAACAAAGATATCACAGAGTTGGAAAAAGTATCAAACCCCCCCCCCCCCCATGTTAGTATTTTGTTGGACGACATTTTGCTTTAAGTTGCAGCCTTTAGTGTGTTGGGATTTGTCTCTACTAACTTTGCACATCTAGACTTGGCAATATTTGCCCACTCTTCTTTGTAGAACTGCTCAAGTTCAGGTAAATTTGATGGTGACCGTTTGTGGACTCATCTGATCACCTTAAAATGTTTGTAAAGACTAGTTTAAAAAACAAACATGTTATTCTTACCTGCTCTATGCAGTTGGTTTTGCACAGAGCAGCCCAGATTCTCCTCTTCTAGGGTGCTCCCTCCTGTTGATTGCCCCCATAGCAAGCAGCTTGCTATGGGGGGGGGGGGGCACCCGAGCTGAGCAGCAGCTCCGTGTGTCCATTCAGACACGGAGCTGCTGTTCTCTCCCCTGATTGGCTAACTGACTTAGATTAACAGCCACAGGAGCCAATGGCGCCACTGCTGTGTCTAGGCCAATCAGAAGGGAGAGTCCCGGACAGCCGAGGGATTCGTGGACATCGCTGGACAGAGATGGGGCTCAGGTAAGTATTTGGGGGTGCTGGGGCGGCTGCTACACACCGAAGGCTTTTTAACTTAAAGGGGTTGTAAACCCTTGTGGTTTTTCTCCTTAAAAGATTCTATGCATTAAGGTGAAAAACCTTCTGTCATGCTGCAGCCCCCCAGACCACCAGTCTTACCTACCTCAGCCCTGTCTTTCTCACCCCAGGATCGAGCACACCAACTATGGCTGGTGTCTCGTGTCCTGATTGGATAGATTGATAGTAGCACAGCCATTGGCTCCCGCTGCTATCAAATCCAATGATGGGGGCCTGAGTCCTGCTGTCTGTGTCAATAGACACAGCAGCAGGACACGGGAGCACACTTGCACGGGTGTCTTGAAGGAAAGCGCTTCTCTGACGGGGCACTCGAGAAGAGGAGGAGCCACCAGTGCTGCTGAGGGACCCCAGAAGAGGAGGATCAGGGCTACTCTGCAAAACCAACTGCACAGTCGAGGTATGTTTTTTATTAAAAAAAAAAAAACAACCACAAGGGTTTAGTAACACTTTTATGCATAGAATTTACAAAAAAAACCTTCTGCCTTTACAAGTTTCTTAAAATGCACCTTGAAGATTCTGAGGCCACATGGAAAAAGGTGTTATGGTTAGATTAGACTAAATTCGAATGATTTGGCCCCAACGCCAAATGATATGTCTGGCGGAAATCCAACACAGCTCACTATCCAAATAACACCATTCCTACAGTAAAGCACTTGTCGGGATAGAAGGAAAAATGAATGGGGCAAAATACCATCAAATTCTTGAGGAAAATCTGCCAGAAAGTTGTCAATGGGAAGGTGGTTTACCATCCACACAGCAAAAATGACCACACAATGATTGAAGGTGAAAGTCCTTGCATGGCCTAATCAGAGCCCAGACTTAAACCCCATGGAGAATCTGTGGAATGACAGTCCACAAATAGTCACCATCAAATTTAACTGAATTTAAGCAGTTCTGCAAAGAAGAGTGGGCAAATATTGCAAAGTCTAGATGTGCAAAGTTAGTAGACATATATCCCAACAGACTAAAGGCTGGAATTAAAGCAAAGGGTGGTTCAACAAAATACTGACACAAGGGGGGTGGGGGGTCTTTTTTCCAACTCAGTGATTCTGTTTTTTAAATTTTTTTCCGACATGATGGTGCTCTGTCACTTGGATGTTATAAGTTGCACTACTAAATACATCTGGTTAAACCAAAAATGGTGCCTGTCTTCCTTTCAGGCTGCAAAGCAACAAAATATGATTTTAAAGGGGGGGGGTGATTCTTTTCTTTACCCACTGTACGTACTTATATGGATTCAAGCTGGACCAATGTAACCATGTAAAAATTACTATACCTGGAATTTAGCTGTAAGGAGTCTTTGCTGAGAACCATGAATGAATCTCACCTGATGTCTTCTTGGTCGACCTCAGTATACCTCAGGTTAACGAAGGTGATGTATCTGTCCTTTAAGTATTGTGGATCTCTCTTCACACTGGAGGCCTGCTGGAATCCTGGAGCCAGCTGTCTGACTAAAGTTCTCTCGTGGTCAGAGAGCCAGACAACCTGGGGGGAAACAAGCATCAAGACATCTTCGCTCACAGGAAGTCAACACAACTAAAAGTCCTGGTTATACATAACCATTGTTTCATCAACAATGCAGAGTAGGACAGAGCCTCCTTAAAGTGGTTGTAAAGCCACTTGTAACGTCGCTCTGATCCCCTCTGTTAGATAATGCTATGTTCCCCTGTGCGTGATTTTTCAAAAAAATCCACTGTGTACCTTATTCCATAGCACCGACCGGTGCTCATATGACCGCTTGGCTCTCTCCTCTCCCAGGCTGACAGCTACAGTGGGAGGGGCTGAGAACGCTCACTGATGTCCGCCAGGAGGGGGAGAGAAGTGGAGAGAGCCAGGCGGTCACCTGAGCAGCGATATGGAAGAAGGTACAAAGAGGCTTTTTCTTTTTAAATCACACACACTGGGGAACATAGCATTATCTAACAGAGGGGATTGGAGAGACTTTACACTGGTATTTTATCATCATCAGGAGGGGAGGGTACAGGGAGCTGACAGGCAGGGAGGGAAAGGGAGGGGGGGACAGAGGAGGACAGCGCATGGCTGCAGATGACGGAGGCACATAAACTGACCACGGTGTCAAGGCTCAGTAGCCATGATAAACCGTGGTCAGTTTACAGAGGGGAGGGCAGAACCAGGCAGGATCAGCCAGGTATTTCAGGTAATAGAAGGGGCCAAATGACACAGCACAAGCATTGTGCTATATAAACATTCTTTAAAGGAACATGATCAACTTTTTTTTCTAGGGTTACAAACACTTTAAACCCTGGCCCTTTAAAGTGGAATATTGGGTAATAAATAAAAATGGGCAAAGAAGCAGGATTTTTAATGCAGAAGAGTCATGCTTTGTCTCTTCTGTATTAAAACTACCTACCTGCTTGTACATGCAGCTCACTGTAAAAATTCTGCAATGCGGAAGTCGACAGAACTGATGTCCTCCCTGCACAGCCAATGAAAGCGGCGTTAAATACAAAGAAGCCAGTCGCTTAAATAGGTCAGAGACTGGCAGGGAGCTCCAGGGAGTTGCATCATCATTGGAGCCAAGGTGAATATAATTCCACCTTAAGGGGTTCTGAAAGACGGACAAAGGAGGTAAGTTCCTGATCATAGGATTGGCTCATTGGTCACATGATCAGGACCTCCTGCCCAATTGTAAATGGTCACCAATTGTAAATGGTGACCTGGAATTGTCAACAGCTCATTCCCTGTGCTGGGAGCGAGCAGTGAGCATGCACTCAGCACAGAACAGTGGAGTAGGCTGATGGATATGTGTGTGTAACTGGCGTTAAGGACCCCCTCATCATAGGCAGGCAGATGTGCATCACAACAGCGGGAAGAGGTTAAGAGTTTTAAGTTACAGGTCTATTTTAATCTCATATTTAATAGGTGCAAAATCTTTATTATTGTAGAGATTTAGCACCAAATACTAAAAGTAGAATAGATTTGGTTTTGGTATAAATTGGAAAGACCGACCAATATTCCTAATTTTTTTCACTTTCCATGCAAAAAAGAAATCTACACAAGAAAAAAAAATAGCTTGTATGTTTGAAGTTCATACTCACAGCATCCAATATATTCAATAAGCATGTATACTCACTGAAAAATTTGGAACCCTGTACTAATATTGGCCTGGCATCTGTGTGTCTCAGCAGAAATGGAGATTCATCACACCAGACTACATTTCTGTAGTATTTAACTGTCCAGATGAGTCTGTGCCCACTGCACCCTCAGATCTCTGGCTGATGGGAGTAGAATCGATGTGGTCTTCTGCATTTGTAGTCCAGTCGCTTCAAAGTTTGACATCTGGCCATCGTCCTTAACAAGGTGTTTCTGTTCGCAGAACTGCCTCTGCCACACTGGATGGTTGTTTTTTTACCCCATTCTGGATAAATTCTAAAGACCGTTGTGCATTAATATCTTAACTGCCTCTTTCAGCCAAGGTTCCATGGAATCCTAAGAATCCAGAGGTTGCTAGGTGTTCCTTGAGCTGTGGCTGGTTGACATTCCTTGTGATGGTGCCTCCATAGTCCCTGGGTCAGTGCTACTTGAAAGAGCCAGCCATTGACACCAATGAACTTTTTAGCAATCTATAAGGTTGGTATTCCGACCACTACTTTAAGGGGGCATTCTTCTCACTGACCACTAATGTAAGAGTTATTTTTCCCACCTACCCCAATTAGTTTGTGCAGCGGTTCCAAGACCTGAGCATGTATCGGTTCCTCAGCGGTAAAAAAAAAAAAAAAAAAAAAAAAAAGGGTTGATAAAGGCAGTCCTAGAGTTGTCTTTCAGAACCAAAAAAACTGAAAACCCTGCTAAATCTGGCAGCAATGGAAATGAAAAGCAAACTAAGCTTAATTTCTGACTTTCCCACTGTTTTTGGCCTGTGTTACTATAAACTATATTACCAAAAATATAGGGATGCCTGCCTTTACACGCACAAGAACTTTAATGGCATCCCAGTCTTCGCCCATAGGGTTCAATATTGAGTTGGCCCACCTTCGCAGCTACAAAAGCTTCAATATCTTTAAAGTTTAGGAGTGTGTCTATAGGAATGTTTGACCATTGTTCCAGAAGCGCATTTGTGAGGTCAGGCACTCATGTTGGATGAGAAGGCTATTGAACCCTACAGATTAAGACTGGGATGCCATTAAAGTTCATGTGCGTGTAAAGGCAGGCGTCCCAATAGTTCAGGTAATATAGTGTATGTGTTGTCCAGAGATTCTGTCTGCATAGATCAGATGGTCACTATGGCTAACAGAAATAGCTCTTCTTAGGGCATTTGTATTAGAGGTCTAGGGATTGCAAGAGGTTTTTTGAGCTGTGGCTAACTGACCTCCCATTTTATGGTGTATAGTTCCAGGTCCAACGCTACTTGGCAGAGCCATCAACATAATGCCAATTTTTTCTTTTTAACTGTGGTTGCAAGAAAGAAATTGCATCATCTACAGCCTGTCCAACATTTACCTCCAAAATAGCAGTGGCAGAAATCCCTGTCTACAAAAGCCATGTCGTCAGCCGAAACATCAGTACCTAAAGCTGATCTGAGGCTTGGTTGGTCTTTTATGGACAGTATGAGACACAATGACACTCACCTGCTGCTGTGGAATTCCAGACTGTAGGACGGTGTTAACAGTAATGTTAATATAATCCCCATAGTGAGGATGGTCGGATGGGACCGAGTGGACTTTCAGTAGGATAGACGTGTTCCCTTCCTTCACCAACTCCAAGAGTTCAGTTAGCCTGCAGACGGACTGGTTCCCAGCCACAGTGACGTCAATGGCAGGAAGGGAGCTGACAGTCCAGAAGGGGTCATTCTAAAGTTCAGAGAAGCACAAAAAGGAGGACAGTGAGGTACCTTTTTGAAAAAAAAACGACAACGGATTGGCAAGATGCAGGAAAAAGGCCATCTACGTCAAACCGGAACAACCATCCCTGAACAAGGATGGAACCTTTTGACACCATCTGCCTTCCACATACACTGTTTAATATCTCTACCTTGATGATTTGAGAATTAAAACTTTTAGATCTGTTTATCAAGGGATTAACACTTGCTAAACTTACTGACAAGGATGGGATTATGTAACTAGAAGAAGGTGGGTTCCACAATTTTCAAACCTCCCATCCTGCTCTTGTACAATCAACATCTGCACTTTCCATGGTATTTGGGTTAAGGGGTCGGTGCCACCATTTGAATGTGACCAACTACTACTCCCCACAAGAAAATCATTTTAGATTAGGATATAAATAATAAAATGTGATAACATAGACCTATGCATGTATGAGGTTGTAGCCACTGATCCATTTATTCTGTGCAAATTCACAAGCACTGATCTCTCTCCTGCCCCTGTTGTAAGGGCGAGGGGAGGGATCAGCACTGTAAATCTCATGCAATTGCAGTGATGACCAATCACAGCGATCACATGGTACCCAGCCAGTGTCCCTTTGTATCCAGCTTTCTTATGATGATCACCTGGCAAATTGGCCACCAAGGTCTCTATATCCAATGATGATACCGGGTTAATAAAGGGCCACTGATAGACATACAATGGTAGATAAGCAGCTAAAGTGTATGTAAACCTTTACAATGAGCTGCTCTTATTTGCTCATTTTTGGTCTGTTAAATTTACCATTGAAAGCATTTTGTCGTAGGTTTAATAAAAAAAAAAAAAAAAAAAAAACATTCTGTTGATCCTGCCAGAAATTTAGTGGACTGCACTTTGCAGTTATGTCAATACACTGAACTAAAAAAAAAAAAAAAAAAATACCTCCTCTCTATATTATGAAGAGAAGAAAGGGGGTGTCTGTATTCCTGTCCTAGGGTGAAAACACTGCTCCTCCATATACACAGTACAGTGAGGGAGCCTTGTTACCCTGGGGCAGAAAGTGCGTTACTGGACGGATCATCAGGTGAATATAAAAGGAAAGAAACCTAATAAAAAAAAAAAAACTAAAACAGCAATCACATCTAAGAATTGGTAAGTTGCAACATGTTTGCTTTTGGGTTTAATACTGCTTAAAGTATTGCTGTCCTCATTTGAAGAGAACCTTTTCAACCACTTGCTTACGAGGGCACTTTCACCCCCTTCCTGACCAGATCAATCTTCAGCTTTCTGCGCGGTCGCACTTTAACCACTTAAGGACCGCAAGGATTTGCCCCCTTAATGACCAGGCCATTTATCGTGATATGTGTGTCGCTAACAATTGCGCGGTCGTGCGATGTTGTACCCAAACAAAATATAAGTCCTTTTTTCCCCACAAATATAGCTCTCTTTTGGTGGTATTTTTTGCGCTATAAAACAAAAAAAAAGCAACAATTTTGAAAAAAATTTTTTTACGTTTGCTATAATGAATAGCCAAAAAAAAAATTCATCAGTTTAGGCCAATATGTATTCTTCTACATTTTTGGTAAAAAAAAAAAATTGCAATAAGCGTATATTGATTGGTTTGCGCAAAGGTTATAGCGTCTACAAAATAGGGGATAGATTTATGGAATTTTTATTTATTTTTTACTAATAAATGGCGGCAATCTGCGATTTTTAGCAGGACTGAGACACTGCGTCGGACAGATCGGACACTTTTTTGGGACCAGTGACATTTAACGATCAGAGCTAAAAATAGCCACTGATTACTGTATACATGTCACTGGTCGGGAAGGGGTTAACACTAGGGGGCGATCAAAGGGTTAAGTGTTCACTAGGGAGGTGTTTCTAAGACCCCATACAAACTATACAACTTTTGTTGTCAGATTTCCTTTAGATTTACCAAAACCATGTAGTGCAAGGGCCTGACTGATTGCATACAGATTGAAACTCTTAAAATTTGACCTCATATTATATAGTTTTGGTAAATCTAAAGGAAAAAAATCTACAGAAAATTGGACAGTGTGTATCCAGCTTAACTGTGGGGGGAGTGTACTGACTGGAGGAGAAAGATTGCTGTTCCTGATCACTAGGAACAAATCTCTCTCTACTTCTGTCAGAATGGGGATCTGTCTGTTTACGTTGACCGATTCCCGTTCTGGCTCTCTGAGGAGCGATCACGGGTGGCTGGCATTGACTCCGGCGTCGTGCCATGGGCGCGCGCCCCCGATCGCTCTTAGATGCCGACATACACCAACGGCCAACCTGCCACAGTATAATGATGGCATCTGGTCGGTAAGCAGTTAAATGACAATTGTGTGGTCATGCAATACTGTACCCATATGACATTTTTTGCTTTTTTTTTTTTTTTTTGAGACAGAGCTTTTGGTGGTATTTATTCACAGCTGGGTTTTTTATTTTTTGCTAAACAACCATAAAAAGACCAAAAAAATTTGAAAAAAAATATATGTTCTTAGTTTCTGTTATAAGATTTTGCAAATAAGTAATTTTTTTTCTTTACTGATGTGCGCTGATGAGGCTGCACTGATAATCAGTGTAAATGTCTCCTGTCACAGGATGGCCGGTTATCAGCTTTCCTTTGCTCACACAGTGACAGCTCTGAGGAAAGGAAATGCTGATAACCGGCATTTGTGTACATGTGATGAGCTGTGATTGAACACAGCTGATCACATAAGATCTATAGAAAGTACAGGCCGGCAACTCGACAGCTTCTCCATAGAAAATATTTGAGCATTACAGCAATAACATCATCCAAAAATACTCACGTGTTTCGGCCTTAGGCCTTCATCAAAAGCAACTTGGTGCTTTTGATGAAGGCCTAAACGTGTCAGCATTTTTGGATGATGTTATTGCTGTAATGCTCAAATAAATACTTTCTATGGAGAAGATGTCGAGTTGCCAGCCTGTACTTTCTGTGGATCTTTTGTGAGCTTAAATAGCCAGAGTAACGACTACTCTACACACCAACTATACTACATAGCGGTAGAGCTTGGGTGAGTTTTTCTACAGCTGATCACATGGTAAAGGGCCGCTGTGAATGGCCCTTTACCTTGATCTGTGATCAGCTGTGTCCGAAAGACACAACAATCACAGAGGGCATGTAGGGGGTGGCAATAGACGATGTAGCCGTCTTTTCGCTATAGTGTGGTCAGCAAATGGTTAAAAAAAAAAAAATGGAGGGGTTGGCGGCAGGGACATTGTCAGTAAAGAAATAAACACATTGTCCTGTTACCTTCAAAAACCAATCCCCAGCGTTCAATCTCTCAAGGATGGTCCAGTTAAGCATGGATGATGGTTCTGAAGCCAACTCAGGAAAGACTCGTTCGATGTTTGTGGTTCGTCGGAGGGTGCCATCGTGCATGAGAAATGGAATTCCGTCATGGCTGGAGGAAAAGACAAACACTTGTCATGGCAAGTTCACAAAAGTATTCTTTAGAGCCCAACTCCAGGCTCTGTGTTGTTCCGACACCACCACCCCTGCTTCCAAGACCCTGCCATCTTTAATTATATCTTTTTTTTTTCCATTTTCTCTCCACAAAGTGGTGCAAATGAACCGGTTTCCAGACTGTCACACCAACATATACTTATTCTGAACAAGCAGTAAGAGAGCTTAAAAGAAAAGCCCTCTGTAGCTATAGGCATGGTGAATAAATATGTCTTCCAGGGTCACGACAGAGGCACAGAAATCTTGGCTCTTTTCTTATTACGTTAATTTACAACAAAATCTTGTTGTCAGGCCATACAACAAAGTTCAGGCGTATGGTGCAGTTCTGGATTATATGCAGGAGACCCAACGGGGGTTCTGGGCAATTAGCTGTGGGCTCCTACTGAAAGCTATGGGAGGCTCAGTTCACACTGCCACGACTTGGGATCCGACTTGCGAGTCACTAGACTTCAGTAGTGGTCCCTACTAAAGTAGCTCCGATGTTATTAAAGGTTCCTATACTACTTCAAGGAGACTTTTATCCGACTTGTCCCCATAGACTTTTATGGAAGTTGGATCTTCATCTACATTGATGTGATTGAGATCCAACATTGCAGGAAGATCACCCAGGCATTTCCCGAAAGTCTCTGCAAAGTCACATCAAGTAGTACTCAAGTAGCTAGGAAGTTGCCTGGCAGAGTCACACCATAAGTCAGTGTGAACCGAGCCTGAACGTTCTGGCAGCTAATCAAGGGTGCTCACCTGCGGGTGATCAGTTCCACTCCCACGCTGCCATCCCCGGCCTCACCTGTTCTCCCAGTTCTCTCCTACTCCATCAGGGAGCATGGGGCTGTGTTAAAGAGGAACTTCAGACTTTCCTCTCCCATTTTATTCCCCCCTGCATACCTGATATACTGTGTTCTGCACAGTAATGATACTCGCCTAGCCAGCAGATCCATTGTTGAGCTGCTGGGATCCTCCCTCTCTGCAGCCACTGCCAGCCCTTCCGGGTGTAGGCACCACTAGGCCCACCATCCCTCCACCTTACTGAATAGAACTGAAGTCATACATCCCAGGAGGCACTAAGTAATTTGCCTAGGCAAACTCTGGAAGTTGGGTGGCGGGCTGAGCCTTTTAAGCCAGAAAAAAAAAAAACAAAGCACACAATAAACAAAAATAGGTCGGCTTTAAGCGGTTGGGTTGGCCACCCACAGCGGAGGAACATCCTTTTCCTAATCTCCTCTGTGAAGACGACGGAAGCGACGAGGATTTTAAGTCACTTCTGGTTTCAGTGTTGTGGGAAAATATATTAAGTCTTCATACAGAGTACTTGTCAATGTCCAAAGCGATCACAAAGTAGGTGTAATAAAAATACAATTTAAAAAAACAAAAAAACACTACCAACCCCCTGTGCACATGCAAATGCACATTTAAGTCTAGCACACATATCTAAACAGTGAATGAACTACACATGAGGCATCGCCAGGAATATTGGAGTGTGGCAATAATTCAAGCCATAGCTCACCCTTAACTCTAAATTGATAACCTGTAAAGACTTTTAAAGCATCATGTATGGACATTTTTAGGAATCATTGTCTGCCAGCATTTAACAGGCACGTGCAATTCGAAATCTTGAATTGTTTGGCATCAGTAGATTAGCTTCTCTGGAACGCAAACGACCATAGATGGATCAAAATTTGTCTGGTCCCTGCTGAACCGGCCGCATTTTGATCCACCTTTAGCCAGCCTAACGCGTCTTCCTCTTTCTTACATTGGGGAAAGGGTGGTGGGAGTTGAGAGGTATTAGCAGTTTATAGAGGAATATAAAATCGTTTGAAATGTGCTGTATTTTTCTTAGTCCGATAGCTACTATCCAAGGACTAATAAGCTGCAATATTTAAAATTTTTGTTCTTGGGGTTTAGATTTCATTTAATCACTTCACCTCCAGAAGATTTACGTTCCCCCCCCCCCCCCCCTTTTACGACCAGGCCATTTTTTGCGATATGGCATCGCGTTGCTTTAAAAACTTCTGGCATTTGTTTACAAGTCAAAATCAGTATTTTGTTGCTAGAAAATTACTTAGAACCCCCAAACATTATATAAAAAATATAATATAATATATATTTATATATATTTTTAGCAAAGACTTTGGAGAATAAAATGGCAGTCATCGCAATATTTTATGTCACGCTGTATTTGTGCAGGAGCCTTTCAAACTATTTTTTTGGAAAAGATACACTTCACTCAATTAAAAAAAAATAAAATAAAGTTAGCCCAATTTTTTTTGTATATTGTGAAAGATGATGTTACGCTGCGTAAACAGATGCCTAACATTTTATGGTTTAAAATTGTGCACGCGCATGGAATGGCGACAAACTATGGTACTTAAAAACCTCCATAGTTGACGCTTGAAATTTTTTTTTTTTTAACAGTTACCAGTTTAGAGTTACAGAGGTGGTTTGCTAGAATTATTACTCCGACGATTGCGGCGATACCTCACGTGTGAGTTGAACACCATTTACAAGTACGTGGGGACGGGGGCGCTTTAAAAATGTTTATTTTATAAAATATCCCAAACCCCTCCACTGCACTTAAAAGGTATTCAAAGCGCCAAAAATCAGCATTTTTGAATACTGTGTATTTTAAATCTGCGCTGTTGGCAGCCGAGTAAACCAGAAGTGACGCGACGTCGCTTCCGGGTTACTACATCAGAGACCCGACCAAAGCCAATTGCGGCTTTGTCCGGGTCTCCGGCCAGCTGGCGGACGTGACGGCTGGTTGCTTGGGTCTCCCAGTGTGACGGGAGAACGGGTGGTGCGGCAAAAGGCGGCCGGAGGGGGGTGGGCGGACGAGTGAACGGGCAAGTGGCTGCTTAGCCACATCGGTTGTTATCATTTGAAAGCCGACCGCCAGCTCTAAAAATCGGTACAGGGGTGAATCCTGCAGCTATCACTCCGGTACAACCACTTCCTCAAAAGGACCTACAGGTACGTTGTTTTGTGGGAAGTGGATAACTGACAATTGCGCAGTCATTCGACGATGTACACAAATAACATTTATGTTCTTTTTTTACCCACAAATAGAGATTTCTTTTGGTGGTATTTGTTCACCCCTGCGGTTTTTATTTTTTGCGCTATAAACAAAAAAATACCACAATTTTGAAGACAAAAACAAAAACTTACTTTCTGCTATAAAACATATCCAAAAAAAAAGTCAAAAAATTAAAATTTCTTCAAAAAATGTTGGCAAATATGTATTCTGCTACATATTATTGATAAAAAAAAAAAAATCACAATAAGTGTTTATTGATTGGTTTGCGCTAAAGTTATAGCATCTACAAACTATGGGATATATTTATGGAATTTTTACTAATTTTTTTTTTTTTTTTTACTAGTAATGGCAGCGATCAGTGACTTATGGTGGGACTGCGATATTGTGGCGGACAAATTGAACACTGACACTTAACAGTTTTTTTGGACCAGTTACACAAATACAGTGATCAGTGCTAAAAAAAATATGCACTGTCACTGCACTAATGACACTGGCTGGGAAGGGGTTAACATCAGGGGTAATCAAAGGGTTAACTGAGTGTCTAGCCAGTGCTTGTGTACTGTGGGGGGAGGTGCTTTTACTAGGGGAAGGCATTAAACCATGTTCCTGCTTTGCAGAAACACAGGATCAATGCCTTCCCTACTGACAGGCAGATCGCCATCCTGTCTCTCTGCCTAATGATCGGCGGGTGCCGGCGGACATCAAGTCCATGGTACCTTCAGATCAGCTCCTGCTGTGTATAATCACATCGGGAGCGAGTCGGCATGCATGTGCGCCCTAGACCCGGAAGCGCAGGATCATGTACTAGGTATGTGATCCTGTGCAGCAGAGCCGCCGTATATGTAAGTTATACAGTTGGCAAGTGGTTAAGGGAAGAGGGTGAGGCTGTAAGTGCAGGGGGTGGCCATGCTAGCACTTTACATTCTAGAGAGATGGGATAGATTATCTAGACAGAAAGCGGTGCTTGCCATGACCTGTGCTTCGGTAAAGACTGGAAAGAATTGATATATAAAGACATTTTCTATTTGTACTTCCTTACCTTACCGTGACATCTGCCTCCAGGCCGTAACTTTTATGTTCTAACGCCTTTTTAAAAGACAATATTGTGTTTTCCGGTGCAAGCTGAAATGAAAAACATGACTCTTTTTATTACTCTTAATAATAAAATATATATAAACCCTAAAAATGATCTCTTATTTGCTATCATTTAGTCTACTAAATATACCTCTGACAATATACCACTATTCCCAGCCATCTCTGACTTAAAAATATCTTCCCGTGTGTTAGAGACTAGGGGAAGGGTTCTGCAGCCCTAACGCACTCTCTTTCCTAGGGTGACAACGTTGCTCCTCTAAAGATACAGTACAGTGAGTGAGCGCTGTCATCGCAGAACAGAAAGTGTGTTACTGTGAACTGGCCCCACCGATCTGTCAGAAATCCAGTGTGCGCCTAACATCTTGATACAGCCGACAACTTTGCATCTCCTGCACTTACATTTCAAGCAGTATTCTAAGCAATGTCTGCCAGACTACAGAAGTCAGCCCATCCCCCACCTTTCTCTGCACTTCCCTCTGCTGCCTTGACTCATAAAAGCCTGACCACACACTGGGGGAGATTTACTAAAACGGGTGCACACAAAATCTGGTGCAGCTGTGCCTAGTAACCAATCAGCTTCCAGGTTTTATTGGCAAAGTTTAATTGAACAAGTTGAAGTTGGAAACCGATTTGTTAGTAGGCACAGCTGCACCAGATTCTGTGTGCACCAATCTTAGTAAATGTAGCACCCTCTACCAATAGGTAGGTGCTAGTAATAGGATTTTTTTTTACTAGATAGACTGACAGCACAGGTACATTTAGGCAGGCCTATGCTGCAAGCTAGGCTTGTCCGTTTTGATCTGGGGGCTGGGAGTGGTCAAAATAGCAGTGGGTGTGGTCACCTGTGCTCTGGTTCTGAGGCACCTCCCCTGCTTTCAGGGAGAATGTTCTGTTAGAGGGGCAGGGCCTGGAACTGGAGTGGCAGGCAGCTAATGTGGGAGCCCTGACCAATCCCCAACTGGAATTGGCAGGGGGCGAGCCTCCTATATAAGCTGAGGTAACATGCCACTGAGGGGAGTTGTCAGCTGAGTGACATGGAGAATGGAATACTAGACAGCAGCAGGAGGGCACCCCCATCTGGGGGGGGTGGGGGGTGCGCCAATCGCAGGAGGAGGCCCAGGAAGAACAGCGGGAACTTCGCCTTTACACGGTCATTGGCGGTGTCCTTATCACATGGTCATTGATAAGGAACTCTGGGAGCAGAGGGGCAGATGAAGCTGTCGGAACGTATGGTCTGGTCAAGTTCTCCATCAAGGACTCAGGGCAGAGAAAGGTCGAGTGTACCACAGTGGAGGGCTGGATATGAGAGGAAGTCTGTGAGGGAACTTTGCTTCTAAACTTAGTGAAGTCCTCATTACACGGTCAATGATGAGGAGTCCTGGATCAGAGGAGAGACTGTGGGGATGTGTGTCAAATCGATGTGGCCTGAGGGCAAAGAGGTGCTGCAGGCCTCTGGCCTAGTAGCAGCGAGCAACCAGAGCCAGCTTAAAGTGGGGTTCCACCCAAAAAACAAAAATACCTGCAAAAATTCAAAAACAAAAAACAAAAAAACCTTTGGATATTTTTTTTTTTTCACTTACCTCTAAATGCCTGTTGCTAGGTGGTCCCCCATAGTCTGCCTGTTCCTTTGCCTGGGCTGGTGACATCACTTCCCCCCTCGGCACAGGAAGGGCTCCGCTCTGCTCCCTCCCTCCTGTCAATCATCTGGGACCCATTACAGGACCCAGGTGATTGAGCGGCCAATCACGGCACGCCGCGCCGCTCGCGCATGCGCAGTGGGTGCCAGGCTGTGAAGCCACAGCCCGGCGCCCACAGTTGAAATGCCGGCCCTGACGAGCGGAAGGGGGGGGATGAGCGGGGCTTCGATCCCCCGCATCGCTGGACCCAGGGACAGGTGAGTGTCCAATTAAAAGTCAGCAGCTGCAGTATTTGTAGCTGCTGACTTTTAACTTTTTTTTTTTTTTTTTTGACGGCCCCCCTGGGTGGAAATCCTCTTTAAGAAACTATTCAGAGTGGGTCCTTCTTGCTTACAGAAGATGTGACATTACTTTACTTCAGGATAAGTTATGTGCAGGAGAGGAGTTCTGGGAACATCACCCTTACACGGTCAAGAGCGATGTCCTCATCCTTACACGGTAATGGGTGAGGAAGTCCTGGAAGCATTAGTCTGCGGGAGTTAAGCAGAGGAGGAGCAACAGTCTGCATGGTGATGCAGGAGAAAGATCATAGCAATTAAATATGCACATCATCTTTTCTGGCTCTAATTATGTGCTAAATTGTGAAATCTTGATGGCGAAATGAACTATCCTATGGGCATCTCATATACCCATTTCCCCCAACCAAGTTGTACCCCCCAATAAACAAAAACAAAACCAGCAAAAGAAGCCATTGTCTCTGAAAGTGATATATGGGAGTCTGGCAGCGGGGTGAATTGGTGGATGTTTGTTACTAGTGGCAACTACACCGAACACCGCTACATAAATCTCCCCCCACTGTGTGTAGGGAAAGATCTTGGGAAATGTACAAACCCCAATTCCATAAAAGTTGGGATGCTGTGTAAAATCTATATAAAAGCAAAAATGCAATGATTTGCAAATCTTATAAACCTATATTTTATTCACAAGAGAAATTAGAAAACATATCAAATTTTTAAAACGAGAAAGTTTTAAGAAAAAAGAAGGAAACTGAAATTGGTGGCAGCAACAAGTCTCAAAGAAGTTGGGACAGGGCAGCAAAAAACTGGCAAAGAAAATGGAACAAACAAGGAAGAGCTGGAAGAACATTTGCAACTGAGGTTAATTGGCAACAGGTCAGTAACATGATTGGGTGTAAAAAGAGCATCTTGGAGAGTCAGGGTGTCTCAAATAAAAATGGACAGGAGGTGCACCAATCTGTGAAAAGCTGAGTTTAAAATGTTACATTTCAGAAAAATTTTCCTCAATGTAAAATTGCAAAGACTTTAAATATACAGTACCATCATCTACAGTACATATTGTCAAAAGATTCCAAGAATCTGGAAGAATCTGTGTGCAAGGGAAAAGGCTGAAACACAGTATTCGGCGCTGCATTAAAAACAGGCATGATTCTGTGATTGACATCACTGCATGGGCTCAGGAATATTTACAAAAAACACTGTCTGAAAACAAATCACCGTGCCATCCAAAAATGCAAGATAACGCTCTATAATGCAAAGAAGAAACCATATCTGAACATGAATCAGAAACGCTGCTGTCTTCTCTGAGCCAAAGCTCATTTAAAATGGTCTGTTGCAAAGTGGATTAAAGCCTGCATCTGGAAGGCCATCATCAATGCTGAAAGATATATCCAAGATAGAGCACCATAATGCTTCAATCCAGATAATGTCTTTTTCAGGGAAGGCCTTGAATATTTCAGGAGGACAATGATGTCACAGGTAGTAATAAAAGCAGTTTCACGCTAAAGGAAAAAGCAAAAAGGAATGGGACAGAGAGGGAGAGAGCATAGGGAAGGGTCATGCCTATACAAATTCTTTGACAAGGAAACAAATTCTTATCAACATCTTGTTTTTAGATAAAACATGTTAAGATTTACCTAAACGTCCCATGCCCAAGTCTAGCTGGGTATGCATATCAATATACCATACAATGTCCTGCATCAAATAAAAAAAAAAATGCCATTTGCAGTTGAATTTGTGGACGGCCACTCGATCTACATACGTCTCTGGATTTCTCAGGGCTCCATGTTCTCTCTAAATAAGAAAATTACTCGAGATCATCTTTTTAGCTGGATCTTTCCACAGCTGGTAACAGGAGAAACGTCTATCTTACCAACACTCCACAATATTGTTCAAGACTTTTCTGGCATCGGGTGAGGCTAATAAGAGACTTGGTTTAAAATTCATCTAACATTCCAGGGAAAAACTACTTTGTTTCACGTATTCAGTCTCTCCACAGCTGAACAGACTTTATCTCAAATTTTTTTTGCTGCAAAGCATTTTCAATAGTAAGTCTATAATGACAGACAAACGTTAGGTAACTTGACCACGTAGCCACCTTACAAATTTGATCTGGGGTGGCACCAGCTTTTTCTGCCCATGTAGTGGCCAGAGCTCTAGTAGAGTGTGCTCGAATTCCCACCAGGGGAGGCAATCCCATCTGGGAGTAAGCTTCCAAAATAGCTAATTTAAGCCATCTAGCAATTTACCCCTTTGCTTGGTGGCCCTTTTTGTTGCCAGAAAAAAAAACAGTCCGAAGACCTAAAGCCTTTCGTTACTTCCAGGTAACGCAACAGGATTCTTCTCACATCTATTTGTAAAATACTTTCCTTTTCCCCCAAAGGGTTTGAGCAAACGTTTGGTAGGATGATCCCCTGCAACCGGTTATGAACTGTCGCTACTTTTGGCAAAAACCCAGGTCCGTTTTAAGTATAATCGTATCTGGGTAAATAGACAAAAAAAGGTTCTTCAACTGAGTGTGCAGTTCACCGATGTGATTGCAACTAGAAATACGGTCTTGAAAGTTAGATTTCTTAAAGAAATTGATTGTAGCGGTTCAAAAGGTTCCTTTGTGAAGGCCTTTAGAACCACTGACAGATCCCACTTTGGAAAATGCTTGGCAGGAGCTGATCTGGATCTAGCAAGTGCCTTAAAAAATCTTGCAAAGATTCTGAAGAAATTGGTTTCCCCAGAACCTCCACCTTAAGGGTACTAACTGCAAGCTCTCTGGAAGGGGCAATAAAAAAAAAAAAAAAAAAAAGGCGACCGTAAAGATTGAGTCCATACGAAATCTTCTGACTAGGACTGACTTGTTCAGTGGTTTCAAGTTGAGGATTAAACGAAAACTTCTGGATGACTTCTTGATGACATTCCTCTGGTGATACCTGAATCACAACCCCTTGTTGCATTAGCCTCCTTTAATAGTTTTTTTTATTGCTAGGGCTTTTGTTGCGTCCTTTGACAGGTTCGTGACAAAGAGTTTTCGGAGCCTTCTCCAGAAAGATAATTTTGTAACCCTGAGCCAGGATGGATAGAATACATTGACTTTCTGTCACGCTTGCCCAGTGAGGGAGGAATTTTTGAAGCCTTCCTCCCACTGGCAATGAAGAGTCATTGTGATTTGTTGGTTGACACAGGAGGATGGAAAGGGACATTCCCTTTGCCCTTCTGCGTTGACTAATGTCTTTTGTTCTCCTGGGGCTTGCCGCTTTGTTCCTGAGCCCTTTGAGGTTGAAAAACGTTTGAAAAAGTTTAACTGGTTGCTTTTTCTTTTGGTCAGGCAATGATTTCTTTTTGTCTGGTGTCCTATCTAGAATGGAATCCAAATCAGGACCAAATAATAAATCTCCCATGAACGGAACACCACAGTTTACTTTTGGATGCCACATTCCCCAACCAGTTCATCAATCCTGGCAGAGTTAGTTAGGGCTGCAGATCTTGCTGTCATCCTTATAGACTCTGCTGATGCATTTGAAATATAAGCTACAGCCGCCGACAAGGTCGTGAAATAATCGAGAATGTCTTGCTTGGGCCTTAAGATGGTTTACCCAATATTCCTAGACACGCAAGTAGTTGCCATTGCCAGTTTAAGATTGCCAAACTCTTAAGTTGTTGATCCATCCTTTTGTCCATGGGATCATTCAATATCCTCGAATGCCAGGTCAGTTGACCTTGAAACCTGGGAGAAGGCTGCATAGAGTTTAAAAAATGTATTTCAAAGTGCCGTTGGGTCTTCAAATGGAAAACACCTTTTATCGGCCCTTGGGAAAAAAGGCTCTCTCTCTGGTTCTGCCCATTCCTTCTTAATGGCCTCAGATATTACTGAGTGTACCGGAAAAGTACTATTTTTAAAGCGGGGGTCCACCTATCTATCGTGTTTTTTTTTTTTAGTTCATTCACAAACTTTTCTTCTCAGCATTACATACTCACATATTGTGTGTAATATGTCCGTCTGTGTCAGATTTCGTTGGAAAGAATAACTTAAATTATTCACTGCAGGCGGTTTCCATCTTCATTGTGGGCATTTGAAGCCCACAAGCATTTATTTCCTGGATGTGGTGAATGCTGTGCTCCCAGCATTCACCGCTCGTTCCCGCACATGCTCAGTGGCATCCTGGGAAGCCTGAGACTAGCTCCCAGGAGTCTGGGAGAGGCTAGAAACACGCCTACTCCCACGGGAGGAGAACCAGGAAGTGCAAAGAAGAATAGAAAAATAAAAGGTAATTACGGCGATTTAAATTTTTTTAAATGGCATGTCAGCATCTAGGCAAGGAAGGGAATACATACAGATATTGTTCAAAATTTGGGTGGAACCCCGCTTTAAGCTCACCGAGACCTGCGTAATCCTATCGTGGAGAGAAAATTTTCTCTCTTCTTCTAAGCCCAAGGTAGCATAAATTGCCTTTAACAGGCCATCTACTTGCTCTAAAGACAATTTGTATTTAGAGGGCGCATCTTCCACACCTTCCTCCTCTTCCTACAAATCTTCCTTGGAATGAGGGGAGGAATGTCCCTCTTGGGAAGGAGGACCTACTTCAGCCCCCATCGTCGGGAAGAATTGTGAGCCCTGAGAGGATTGTGAGGCAGATGGATGACTCAAGAATGGATTTGTAAGTGAAGAGCGCAGCGATCGAATGGTGGCATCCAGCTCTTTTTTAACAGATGCAATCAAATTGCTGCATGCGGAAGAAGCTTCCTCTGACTAGGGAGTCAATGCATATTTGACATAGTGTCTTCTTCCAACCCTCAGGTAATTTTGCTTTGCATGGAGGGCATTTCTTTTTAACCACTGGGTCAGAGCTCTTGGCCTGCTGTGACAAAAAAAGAAACAAGACAAAACCATCCCAGTGAGTCAACCTGAATCCTTCAAATATGCTCACCACAGGTGCACAGGAAGAACAATAAAAACGTCATGTGCCCAAACAGGCCCCAGGGCAAGAACAAAAGATAGAGAACCCACAGTAAATAGGGCAGTTCACACATTCTCCCCCCCCCCCCCCCCCCTTACCTGGGCCTTGTCTTTTTTTGTCCAACAGAAGGTCACACAAAAAAAAAAAGCACCAGTGTTTGAGTTGCTTAATACTCCCTTTATCAGGGCTTAGATTCTGATAGTAAAGAGGGAGAACCCTTGACTTCCTCTTTACCATCAGATTTTTTTGTTTTTTTTTTACTTTAATTTTACTGGACTGTAAAATAGAGTGAGTGGACTATGCATACAACCATCGCTATCGCTAAGTTAACGTTTTTTGTTATATCTTGAGTACGGTGTGCTGCAGTCATAACTCAATAGCCTTTCCCTGCAAATACCAAAAATAGCCAGTGGTTAGTGATTATTTTAGGACTTCAGCATGACAAGCTACAGTTAGTCATGATCACCAGTAGAGGGCTCCAGAGACCTGCATATTTCAGGTCACTCCGCTTCATATACAGCTTATAAAAGCCTTTCTCTATCAGGGTTCCGTATTCTAGAGCAAAGGCAGAGTCTTTTTCCTGCCTGTATAACTCAGGCACTCTTGTCACTCAGTAGAGCCAGCAACATGGAATCTCCCCTCTTAACTCTCAGCTAAGTAACCACCACCGACATCTATGAACTTTTTAGCTGCTGTTGGAGGGGCATTCTTGCTACCGATTCCCAGTGTAAGGGATAATCTTACAAACAAATAGCAACCACCCCAACCTATAACTGGCCTTTTCAGCAAGGAACACATGGAAGAAAAAAATCCCAGCTCACTTACCAGCCTGCCTGCAACAAACTACCCTATAACAGTTAACATTAAAACAAAGGCTTTTCACTTGCACACATTTGCAAATACATGAGTAAGCTGCAGAAGCCACGGCACGGCACCCTGGTATTATCTGCAGAGTCCTAAGTCTATAATTTTGAGAGTCTCCTGAGTTGGGGCACATACAGAATATAATGATGGTTAAAGTGTACTTAAAGTGGAACTTCAGTCATTTTTTCACCATTCCAACTATTAAATCTTCTGCCCTTGTTGTTTTAACTTTGGATAGTAGAAATGCACCGAAATTTCGGCCACCGAAACATATTAGCCGAAAATGGCCCTTTCGGCAAAAAGCCGAAAGAGAATTTTTGCTGATACTGAATGGGGCAGGGCCTATCAGGGGGGCTTCCTATATCGTAGAAGAGAGGAGAGCCGCCGCCTGTTTGATTACAGCTCCTCTCCCTTCACTGGCTGCAATGGGGACACAGACTGCACAACCGGGGACACTGGCTGGCTGCATCTGATGATCACATTTGGCACCTTTCAGGGGGGAGGGGGGTGCAGATACCTGTCTAAGACAGGTATTTGCACCCACTTCCGGCATAGACTCCCATGGGAGTCTATGCCTCTTCCTGTCCCTCCGCGCTGTCTGCTGGAAACACACAGCTCCCAGGAGATAGCGGGGACCAGTTACGACGCGCAGCGCGACTCGCGCAGTAGGGAGCCAGGAAGTGAAGCCGCAACGCTTCACTTCCTGATTCCCTCACCTAGGCTGGTGGCGGCAGCTGCCGAGCGATTTATCGGCGTCGGCTTCCGACATCGCTGGACCCTGGGACAGGTAAGTGGCCATGTATTAAAAGTCAGCAGCTGCAGTATTTGTAGCTGCTGGCTTTTAATTTTTTTTTTTTTTTTTTTTAAGGTGGACTCCCTCTTTAAGGTCAGGTATGCCTGGAGGGAGCCCATCTCTCCTAAAAAGGTATGGGAACGCACTGGACACCCAAGCAATAGCAGAAAAAGTATCCAGTGCATCCCCTCACCAATTACCAACAGCACATTGAAGGGCGACGCATGAAAAAAACAAAAAAAATTCCTAGCTCACTTACCAGCCAGCCTGCAACAAACCAAAATTACCCTGTAACAATTCACATTAAAATCAAGAGGTTTAGTTTGCACACAGTTGCAAATACATGAGTAGGCTGCAGAGGCCATCTCAGGGCACCTCAGTGTACTGCGGTCCTAACTATAATTTTGACATAGTTACATAATAACGTAAAGGTGGAAAAAAGACACAAGTCCATCAAGTCCAACCTGTGTGATTTTATGTCAGTATTACATTGTATATCCCTGTATGTTGTGGTCCTTCGGGTGCTTATCTAAATTGTTTTGTTTTTTTAAACTATCGATGCCCCCCGCTGAGACCACCGCCTGTGGAAGGGAATTTCACATCCTTGCCGCTTTTACAGTAAAGAACCCTCTATGTAGTTTAAGGTTAAACCTCTTTTTTTTCTAAATTTAATGAGTGGCCACGAGTCTTTTTAAACTCCCTTCCGCAAAAAAGTTTTATCCCTATTGTGGAGTCACCAGTACGGTATTTGTATATAGAAATCATATCCCCTCTCAAGCGTCTCTTCTCCAGAGAGAATAAGTTCAGTGCTTGCAACCTTTCCTCATAACTAATATCCCCCAGACCCTTTATTAGCTTTGTTGCCCTTCTTTGTACTCGCTCCATTTCCAGTACATCCTTCCTGAGGACTGGTGCCCAGAACTGGACAGCATACTCCAGGTGCGGCCGGACCAGAGTCTTGTAGAATGGGAGAATTATTGTTTTATCTCTGGAGTTGATCCCCTTTTTAATGCCAATATTCTGTTTGCTTTGTTAGCAGCAGCTTGGCATTGCATGCCATTGCTAAACCCTATCATCTGCTAGGACCCCCAGGTCCTTTTCCATCCTAGATTCCCCCAGAGGTTTTCCCCCAGTCTATAGATTGCATTCATATTTTTGCCACCCAAATAAATTAATTTACATTTTTCTACATTGAACCTCATTTGCCATGTAGTCGCCCACCCCATTAATTTGTTCAGATCTTGTTGCAAGGTTTCCAGATTTTGCCCTGCTTAGCTTAGTATCGTCTGCAAATACAGAGATTGTGTCTCCCTTATGTGCTCCTTGCTGTAAAGGCCAGTTATAGGTTGGGGTGGTTGTCATTTGTTTGTTCTGTTGGTAATTGGATGCTCTGGAAACCTTTTCTGCCATTGTGCGACTGCTGGATGTCCAGCACGTCCCTGTACATTTGAGGGGTGGGCTCCTTCCAGGTATACCTGCCCCTAATCTATCCAATATTATAAATGTTCTCCAACTCAGGAGACTCTCAGAATTATCATGTTAGGTTTGCAGTACACTGGGTTGCCGTGTCGCTGCAGCTGTATGCGCAATAGTATCTGCATGTATTTGCAAATGTGTGCAAACTAAACCCCTTGGTTTTAACGTGAACTGTTAGACAGGACAATTTGGTATGTTGCAGAAATACTGGTAAGTGAGCTGGGAATTTTTGGTTGTTTTTTTCACAAGGGAAAAATCTTCCTCTTTGTACTCAACACCAGTGTAGAGGAGATCCTTCTGCAGTGATCCCCAATGCAAAAAGGCCCTTCTCCATTGGCTGCCAATGTAAAGTGGTACTTGTCCACTGACCTCCAATGCAAGCGGGCCATTCTGTCCTCACCGCCAATGTAAAGCAACCCTTCTACTCCGACTGTCAATATATACAAGGCAAACATGGATCACCGAGTAAGCGGGTCCCTTCTCCATTGACCAGCAATGGAAGGGGTCCCTTCTCCACTTAACGTAAGTTCACCCTTCAATGACTGCCAATGCAATTGGGCCCTTCTGCCCTGACTACTAATGTTATGGGGTCTTTCTCCACTGGCCTCCAATATAAATAGGCTCTTTTCACTGAACAGCAATAGAAAGGATCTCTTCTCCAATGTCCTCCGGGGGTCCTTCCCCACTGACCACCAATGTAAGCCCACTCTTCTCCCCTGACCACCCATGTAAAGGGTCCCCCTTTCCCACTGACCACCAATATAAGGGGTCCCTTTCCCTCTGGTCACCAATGTCAAACTACACCAGAAAATATATTCTCCTAAAGTTTATATTCAAGACTTTAACATTTTAAAGATTTTAAAATTTTTTTTGAAAAATCTTGATTTTTTTTTTTTTTTTAAACAAAACAAAAGCTATTGAGCCCTTTATAAAACGTATCTGCTTCCCATGTGCTCATAGTCTTTGCTTACTATGCCTACACTTTTACCACTCTGATGATGCCCATCCTTGAGCTCTATCCTCCTATCTGCCCACCTACGTATGTACCTCCTTCCTACCTATTGCCTTAAAGAGCATGTGCTGGCACCGAAAGCTTGATTTCAACTTGCAGCTAGCGTGCACAAAAGGCTTCAGGAAAACTTTTTTTTTTTTTAGGAAGGACACATTCCTATAATGAAGGGTTGTTTTTACATATTGAATTCAACATCCCTAATGAAGCAGAAAGTGACAATGGGCAGCGAGGAATCCATTCAGTCTCGCTCAGCACCCTGGACACGTACAGGCCTAGAGAGCGTCAGTCATTATATAATGGACTCTCGGATGTGCTCTTACAGTTTGGAGACGCCGTCTCTCCTCTTCTGAAAATCGCTATCCACAGCCATTAGCGTCTATTCTCACTCCTTCAAGGCTGACAAAATTGAGGTGTAATCAGCTTTATGTGCCGGAGGACGGATCCGCGGATGTGTCTGCAAACCAGCAACGGCTCTAATGAGAATGTTACTCACCTTCTGCGACCCCCCCGAGCCGCAATCATTCAACACAAAGCCAATCAGCGCAGACAGACATCTGCGTATATATGCCGGAGTGTATTTACCCACCATGGACTGCGAGATTACGAGGCACCGACTTGTCTAAACGCCTGCTCGGTATAGAACATACACAGGCAGGAAACGTTTACAGTTTATAAGAGCCGCCAAACAACAGCTCATCAAGACTATGACCTTCAGGTCACATTGTTACAGCAGTGTTCCCCCATACAGTAATCTATGACAGCAGTGTCCCCCCCATACAGTAATCTATGACAGCAAAGTCCCCCCCATACAGTAATCTATGACAGCAAAGACCCCCCATACAGTAATCTATGACAGCAAAGTCCCCCCCATACAGTAATCTATGACAGCAAAGTCCCCCCCATACAGTAATCTATGACAGCAAAGTTCCCCCCCCCATACAGTAATCTATGACAGCAAAGTCGTCCCCCCCCATACAGTAATCTATGACAGCAAAGTCCCCCCCATACAATAATCTATGACAGCAAAGTCCCCCCCATACAGTAATCAATGACAGCAAAGACCCCCCCATACAGTAATCAATGACAGCAAAGACCCCCCCATACAGTAATCAATGACAGCAAAGACCCCCCCATACAGTAATCTATGACAGCAAAGTCCCCCCCATACAATAATCTATGACAGCAAAGTCCCCCCCATACAGTAATCAATGACAGCAAAGACCCCCCCATACAGTAATCAATGACAGCAAAGACCCCCCCCATACAGTAATCAATGACAGCAAAGTCCCCCCCATACAGTAATCTATGACAGCAAAGACCCCCCCATACAGTAATCAATGACAGCAAAGACCCCCCCATACAGTAATCAATGACAGCAAAGACCCCCCATACAGTAATCTATGACAGCAAAGTCCCCCCCATACAGTAATCTATGACAGCAAAGTCCCCCCCCATACAGTAATCAATGACAGCAAAGACCCCCCCATACAGTAATCTATGACAGCAAAGACCCCCCCATACAGTAATCTATGACAGCAAAGACCCCCCCATACAGTAATCTATGACAGCAAAGTCCCCCCCATACAGTAATCTATGACAGCAAAGTCCCCCCCCATACAGTAATCTATGACAGCAAATTCCCCCCATACAGTAATCTATGACAGCAAAGTCCCCCCCATACAGTAATCTATGACAGCAAAGTCCCCCCCATACAGTAATCTATGACAGCAAAGTCCCCCTCCATACAGTAATCTATGACAGCAAAGTCCCCCCCATACAGTAATCCCCCCCATACAGTAATCTATGACAGCAAAGTCCCCCCCCCATACAGTAATCAATGACAGCAAAGTCCCCCCCCCATACAGTAATCAATGACAGCAAAGTCCCCCCCATACAGTAATCCCCCCCATACAGTAATCTATGACAGCAAAGTCCCCCCCCATACAGTAATCAATGACAGCAAAGTCCCCCCCCCCCATACAGTAATCTATGACAGCAAAGTCCCCCCCCATACAGTAATGACAGCAAAGTCCCCCCCATACAGTAATGACAGCAAAGCCCCCCCCCCATACAGTAATGACAGCAAAGTCCCCCCCCATACAGTAATCTATGACAGCAAAGTCCCCCCATACAGTAATCTCCCCATACAGTAATCTATGACAGCAAAGTCCCCCCCCCCCCACACAGTAATCTATGACAGCAAAGTCCCCCCCCATACAGTAATCTATGACAGCAAAGTCCCCCCCCCCCCATACAGTAATCTATGACAGCAAAGTCCCCCCCCATACAGTAATCTATGACAGCAAAGTCCCCCCCCATACAGTAATCTATGACAGCAAAGTCCCCCCCCCCCCCATACAGTAATCTATGACAGCAAAGTCCCCCCCCCATACAGTAATCTATGACAGCAAAGTCCCCCCATACAGTAATCTCCCCATACAGTAATCTATGACAGCAAAGTCCCCCCCCCCAATACAGTAATCTATGACAGCAAAGTCCCCCCCCACACAGTAATCTATGACAGCAAAGTCCCCCCATACAGTAATCTCCCCATACAGTAATCTATGACAGCAAAGTCCCCCCATACAGTAATCTCCCCATACAGTAATCTGTGACAGCAAAGTCCCCCCCCCCCCATACAGTAATCTATGACAGCAAAGTCCCCCCCCCCACACAGTAATCTATGACAGCAAAGTCCCCCCCCCATACAGTAATCTATGACAGCAAAGTCCCCCCCCCATACAGTAATCTATGACAGCAAAGTCCCCCCCCCCATACAGTAATCTATGACAGCAAAGTCCCCCCCCCATACAGTAATCTATGACAGCAAAGTCCCCCCATACAGTAATCTATGACAGCAAAGTCCCCCCATACAGTAATCTATGACAGCAAAGTCCCCCCCCTATACAGTAATCTATGACAGCAAAGTCCCCCCCATACAGTAAGCTATGACAGCAAAGTCCCCCCCATACAGTAATCTATGACAGCAAAGTCCCCCCATACAGTAATCTATGACAGCAAAGTCCCCCCCATACAGTAATCTATGACAGCAAAGTCCCCCCCATACAGTAATCTATGACAGCAAAGTCCCCCCATACAGTAATCTATGACAGCAAAGTCCCCCCCCCCCATACAGTAATCTATGACAGCAAAGTCCCCCCATACAGTAATCTATGACAGCAAAGTCCCCCCATACAGTAATCTATGACAGCAAAGTCCCCCCATACAGTAATCTATGACAGCAAAGTCCCCCCATACAGTAATCTATGACAGCAAAGTCCCCCCATACAGTAATCTATGACAGCAAAGTCCCCCCATACAGTAATCTATGACAGCAGAGCCCCCCCATATGGCAAGCTATCACACAGTAGATCGTGACAGCAGAGTGCCCCCCCCCCCATACAGAAATTTCCATTACAGCAGAGTCTCTCTCTCTTACAGGAACCTATGAAAGCAGAGCCCTTATACAGCAATCACAACAGACTCCCCCCATGACAGCAGAGTCTCCCCCATACAGAAAAAGTGTCACATAATTGTGAAGTGGAAGGAAAATGATAAATGGTTTTTTATTTTTTTTACAAATAAATATCTGAAAAGTGTGGCATGTATTTGTATTCAGCCCCCTTTACTCTGATACCCCTAACCAAAATCTAGTGGAACCAATTGTCTTCAGAAGTCACCTAATATGGAAATAGAGTCCACCTGTGTGCAATTTAATCTCAGTATAAATACAGCTGTTCTGTGAAGCCCTCAGAGGTTTGTTAGAGAACCTTAGTGAACAAACAGCATCATGAAGGCCAAGGAACACACCAGACAGGTCAGGGATAAAGTCGTGGAGATGTTTAAAGCAGGGTTAGGTTATAATAAAATATCCCAAGCGTTAAACATCTCACAGAGCTCTGTTCAATCCATCATCAGAAAATGGGAAAGAGTATGGCACAACTGCAAACCTACCAAGACATGGCCGTCCACCTAAACTGACAGGCCGGGCAAGGAGAGCATCAGAGTAACTGTGGAGGAGCTGCAGAGATCCACAGCTCAGGTGGGAGAATCTGTCCACAGGACAACTACGGCCTGCATATAACAGTCTGTGACAGTGGTGCCTCCCTGTAACATACAACAGTACAGCATTGCCCTCAAGCAGGAATCTATAACGGGGTGCGTCTCCCCCCCACCCCCCCCCCACACACACACTTCTATTACAACTGAGCCCCTACATAGCAATATATTACAGTGATGCACCCCATACAGCAATTAAAGAAGTGCGCCCCCCCATACAATTGTATTGTATTGATGTACATTATGTTTATAATTCGAATAAATCTATAACAGCATGCCCGCCGCCCCAACCCCCCCCCCCCCCCCGCATTTACAGCTGAGTCCCTATACAACAATCTGTAACAGCAGAGCCCCTCCACATAATTCTGTTACAGTAGCACCCCCACACAGCCCTCACACCTTCTGCTGACATGTAGCTGCCATATGGCTCTCAATCTGGTGCCTGTCATTTTTTCCCCAAGCCTCTGTTAAAGGTAAACCATAAGATTTTTAAATTAAAATTTTTAAATTAAATGTGTATAGCGCTATCCTTATATGTACACAATCTTTGTTTTGCAAATAACCATTTAACACATGACAAAGGATTCTCAGAGCACCGCAGGTTATCCAGAAATACATCAAAGCAGAAGAAATCACCTTTCATGCATACTGTCACTCCTTGAAATCTCGGATGGAGCCAACAGGCGCCACAGCTTTTCACAAATTTTCCAAGTTATACCAGTAGAAAATATTGTATCATAAGGATAGTATTTCTTTCTATGCAAGCATAGAGGTTTAGATAGCAAGTTATGGGTTACAGCTGAACCCCAGGCAGACAATAAAAACACCAATTAAAGAATATATTCATTAGAAAACATTCTATATAACATTAAAGCACCAAAAGTTGTCTTTTCAATTCCCTGCAACTAGAAAAGCAGTTTCTCCCCCCTTATCCAATTAACAGGCAACTTTGTACTGAATTGCTTTGTTATGTCCTGGCTGCACGGAACAATTTTAAAGGCACAACTCTGGCAATATGGGCCATCAGCCACAGCAATACTTGCCCTGCAGGACCTCTTTTTCACCACAAAATGTCCTCAATCTTTAAGGATAAATACCAGATATATATTAAATATCAAAATATGTCCTACACACTGGGGGGGGGGGGCCTCCAGGGGATGAAGGAGGAGTCACTTGTGAGGGGACTATGGAGCCCAGAGTTGGATTTTATGGCAATTTCAAATCACAAAAATAACCAAACCGATGAAGATAACCTTCCAACAGTTTTTATGGTTTCAACATCTTAAACAGTGAGTGCTGAAATGTAATAAACCTTTAGGTTAAAAACTGTCTGAGGTTGAACTTACCTTTGTGTGACCACCATAGATGGCAGTAGCTAGTACAATTTTTTGAGCTTGATAAATGTATATTTTTGAGTGTGAAAATTTCTCACATCAAAATATGTGGCAAACTCAAAAATGCTAGTTGCTAACACACAGCACAAAAAAACATTAAAAAACAAAAAATAGACAAAATGTAGAGGATTGGAGCAAGGCCTTGTCATCCATTGCCAAAAATTCTTTTAACACGGTCACCATGAAGGCGGCCTATAAGGTTCTCCTCTGCTGGTAATGGTCCTAGCCAGCATAGCTCATTCTAACCCATCGTATGGTGATAGATGCTTCAGGGGCTGTGGCCAACACAGACGAGATCCATATTTGGTGGTCTTCTCATTCAGGGTCTACAGCCTCCTCTCAACACTTTTTCATGTACCCTTCCACAAGGACACCTGGGATGCACTTCTTCACTGCCCTCTCCCAGTCCTTCCTTCCCACACTAAGTTTCCTCAAAGTGTAGAACCCATGGTGTTCTTATGCTCTCCCTACTCTGCCCGCGTCAGCTTGAGTATATCAGACAATACTGGAACACCATCCAACCCGCAGGTTCCGTCCTCTCTTCCTGCTTAGGTCTACTCCTCTTTCCTTCCTTTCTTCTTTCTTGTCTTTCCCACCTTCTCCCCTTGCTTAGTTCTGCACTTTTCTTAAATCTGACCGTCTCTCACCTTTTCTTTTCCCACTTTCTGCGCCCGACAGTGGATCATAATTTCTTCAACTCCCACTGACATGGATGGGGCACTATTCCTCCCACTAGCATGAACGGCGGGGCACTATTCCTGCCACCGACACCAATGATGGGGCTCTAATCCTCCCACTGACACCAATGATGGGGCACGATTTCTCCCTCTGACACAAATGACGGGGGCACAATTTCTCCAACTGACACCAATGATGGGGGCACCATTTCTCTCACCGACACAAAAGATGAGGCACTATTCCTCCCACTGACACCAATGATGGGGCAATATTCCTCCCACTGACACCAATGATGGGGCAATATTCCTCCCACTGACACCAATGATGGGGCAATATTCCTCCCACTGACACCAATGATGGGGCAATATTCCTCCCACTGACACCATCAATGAGGCACCATTCCTCTCACTGACATCAATGACGGGGGCATGATTTCTCGCACTGACACCAATGATGGGGCACTATTCTTCCCACTGACTCCATGATAGGGCACTATTCCTGCCACTGATGACAGGCTGCGATTCCTCCTTCTACTGACCACCACTGGTAACAGCCTGGTCCCCCTAAAATCTGAAACTGGCCCTTTGTTTGAAAAGTTTGGAGACCCCCTACTCCAGTGAAACAGTGAACATTTTCAAAAGTGCCTGGTTCTCTTTAGGTAAAATTCTTACCATTGGTGCACCTTGATGGCCGATGATCAAGGGTTTTGGCCCCAGATCCTTGCGGTCCATGATGCATGGGGAATAGATAGTGAGGGGGACGAGGTACAGTGCAATGACTACAGTCAAATATGCCAGGATGAGACAAATCTGGAAAACTGGAAAAAAAACATATTGCAAAATCATATCTATAATATTCACCATTTTATATGTACATACATTATATGGGTTATTTGTTTTATTGATAAAAATGTTTATCAGCAGCAGAATGAAGAGCCCTTCTCTGTCACTCTGCTTCCTCCTCCTAACATACTCCTTGCTCTACAAAATGTCTGATTGGCTCATAGCGCTGCTTCTCCCTCCCCCTCTGAGCTCTGCTGTATAGGTAGTGAAAGTAGAGTTCTCCTTCAAAAAACACTAAAAGGCATGGTCCGCTTATTGCTTCAGGGCCCTATAGCAAAACAACCTAAATAGTAAAGTAAAAAAAACAGTGATCATCCTTTCCAAACATCCAAAAACTAGTAGACACTCGAGTACAGTGCAGACACATCCTTGTGAGAGATCTGGGATCCTCAGTTTGGGGCAAACTAAGAAGAAACTCCAAACAGTCCACTTTTATTTATTTTTTTAATACACCATAATGCAGCAATTTGACAATTTTAAATCCCAAAGTAATAAGCAGACTTTGCCTTTCAGTGCAACATGCACTTTAGTAGAGTATTAAACTAAAACCAGTGATGACCATAAAATACTCACCGGCCCTTTCTGCCCGCGCAAACTGGCCGGCAATGATCCACGCCAGCATAGTAATGGCAACCAGGGCCCCAATGTGCAAAAATGGAGCCGTTGCCTGCAAGAAAATGATACTCATTATATCCAGGGTTTTTAAGTAGGATAAATGTAACATGTACAGCTGGCACAGGAAGTAAGCAGAAATCTCCTCATTGGTATCACAGACCTCAGTAAGAACTGTTGATGTAGCAGTGGAGGTGAGATGTACTGTCTTTTGGGAACGAAGTTAAGTCAAAATATACTCCTTTGCTACGCTCAGGCACAAAGAATTCAACTCGGGGTTCATAATCGTAAATGAAACAATGAGAGCGCCACATATCGCGATGTAATACTGACATATAATCACACACATAGGTTGGACTTGATGAACTTGTGTCTTTTTCAACCTCACCTACTATGTAACTATTGGTACCAAGCCCAGTCGGTAGGCTTCTCCACTGAAAGATAAATGTAAAGATTGCCGGCAAAACAAAAATAAAAAAAACAAAAAACGGCGTGTGGTTCCCCCTCAGTCTATATCAGGCCCTTCGGGTCTGATGTGGATTTTAAGGAGAACCCCAAGCCAAAATCAGATTCTTAACAGACCCTTATCTGAGCATGCAGCCTGGCAGATCAGGAAAGGGTGGGGGGGGGGGGAGCGAGTGACACCCCCCTCCGCCCTGAACCATACCAGGCCACATGCCCTCAAACATGTCGATGGGAACAAGGGCCTCATCCCCATAACCATGGCCAGTGGTTGTGGGGGTCCTGTGGGCAGGGGGCTTATCGGAATCTGGAACCACTCTTTAACAAGGGGCCACCAGCTTCCAGTCCCTCCCATGTAAATGAGTATGGGGTAAGTAGTACCCCTACCCATTCACCAAAAAAGTGTCAAAAATTAATAAATACAGTTTGACCAAACCTTTATAAAAAAAACAAACTGTCCCTTGATGTAAATCCATAGTCAATCACACCATCCCCGAAATGATAAAATGCTACAGCCGACATGGAGACCGTCTGCCTACTGCAGGCTCCTCTGTTCGACAGTTCTTATATAGGGAAGGACAGGGCCACCTGTCGGTGTCACCTGGTGGCGTCTGTTATGGATTTTGGGGGGGGAACTCCACTAATTTTTTTTATTTTTGCGTGGGGTTTCCCCTTACAATCCATATCAGACCTGAGTGGGTGAGTTTAACATGCCTGCAAACTCCACACACCGAGCAAAATTTTCTGCGGCCACAGCACAAAGGTGGGCGGTCAGGGGGCAGTAAAAGTGCTCGTTTTACCATCCCTAGCCACCCGCGTGAAAGAAGCCTAAAAGTCCCTTCCCCAATATGAATATAAAGCAAGCAATAAAGCAAGTTTATCTAAAAGGAAAATTTGCGCTAGGTGTGACAAAAGAATATGTGACCGAAAATAAATTATTGAATTGAATGCCCTGCAGCTGAACACTATAACCCTGATAGGGGGCACAAAAACAAAATATGTATACAAAAGTGCAGCGCTGGAAGACTACCACAACAGTAGACAAATAAAATTTGTGATCACAAAAAAGATTAGTGCTAAATGTACCATGCACATGAATATGCCACTAATTATCAAAATAGAGGTTAGTGAGCAATGATCATAGATGAATAATAATAATACTGAATACAAATACCAATGTCTTAAAGACGTGCTTAATTATAATATAGTGTCCATAAAAAACATATGTGAATATTCTGCTGGGTAAATCCGTGACATCCACCATTGACAGAAACCTTCACCACAGAGAAAGTTGGAGGCTTACCAGACAGCCCTTGTAAGACAGCATATGATATCCTCCCCTTATGGATGTTGTCCTCCCTGTAGATGGTCCCTGCTTGTGAGCGCTGTGATAACTGTTTCCAGATCGAGCTTCAGCAAAGGTGGGGGGGGGGGAGAGGGGGAATCCCCTCTCAGCGATGGTAAAAGTCCAAAAGAAAGGGGAGGAAAAAAACTCCAATAGTGTAAAAAGTTTAACTTTTTATTAAGTTAAATCGCCAACAGGCATCCATAAGTAAAAAGTTCCTTGCAAGGAGTTTTAAAAACAGCTCCAATGAATCAGAAAAGTCCGCGCATGCGCAGTCCGTGCGTGCGTGTCTACCCTACGGCCGTTTCGTCAGAAATGACATCATCAGGGGCACGCCCACACGTCCGCGCATGCGCAATAAATACCCAAACGGCGGAACGAAAAGGATCAGCCATTGGTCACTGGAGCTAACAAAACAGCTGAAGTGACAGCCAAAGAAGAACGCTAATTGGTTCAAATGATACTTAGCCTGGTTTTAACACCTAGACCGCTTAGAACTATTATAGTGCCATCTTGTGGATAACTGCAGCAGTACAATTAATTTGTGATGCAGAAGAGCTTTTAAGGAGTTTCTAAAATAGTGCAAATGGCTGAAGGACAGTTCGTAACACCCTTTTAAGAAAAAACATTTATATTGCACTGAACCTTCAATTAGCAAACTTGCTTCCCACAATATGCTAAATCATATAGTGTGACATAAAACATTTTAAAATAACTGATCAAATCGAGAGAAACAATAATGGTTATAACAGTAAAAAATAAAATGAAAATGGAAAATATATAATAAAATCATGGAAAATAATTAATGTGTACCATATTCAATTTTCTTCTGGTCCATTTTTATCTTTAGAAGTCAAAATTAAAGACGAATAGAACGTAATAATTTCCCTTTTTAACCTTGCAATAAATGTCATTTAGATCCAAAATTGCTTGAAATTATATAAAGCCAAAAGGGATAGGTTATACAGCTCTGTTCCCCTAGGGTGTGTGGGGGACATCAAAAATGGAAGAAAAAAGGATATTCTTCATCCATTGTTAATAAAGCAATTGATGTCCCACTCCACATTCAAACCGTCAGGGACATGGCAGCCCAGCTTATATATCCAATTGGTCTCGCTTCTAGATATACTACGCTTACCATTGCTACCTCTCCAGTGTGGTATATATTTTTCGAGGGCGACAAACATAGTACCGGTAGGATCCCTGTTGTGTTTGAGATCATAATGTTTTGACACATTATGTTTGTCAAAACCCTTTCGAATATTGGTAAGGTGTTCCCCCAGTCGGACTTGCAACTTTCTAGTGGTGCGCCCGACGTATTCTAGACCGCAGGGACACCTTAACATGTACACTACGTGCTTCGTAGTGCAGGTGATGAAGGATTTTATTGGGTATGTAATACCAGTACGTGTTGATGTAAACTCAGTTAATCGCCTACCTTTAAAAGAGTTGATACTACAAATTTGGCATTTCCTACAAGGGAAAAATCCCTTTAGATCCCCAAAAAAAGAAGGTCTTGTAGGTGGATCTGGAACGTTAGGTGCTATGAAGTGCCTGAGATTTGATGCACCTCTAAAGAGTACGCAAGGGTTGTCACCCAATAGCGGCCCCAGAATTCTGTCATTTTTGATGACAGGCCAATGTCTTTTGATTATACGTTTGATGGCCCAATGCTGGCTGGAATAAGTGGTTAGAAAAGCCAGGCCAAAATCCTCCCTTTTATCCACTTGTGATGGTTTGTCCACTAAGAGAGTCTGACGATCCCTATTACCCACTTCTGTTATTAATGAGTCCAGCGACTGACCATCATAGCCTTTATTTAGAAATCTTAATTTAAGGACCTGAGCTTCTCTTTTGTACTCCCCCAGATCAGAGCAATTTCTCCTGAGTCGCAAGAATTGACCTTTCGGAACTGCTGATAGCCAGGAACGGTGATGGCAAGAGTCAAGTGGAATATATCCGTTCCTGTCTGTCTTTTTAAAAAAGGTTGATGTGGTAATCCTTCCATTATCTATACGAATTTCTAAGTCAAGAAAATGGATTTGAGTAGCATTGACCTCATGAGATAATATAATACCTCTATCATTATCATTTAAAAAGGACAGAAAAGTCATGACAGATTCGGTGTCCCCGTCCCATATAAAAAGGACATCGTCAATGAACCTTTTCCAAAAAATGAGTTCATTGCGTCTGTTATGCAGTACCACATCTTCTTCCCACTTGGCCATGAAAAGGTTGGCCATACTGGGAGCAAACTTTGCTCCCATGGCCACACCTTTCCTCTGCAGATAGTATGCTCCATTATGCCAAAAATAATTGTGTTTCATCGAAAAATCCAGTAGTTCGACCACGTATTTCTTTTGCGTGATCGAAATACTGGAGTCACGATGTAAGAAAAATTCCACCGCTTCATGACCTAGACGGTGAGAAATAGCCGTGTAAAGCGAAGCTACGTCCGCAGTTACTAATAGGTAGGTTGATTTCCACTCTAATTCACCTAGCAAATTGATGACATGCTTGGTGTCTTGCAAAAAGGAAGGGGTACCCATCACCAGTGGTTGTAAGTACTTGTCAATGTACTTCCCGACTCTGGACGTAACAGAGTCAATTCCACTGATGATGGGTCTCCCTGGAGGGTTAACCAAAGTTTTGTGTATCTTTGGCAAGATGTACATAACTGGCCTCCGTGGTGCCAAAGGTACCAAAAATTCCTTTTCTCTCCTATTTAGAATGCCCATATCATAGCCCTTCTGGGTGAGCGTTTTTAAATTCTGTTTAAATTTAGATGTGGGATCAGCCGGTAGAATGGAGTATGTTTCAGAATCCCCAAGGATTCTTGACAGCTCATTAGCATAGGCTTCCTTGTCCAAAACCACAATGGCACCACCCTTATCAGCAGGGCGGACTACTATATCCTTCCTGTTACAAAGAGACTCTATGCCTACAGCAATATCTCGCCTAGGCCGGGATGCTCTTGTATTCAAATTAGCTAGATCCTTAATAAGCAGATCTCGGAAGATGTTAACATTCGGGGCCAAATTACCCGGGGGGTTAAAAAGTGAGGCGTTAGCCAAGTTAGAGTGGACAATGGTGGAAGTTTCCCTCATTTCCTGTCTGGTAGGATTACTCATAACATACCTTTTAATATTTAACTTCCGCGTAAATTTGTGTATGTCTATGAATGTTTGGAACTTGTTAAGGTTCCGGGTGGGGGCATATTTTAGTCCTTTACTCAAGGTTAAGAGTTCCTCTTTTGATAGTTCCTTGTTGCTGAGATTGATGATACCGCTAATATCTAAATCCTTCTTCTTTTTGGAATGAAGTTGCCTCCCCCCTCTGCTCCCTCTCTTCCGTCTCCATTTCTTTTTTGGGGTCCCCTGTTGACCCTCTGAAAATCCCGTTGATTCTGGGACAAATGAGGCCCATCATAAATAACCTCTGTTCTTGAGTCAAGAGCTTCATTGTCTCTAGATAATGGAATGAACCTATTCCTAGTGACCACACCATATTGGTTCCGTGTATCATTATTTCTCCTGGAGTCGTGTGCATTAGTGTGATTGGGACATGTGTGTTGCACCGCCCTGTGTCTCCAAGGTGATGATACTTGATGTGGAGGACGGGGGAAGGAACCCCTGCCTCCACCTCTTATTTTAGAGCGCTCACGTCTTGGCTGTCTGCCATTATCACCCCTAGGGGTTAATAGGGGGGATAGGGGAGAGGTGTGATACACACCTCCACCTCTATTAACCACAGGGGCAGGAGGTTGATCCACTGGGATGGTAGCCGATGAAGGTTCGGGAGGGGGAGTGACCTGCCATCTAAAAACCACATTGTCACTGTAGTCCTTTACATCCCTATTATATTTCCTTTTCTTTTTTATTTTTTGTTCCAATTCCTCTTTAATCAGAATGCTTTTTAGAGCTTCCGATTTTTGCATGTATTCTGTCTCGCCCTTAAAGGGTGTCAGCTTGCTTTTAATATTATTAATTTCAGAATCTAATGTGATCAACTTGCGTTTCTTTTTTGCTATTAAAAATTGCAGGAAGTTTACACCCGCTTCATTAAAATATTTAAACCATTCAGGTAACTCACTATCTTCCTTTTGAGGATTAACGTCCCATCGGAGACTCCGGGGGACCATATTTAATCTAACATATTCCTCTAAATATGCTATATCCCATCTGGTGTGAACCTCAGTGATGGTTAGATTCTTTAATTTCAAAAAACAACCACCCAGGTCATCCCTGGGGTCATCCCTGCCATCAAAAACACCCTCTGTGTTAGTAACAGTCTGAGATCTATAGTTACGTCCAGAGTCGGGAAGTACATTGACAAGTACTTACAACCACTGGTGATGGGTACCCCTTCCTTTTTGCAAGACACCAAGCATGTCATCAATTTGCTAGGTGAATTAGAGTGGAAATCAACCTACCTATTAGTAACTGCGGACGTAGCTTCGCTTTACACGGCTATTTCTCACCGTCTAGGTCATGAAGCGGTGGAATTTTTCTTACATCGTGACTCCAGTATTTCGATCACGCAAAAGAAATACGTGGTCGAACTACTGGATTTTTCGATGAAACACAATTATTTTTGGCATAATGGAGCATACTATCTGCAGAGGAAAGGTGTGGCCATGGGAGCAAAGTTTGCTCCCAGTATGGCCAACCTTTTCATGGCCAAGTGGGAAGAAGATGTGGTACTGCATAACAGACGCAATGAACTCATTTTTTGGAAAAGGTTCATTGACGATGTCCTTTTTATATGGGACGGGGACACCGAATCTGTCATGACTTTTCTGTCCTTTTTAAATGATAATGATAGAGGTATTATATTATCTCATGAGGTCAATGCTACTCAAATCCATTTTCTTGACTTAGAAATTCGTATAGATAATGGAAGGATTACCACATCAACCTTTTTTAAAAAGACAGACAGGAACGGATATATTCCACTTGACTCTTGCCATCACCGTTCCTGGCTATCAGCAGTTCCGAAAGGTCAATTCTTGCGACTCAGGAGAAATTGCTCTGATCTGGGGGAGTACAAAAGAGAAGCTCAGGTCCTTAAATTAAGATTTCTAAATAAAGGCTATGATGGTCAGTCGCTGGACTCATTAATAACAGAAGTGGGTAATAGGGATCGTCAGACTCTCTTAGTGGACAAACCATCACAAGTGGATAAAAGGGAGGATTTTGGCCTGGCTTTTCTAACCACTTATTCCAGCCAGCATTGGGCCATCAAACGTATAATCAAAAGACATTGGCCTGTCATCAAAAATGACAGAATTCTGGGGCCGCTATTGGGTGACAACCCTTGCGTACTCTTTAGAGGTGCATCAAATCTCAGGCACTTCATAGCACCTAACGTTCCAGATCCACATCCTTTAAGGGCGAGACAGAATACATGCAAAAATCGGAAGCTCTAAAAAGCATTCTGATTAAAGAGGAATTGGAACAAAAAATAAAAAAGAAAAGGAAATATAATAGGGATGTAAAGGACTACAGTGACAATGTGGTTTTTAGATGGCAGGTCACTCCCCCTCCCGAACCTTCATCGGCTACCATCCCAGTGGATCAACCTCCTGCCCCTGTGGTTAATAGAGGTGGAGGTGTGTATCACACCTCTCCCCTATCCCCCCTATTAACCCCTAGGGGTGATAATGGCAGACAGCCAAGACGTGAGCGCTCTAAAATAAGAGGTGGAGGCAGGGGTTCCTTCCCCCGTCCTCCACATCAAGTATCATCACCTTGGAGACACAGGGCGGTGCAACACACATGTCCCAATCACACTAATGCACACGACTCCAGGAGAAATAATGATACACGGAACCAATATGGTGTGGTCACTAGGAATAGGTTCATTCCATTATCTAGAGACAATGAAGCTCTTGACTCAAGAACAGAGGTTATTTATGATGGGCCTCATTTGTCCCAGAATCAACGGGATTTTCAGAGGGTCAACAGGGGACCCCAAAAAAGAAATGGAGACGGAAGAGAGGGAGCAGAGGGGGGAGGCAACTTCATTCCAAAAAGAAGAAGGATTTAGATATTAGCGGTATCATCAATCTCAGCAACAAGGAACTATCAAAAGAGGAACTCTTAACCTTGAGTAAAGGACTAAAATATGCCCCCACCCGGAACCTTAACAAGTTCCAAACATTCATAGACATACACAAATTTACGCGGAAGTTAAATATTAAAAGGTATGTTATGAGTAATCCTACCAGACAGGAAATGAGGGAAACTTCCACCATTGTCCACTCTAACTTGGCTAACGCCTCACTTTTTAACCCCCCGGGTAATTTGGCCCCGAATGTTAACATCTTCCGAGATCTGCTTATTAAGGATCTAGCTAATTTGAATACAAGAGCATCCCGGCCTAGGCGAGATATTGCTGTAGGCATAGAGTCTCTTTGTAACAGGAAGGATATAGTAGTCCGCCCTGCTGATAAGGGTGGTGCCATTGTGGTTTTGGACAAGGAAGCCTATGCTAATGAGCTGTCAAGAATCCTTGGGGATTCTGAAACATACTCCATTCTACCGGCTGATCCCACATCTAAATTTAAACAGAATTTAAAAACGCTCACCCAGAAGGGCTATGATATGGGCATTCTAAATAGGAGAGAAAAGGAATTTTTGGTACCTTTGGCACCACGGAGGCCAGTTATGTACATCTTGCCAAAGATACACAAAACTTTGGTTAACCCTCCAGGGAGACCCATCATCAGTGGAATTGACTCTGTTACGTCCAGAGTCGGGAAGTACATTGACAAGTACTTACAACCACTGGTGATGGGTACCCCTTCCTTTTTGCAAGACACCAAGCATGTCATCAATTTGCTAGGTGAATTAGAGTGGAAATCAACCTACCTATTAGTAACTGCGGACGTAGCTTCGCTTTACACGGCTATTTCTCACCGTCTAGGTCATGAAGCGGTGGAATTTTTCTTACATCGTGACTCCAGTATTTCGATCACGCAAAAGAAATACGTGGTCGAACTACTGGATTTTTCGATGAAACACAATTATTTTTGGCATAATGGAGCATACTATCTGCAGAGGAAAGGTGTGGCCATGGGAGCAAAGTTTGCTCCCAGTATGGCCAACCTTTTCATGGCCAAGTGGGAAGAAGATGTGGTACTGCATAACAGACGCAATGAACTCATTTTTTGGAAAAGGTTCATTGACGATGTCCTTTTTATATGGGACGGGGACACCGAATCTGTCATGACTTTTCTGTCCTTTTTAAATGATAATGATAGAGGTATTATATTATCTCATGAGGTCAATGCTACTCAAATCCATTTTCTTGACTTAGAAATTCGTATAGATAATGGAAGGATTACCACATCAACCTTTTTTAAAAAGACAGACAGGAACGGATATATTCCACTTGACTCTTGCCATCACCGTTCCTGGCTATCAGCAGTTCCGAAAGGTCAATTCTTGCGACTCAGGAGAAATTGCTCTGATCTGGGGGAGTACAAAAGAGAAGCTCAGGTCCTTAAATTAAGATTTCTAAATAAAGGCTATGATGGTCAGTCGCTGGACTCATTAATAACAGAAGTGGGTAATAGGGATCGTCAGACTCTCTTAGTGGACAAACCATCACAAGTGGATAAAAGGGAGGATTTTGGCCTGGCTTTTCTAACCACTTATTCCAGCCAGCATTGGGCCATCAAACGTATAATCAAAAGACATTGGCCTGTCATCAAAAATGACAGAATTCTGGGGCCGCTATTGGGTGACAACCCTTGCGTACTCTTTAGAGGTGCATCAAATCTCAGGCACTTCATAGCACCTAACGTTCCAGATCCACCTACAAGACCTTCTTTTTTTGGGGATCTAAAGGGATTTTTCCCTTGTAGGAAATGCCAAATTTGTAGTATCAACTCTTTTAAAGGTAGGCGATTAACTGAGTTTACATCAACACGTACTGGTATTACATACCCAATAAAATCCTTCATCACCTGCACTACGAAGCACGTAGTGTACATGTTAAGGTGTCCCTGCGGTCTAGAATACGTCGGGCGCACCACTAGAAAGTTGCAAGTCCGACTGGGGGAACACCTTACCAATATTCGAAAGGGTTTTGACAAACATAATGTGTCAAAACATTATGATCTCAAACACAACAGGGATCCTACCGGTACTATGTTTGTCGCCCTCGAAAAATATATACCACACTGGAGAGGTAGCAATGGTAAGCGTAGTATATCTAGAAGCGAGACCAATTGGATATATAAGCTGGGCTGCCATGTCCCTGACGGTTTGAATGTGGAGTGGGACATCAATTGCTTTATTAACAATGGATGAAGAATATCCTTTTTTCTTCCATTTTTGATGTCCCCCACACACCCTAGGGGAACAGAGCTGTATAACCTATCCCTTTTGGCTTTATATAATTTCAAGCAATTTTGGATCTAAATGACATTTATTGCAAGGTTAAAAAGGGAAATTATTACGTTCTATTCGTCTTTAATTTTGACTTCTAAAGATAAAAATGGACCAGAAGAAAATTGAATATGGTACACATTAATTATTTTCCATGATTTTATTATATATTTTCCATTTTCATTTTATTTTTTACTGTTATAACCATTATTGTTTCTCTCGATTTGATCAGTTATTTTAAAATGTTTTATGTCACACTATATGATTTAGCATATTGTGGGAAGCAAGTTTGCTAATTGAAGGTTCAGTGCAATATAAATGTTTTTTCTTAAAAGGGTGTTACGAACTGTCCTTCAGCCATTTGCACTATTTTAGAAACTCCTTAAAAGCTCTTCTGCATCACAAATTAATTGTACTGCTGCAGTTATCCACAAGATGGCACTATAATAGTTCTAAGCGGTCTAGGTGTTAAAACCAGGCTAAGTATCATTTGAACCAATTAGCGTTCTTCTTTGGCTGTCACTTCAGCTGTTTTGTTAGCTCCAGTGACCAATGGCTGATCCTTTTCGTTCCGCCGTTTGGGTATTTATTGCGCATGCGCGGACGTGTGGGCGTGCCCCTGATGATGTCATTTCTGACGAAACGGCCGTAGGGTAGACACGCACGCACGGACTGCGCATGCGCGGACTTTTCTGATTCATTGGAGCTGTTTTTAAAACTCCTTGCAAGGAACTTTTTACTTATGGATGCCTGTTGGCGATTTAACTTAATAAAAAGTTAAACTTTTTACACTATTGGAGTTTTTTTCCTCCCCTTTCTTTTGGACTTTTACCATCGCTGAGAGGGGATTCCCCCTCTCCCCCCCCCCCACCTTTGCTGAAGCTCGATCTGGAAACAGTTATCACAGCGCTCACAAGCAGGGACCATCTACAGGGAGGACAACATCCATAAGGGGAGGATATCATATGCTGTCTTACAAGGGCTGTCTGGTAAGCCTCCAACTTTCTCTGTGGTGAAGGTTTCTGTCAATGGTGGATGTCACGGATTTACCCAGCAGAATATTCACATATGTTTTTTATGGACACTATATTATAATTAAGCACGTCTTTAAGACATTGGTATTTGTATTCAGTATTATTATTATTCATCTATGATCATTGCTCACTAACCTCTATTTTGATAATTAGTGGCATATTCATGTGCATGGTACATTTAGCACTAATCTTTTTTGTGATCACAAATTTTATTTGTCTACTGTTGTGGTAGTCTTCCAGCGCTGCACTTTTGTATACATACAATAAAGCAAGTTACCTGGAAGGAAATGAATAGGACGTTCCATTCTTCCTCCCACATTTGTTCTATGGACGACATAGCTACAACTGTAGCGATCAGAACAGCAGCAAGGAAAGCCTGAAAAAAACAGAAGAAAAACTTTTAGGCCGGGTTCACACTGGTGCGATGCCGGACATCGCATGTAATTCACACCGCATTGCTGTGCGGATCACATGCGATGTCTGTGTGATGTGAAATCAGCCAAACTGCATAGCTGAATTCACATCGCAATCGGACCAAACTTGTGCAGAACCCTTTTTTTGTCTGCACCAGAATCGGATCGCATGGGTGGTCACATCCATTCCTGTCTGCATTCACAGTTCGCACTGCGATCTGCAAACCGATCTGGGGGGTGTCATCAACTTTGTTTTGACATCCGCAGCGGTTCGGATATGGCAGTGTGAACCGAGCCTAAAAGGAGTTAGTCCACCTAAACAAGACATTTTAATCATAGCCTGGAGGGTGCCTGGGCTTCTTAAGACTATTCCACAGTCCTATGTTTTAGGTGCGGAGAGTTTTAGGCTCATTTTTGGTGTGTTAATATTCATTCCTATGAAAAGGTGAGTTTTGCTCCCCAAAACATCTAGTGATAAAAACCTGACGCCCTAACCTTTCTACGCTGGGTACAAAAGCAAAAAGTTGGGATGGGATTTAAAGAATTTGAAACTTTCAATTTGTACTAAAAGTTCCACTTTAAGAAGAAAAATTGCAACTAAATGTTTCCATCACAAGCAATTTATCCATGTTGCATTCGACTATATGGCACTTGATGGTTAAAGTGTGCGGATCATCACACCTGTATGAGCTTGTTAGACATCTTATACCAAATCATGGCCTTGACCTTGTGGCTATAACAGCTTCTTCTCTTCTGGGAAGACTTTCCACAAGATTTTGGAGGGCGTCTGAAAATTTGTGCCCAGACAAAAGAACAATTGTGAGGTTGGATTCATCCCAAAGATGTTCAGAAGGTTTGAGATAAGGGTTCTGTACAGGGACACTCAAGTTCCTCCACACCAAACACATCAACCATGTATTTATGGAGCTGGCTTTGTGCACAGGGGAACAGTCATGATGGAACAGAAATAACCTTCCCCAAACTGCAATAGTATGAAATGGCTTTGTATGCTGTAGCATTAACAGAACCCTTCTCTAGAAACTCTAGAACTCAATCACTTTGGCTACATAGTGCATCAATAGAAAAATTACAATTCCCTCCAGGCCTATGTAGTCACCTTGTGAAGCCAGTGTATGTTCATTTGCTGTCCCACAGCGATGTGGCATAGTGCTAATATCTGCAAAAAAATACAATTAAATAAAAATAAATAGTGAGCGAATCAACAAATGGCAAGTTAATGCAGAACTGAAATCTGCTATAACCATAAAATAATCATTACACTAGATTACCATACACAATAATCCTCCTAATATGAAAGAAGAAAAACAAATACCGTATAGTTCAAGCTGAGCATATAATGAATAAGCATATACAGGCAGTTGAAGTTACATGCAGCTCTTTACTAATCTTTCTATAAAAGGCTGATCTTATCTTTCTCATCTTATCTGCCCTGCTGGCCAGTGGGCCTCCGGCGGCACGCATGCCCACAACATAGAGTTCCCAAGCCGACGCACAAGGACGGCGATTTGCGGGAATGAGCCGACCTGCCGCAGTACAATGATGGCGGCTGGTCGGCAAGTGGTTAAAGCAGAAGTAAACCCATCAATTTAACAGTTTCAAAAAATATAGATTTCCGGAATGCCAGCGGTCACATTGGATGTGCTCTTAACCAAACCATCCAATGGCCGGTGTCATAACTGATCATACATGCAGGAGCATGGCAGTTAAAGTTCAAACAGAGGCCAAGATGGCAGCTTCTTGGCTGAAAATAATAAGACTTGGTTCACACAGGGGCAACTTGTCAGGCGCCTGACAAGTCGCGTTCCTTTCTGTACAATGGAACCATTCTAATAGGAATGACTCAAGTCGCTCTGACTTAGAAAAAGGTTCCTGTACTACTTCGGGACGACTTCAGGGCGACTTGCATTGAATTCTATACAGAAGTCATTTTGCAAGCCGCCGATGAAGTCTTGTACAGATCGCCTAAGGCAGTCGCATTGCAAGTCGTGCTGCCCCTGTGTGAACCAGCTCTAAGAGCCCTTTCACACCGAGCCGCCCATAGCGTCGGCGGTAAAACGCCGCTATTTTTAGCGGCGTTTTACCGTTGGATTAGCATCGCATTTCGGCCGCTAGCAGGGCGCTTTTATCCCCCACTAGCGGCCGAGAAAGCGTTAAAACCGCCCGCAATGCACCACAATAGCGGTGTTTTGCCGGCGGTATCCCAGCGCCGCCCCATTGATTTCAATGGGGAGCAGCGGTGGAGGAGCGGTAAACACACCGCTCCGTCACCGCTCCAAAGAAGCTGCTGGCAGGACTTTTCCTGGCGTCCTGCCAGCGCAGCGCTCCAGTGTGAAAGCCCTCGGGCTTTCACACTGGAGACAATGCAGCAGCTGTTTGAGGGTGGTTGCAGGCGCTATTTTTAACGCTATAGCGCCTGCAAAACGCCCTCGGTGTGAAAGGGGTCTAAGGGTAGAATGAAGTAAAATCAATACGTTTTATTCAGAAGATGATAAAAGTGATCACAATCACAGGGTACAAAATTAAGAACAAGTCAAAATAACCATACAGACATAGATCCAGTACCCTATAGCTTAATCTGGAACCCAGCGTTAGGGTTGGAGACCAGAGGTAGTGTTCCCAGGAAAGTTCTCAACATGTTTCGGGAATATATAGAAATTCCTTCTTCATGGAAGGGTAAGAGCAAGGTATAATGGTTTAAGGGTGAAATAATAAACATATAAGTATATGCACAAATACACAGAGTGGACAGTTAATACCATTACAGATAAACTTTACAGTATGATAGCAAATATTACATACTCACGATATATGGCTGTGTCAAGGAAGTGGTTTCTCGGATGTGTCCCATCGGATTGTGCCCACAGATGGATCAACAGGTGAGAGGGAAAGGGTATCCCATACAGCAGAGGAGTGGGCGAGGTGGATGCCAGATGGAAGGTGACCAACACTGTGTCAGTTGGTGCTCACAAGGATAACATATATGGAGCAACTCCTAATGTAATAAAGGTGTTTATAGAAAAACGATGAGTGTAAGATGTATGCATGAGTGTTTATGTGTATTATAGCAGCAATGGGGATAGGGAAGGAGACGGGAGAAAGAAAGGAATAAGAGGGAAGCAGGAGGAGGGGGGGGGAGTCTGCAATGTTGGTCACCTTCCATCTGGAATACACCTCGCCCACTTTTCTGGTGTATGGCATGTGGAATACACCTCTCACTGTTATTCCATCCGTGGGTGCAATCCGGTGGGGCACATCCGAGAGACAACCATTATCTTCCTTGACATAGCCATATATCGGGCATGTGTAATATTTTCTATCATACTGTATAGTTTATCTGTAATGGTATTAACTGTCCACTTTATTTGTGCATATACTTATATGTTTATTACACCCTTAGACCATTATACCTTTGCTCTCGCCCTCCCCGGAAGAAGGAATTTCTATACTATTACAAAACATGTTGGGAACTTTCCTGGGAACACCACCTCTGGTCTGATCTCCAAGCCCATGAGACCAACCCTGGGTTTCAGATTATGAGCTATAGGGTACCGGATCTGTATGGTTATTTCGACTTGTTCTTAATTTTATACTCTGATTGTGATCACCTTTTTATCATGTCTGAAAAAAAACTTATTGATTTTACTTCACTGTACTCTTACTACTATGGCTACTGCCTTTAAAGTCCAGTTGGGGCCCTATTCCCTGTTTAATATTTGTATCTAGGGATGTGGCAGTCAGCCTTTGGACTTTTACAACACTGCGCTATTTACATTTATACATCAGTATTGTGTGCAAGTACCCTAAATGTAAACCTGTTTTGGATGCACAAAATATCCACTATCTGTATCTACTGACTTCAAAGTTCCAATAACACTTTTACCAATGAGAAGCCAGCGGTTGAGGCTTGTAGCCAGGTTATTCAAGAACCAGAAAACAGTTTTTTTCTTTTTTTTTTTAAACATTGACCTTTAAATAATCTTCCCAGGGCCCGAGCCTGCACTAGCAGAGCTTTAAGCTGATGCAATCTCCCTATATGATCCCTCCATTATCCCATGAATATTTAAAAGCCTGTTGATGGATCACAGTAATAAAAAAAAACGCGTTTAGAGAATGTTTAATCCCAGCCCACCATAAAGCTCTAGGAGCAAATAAAGCGGCATAATTACAGCAGTACGTTTGTTAAATGTTGGGAGCATACAAACCACATAACATTAAGAGGACACAAAGGTGACCGAGGCAAATGAGAACAAATGTAATTAAGAATAAACTAGCGTTTTCAAAGGGAAGCCGGCAATTATCAACAAAGCCGCTCTGTCATTTAGCACGGCCTTTCCTTTCCCAACTTCAGCCATTGAGTACATTTTGTACCCTGTTGCTCTTAGGCCTAATTCCCTCTCTAAACGCCAAGCCTGAAGAACATGGTGAAGAATAACCTAACAATAGATTTTTTTTGACCAGGCCATTTTTTGAAATACGGCACTTCCTTAAAACTGACAATTGCATGGTCGTGCGACACTGTACCCAAATAAAATTTATGTTATTCCCCCCCCCCAATAGAGCTTTCTTTTGGTGGTATTTGTTCACCACTGTGGGTTTTTCTTGGGCCAGAAATAAAAAAAGACCAACACTTATGAAGAAAAAAAATAAATAAAATTATACATATTCTTTATTTTCTGCTATTAAACATATCCAATAAAAAACAATTTAAAAAAAAAATCAAATTTCTTCATCAATTTAGGCCAGTATGTATTCTGCTACATATTTTTGGTAAAAAAAAAAAAATTAAATAAGCCTATACTGGTCTGCGCGAACGTTAGAGCGCCTACAAACTAAAAATCATCTACAAGATAAAAATATGTACGTCACTGTACTGACACTGCCTGGGAAGGGGTTAAACATTTAGGGTGATCAAAGTGTTAACTGTGTGCCTAGCCAGTGTTTTTGTGTACTTTGTTAGGTGCTTTTACTGGGGGAGAGATGGATTTTATTCACTGCTTTGCAGGAACACAAGATCCATCCCTTTTCCCGTCAGAAAGGAGATCTGCCTTTTTTTACATAGGCAGATCTAAACTCTGTGCGATTTGGCGACGATTGGCAGGTGCAGATTTTATTGAGATTTTATGTGATAGACCAACACAAAGTGGCACATAATTGTGAAGTGGAAGGAAAATCATAATTGTTTTTTATTTTTTTTTTACAAATATCTGAAAAGTGTGGCGTACATTTGTATTCAGTCCTTTAGGCCAGGTTCACACTGGTCGATGGCGTCACAAGGGGATGTCGGCGTCTGGTGATATCACCAGGTAGCCCCACTCTCATTTATTTAGTGGCGGCGGAGCGAGGTTGACGATGGATCTACACCGGGGGACAAGGTTTTTATTTTTTTTTAATAAAGGACTTGTATGTGTGAATGAGTAGGGGTACAATGTAGATGTTGAGCACCTCCCCATGTTGAGGGCATGTGGCCTGGTATGGTTCCAGGGGAAGGGGGGAGGGTGGGTGCTCGCTCAACCCCCCTTTTCCTGGCCTGCATGCTCGGATAAGAGTCTGTTATTGATTTTTTTTTTTGGGGGGGGGGGGGGGCGACACCACGCCATTTTTTGGTTTGGTGTGGTTTTTTTCTTTAACCACTTTAGCCCCGGAAGAATTGGCTGCTTAATGACCAGGCCATTTTTTGTGTTTCGGCACTGTCGTTTTAAGTGACAACTGCCCGGTCGTGCGACGCTATACCCAAACAAAATTGATGTCCTTTTTTTTCCCCTACAAATAAAGCTTTCTTTTGGTGGTATTTGATCACCTCTGTGGTTTTGATTTTTTGCGCTACAAACAAAAGAAGAGCGACAAATTTGAAAAAAAAAAAATACACAATATCTTTTGCTTTTTGCTATAATAAATATCCCAATTTTTTTAAAAAACAAATTTTATCCCCTGTTTAGGCCAATATGTATTCCTCTACAAAAAAAAAAAAAAAAAAAAAAATAAAAAAAAAAAAAATAAAAAATAAAAAAAATCGCAAAAAGTTATAGCGTCTACAAAATAGGGGATAGATTTTTGGCATTTATTATTATTATTTTATTTTTTTTACTAGTAATGACGGCGATCAGCGATTTTCATCAGGACTGCGATATTGCGGTGGACAAATCTGACACCCGACACATTTTTGGGACCAGTGACATCTATACAGCGATCAGTGCTATAAAAATGCACCGATTACTGTATAAATGACACTGGCAGGGAAGGAGTTAACACTAGGGGGCGATCAAGGGGTTAACGGTGTTCCCTAGGTGTGTTCTAACTGTAGGGGGGATGGGACTGACTAGGGGAAGAGAGATCGGTGTTCATACTTAGTATGAACACACAATCTGCCTCCTTTCCCCTGAGAGAATCAGGTTTTTTGTGTTTACACACACATTCCCGTTCTCGATCTGTAACGAGCAAACGCGGGTGCCCGGCAGTCACCGCGCCCGCCGGGCACCCACATCGGCTCCAGGGACATGCTACGGGCGTGCGCAACGTCGGAGGAGTCTTAAAGAGCCAACGTACAGCTACCATGGCTCGTGCAGGGGAGCCAACCTGCCGCAGTATAACTGCGGCAGCTGGTCCGGAAGCAGTTAAAATCCGTACCAGGCCCGAAAGGATTGGGGGGGGGGGGCACCATGCTGTTTTTTCTCAATTTCTTATTTCCGGCAATTGTCTAGTTTACATTCAGCTGTCAGTGGGGAACCCCGCTGACAGCTAATGAGTCATCCATTGTTAAGAACCAGTTTCACTGGCTGTTAAGGATGCCGATCCTTAGCAAAAATGCTACTTCTCCTAAACCCTTTTGAAAACGCTCCTAAATACTGCAAAAACGCTGGCGAAAAACACTAACCCAGCATTTTTTCAGCAGTTTGAGTGTCTAGTGTGCATGGAGCCTTAAATGAAAAGGGTGTTGCACCATTAGAAGTTTCCCCTTTTCTATGGTTTTTTCGAACTATTTTCATTGCTTCGGAATAAGGATTAAGGCTGTAGCCACACTGACCATACAAGCGCATATTGATCTCTTTATGCTGTGAGGTTCTACAATCTGGCGAGTTTTCACCCGTAAGCTTCGGTGATGGTCCTTTTATAGTAATTATACCCAGTTTCCCCGAAAATAAGACCTAGCGTGATTGTCGGTGATGGCTGCAATATAAGCCCTACCCCCCAAATAAGCCCTACACTGTTTCCCCGAAAATAAGCCCTAACCAGAAAATAAGACCTACAAGGACTTTAACTAGGGCTTATATTGCAGCCATCACCAACAAATCGCGCTAGGTCTTATTTTCGGGGAAACAGGGTAGTAAGAACTAGGTCTTAATATTGGAGATTTTTTCCCCTTTTTTGATTATAAACAGTGGAAGGTCTAATCTATTCTACCACTGCAATTTTTTCTTAATGTTTGAGCCAAGAACTACACATATTGCCCTTCCTTCAAGCTGTCTAAAAACGTATAATATTGTGGACGGCATACAATTAAAATACCTTCTTACAGTACACAGAACAAAGAGGTTGGTAAATATTCAAATAGATTGACCAGAGGAACTGGATGCCACATGCAGAGTAACAATGGCAGATCTGATTTAAAATGGCAATCTACTTTTTGTACACCTGAACCCGTAGGACAATATTTCTCAACTCATGTCCTCAAGTACCCACAACAGGTCATGTTTTCAGGATTTCCCTCAGATGAAACGGGTGTGGTAATTACTAAAGGCAGTGAAACTCATCAAACCACCTGTGAAAAATAACTTGGACTGGAGTTGAGAAACACTGCTGTAGGACACGCCTAGTCTCCAGTCACAGTGCCCCACAGAGCCCCCCAGACCCCATTCTGTATGAAGTGACTTACCAAGAGTGCTGTAATATAAGTAAATCCCGCAGCAGTAGTGACAAGGATTGGAATGGACCAGTCATCCCAGCGTCCTGTTCTATTATATAAAAACCTGTAAAACAAGATGATTAAATTTAATAAACATTTTTAAATGTTTGCAGGTGCATTTTGTGTATGAAGGCTTTTTAGAAACAGTGAGGGGGGAAAAGTATTGGACCCCCTGCTGATTTTGTATGTTTGCCCACTGACCAAGAAATGATCAGTCTATCATTTTAATGGTAGCTTTATTTTAACAGTGAGAGACAGAACAAAAATATCCACGCATTTCAAAAAAGTTATAAATTGATTTGCATGTTAGTGAGTGAAATAAGTGTTTGACCCCTTTGCAAAACATGACTTGGTACTTTGGTGGTAAAACAATCACAGAGGTCAGATGTTTCTTGTAGTTGGCAACCAGGTTTACACACATCTCAGGAGGGATTTTGTCCCACTCCTCTTTACAGATCCTCTCCAAGTCATTAAGGTTTTGAGGCTGATGTTTGGTAATTCAAATCTTTAGCTCCCTCCACATATTTTCTATGGGATTAAGGTCTGGAGACTGGCTAGGCCACTCCAGGACCTTAATGTGCTTCTTCTTGAGCCACTTCAGGACCTTAATATGCTTCTTCTTGAGCCACTCCTTTGTTGCATTGGCTGTGTGTTTTGGGTCATTGTCATGCTGAAATACCCATCCACAACCCAATTTTCAATGCCCTGGATGAGGGAATGAGGTTCTCACCCAAGATTTGACAGTGCATGGCCCCGCCTATCGTCCCTTTGATGCAGTGAAGTTGTCCTGTCCCTTAGCAGAAAAACACCCCCAAAGCATAATGTTTCCACCTCCACGTTTGACGGCGGGGATGGTGTTCTTGGGGTCATAGGCATCATTCCTCCTCCACCAAACACGGCGATTTGATGCCAAAGAGCTAGATTTTGGTCTCATCTGACCACAACACTTTCACCCGGTTCTCCTCTGAATCATTCAGATATTCATTAGCAAACTTCAGACGGGCCTGTACATGTGCTTTCTTGAGCAGGGGGACCTTGCGGGCGCTGCAGGATTTCAGGGCGTAGTGTGTTACCAATCGTTTTCTTGGTGACTTTAGTCCCAGCTGCCTTAAGATCAACAAGATTCTCCCATGTAGTTCTGGGCTGATTCCTCCCCTGTTCTCATGATCATTGAAACTCCACAAGAATGGCAGTTATTTTGTGTTTCTTCCATTTGTAAATAATCGCACCAACTGTTGTCACCCTCTCACCAAGCTGCTTGGCGATGGTCTTGTAGCCTATTCCAGCCGTGTGTAGGTCTACAATCTTGTCCTATGTAGGTCTACAAACTTGTCTTGTCCAATCTTGTTCTCCTTGGACAGCTCTTTGGTCTTGGCCATGGTGGAGAGATTGGAATCTGATTGCTTCTGTGGACAGATGCCTTTTATACAGGTAACAAGCAGATATTAGGAGCACTCCCTTTAAGAGTGTGCTCCTAATCTCAGCTCGTTATCTGTATAGAAGACACCTGGGAGGCAAAAATATTGCACATTGATAGGGGATCAAATACTTATTTCACCCATAAAAATCCAAATCAATTTATAACCGTTTTGAAATGCGTTTTTCTGGATATTTTTGTTATTCTGTCTCTCACGGTTAAAATAAACCTACCATTAAAATTATAGATTGATAATTTGTCAGTGGGCAAATGTACAAAATCAGAAGGGGAGCAAATACATTTTCCTCGCACTGTAAATCCACAGCACAGTTTACAAAAATTAGTGGGCTTTCTAATAAGAAAGCAGTATCAAAAAAGGGGAATGGGATATGGGAAAAGACATGGACCTTTGGGCCAGAGTGTCAACTGACCAGGTCAATGGTAGGAGTTCTGACTCATCCAAAGTGAGGATGGAGTTCACCAATGAGGACCAATATGGATTCAGAACAGGCAGGGGGTGAAGAAAGATATCCTCAAAAAAGAGGGGCCGTACCTTCAAGAAGAGAGGTGGGAACATGCAGCGGAGTACTCCTAGGATAAGCTTTAGGCCCCTTTCACACATGCGGACCGTATGTCCGTATTTCATCCATCCGTTTTCGAATGAAATACGGACATACATGCATCCCTATGGGATAGCGGGTGTCAGCGGATGTACATCCGCTAACACCCGATGTTGTCCGGCTCCGCTCCCCGATTCTGCGGACGGAAGAAAATCCTATTTTTCTATCTGTCTGCAGAGCGGATCGGATGAACACGGACAGACGGTCCGTGTTCCTCCGATCCCCCATAGGGGAGAGCGGAGATCTGACAGGGCGGTCCCTGCACAGTGTGCGGGTCCCGCCCTGTCATCTGCCTGCTCAGCTGGGGAAAACGGAGCGATCCCCGCTGAGCAGCAGATAAACACGGGGCGGATCAACACAGATCCGTCCCGTGTGAAAGGGGCCTTACTGAAAATTTGCACACAAAGACAATTTGTAAACATTCACAAAAGATGGCAAAAAAAGTTTAAAACTACAACGTTGACCTTCTAAAAACACACTCCCGGGATACCAGCCATGCCACTTCCATCCATACAAGACACTAAACAGGTTAGTAAAGATGACACATGTAAAAAGGGGGTTTAGAGGAGTCCTGGGAAACCTACGAGGCACTTGCAGCTACATGCTATGTGCCTGCCTTTAGGACATCCAGGCCCAAGGTATACCCTGTGTCTCCAGTATTGGTAAAATCTATACCAAATCTGCAATCGTGTACATCTTTTCTTGACAGTGTAAAAACTTAACGGATGACACCTACAGACTGGTCTGAAGGGCTCCTGGGAAACCCACGGGGCACCTGCAACTGAATGCTAGGTGCCTACCTTGAGAACATTCAGGCCCCCTTATGCCCTGTGTCATCACTCAAGTGCAAAGGAGGGAGTCTATGGCGGACCAGCATACAAATACAGCAGTGGACGTTATATCCAAGTACTGAGTTCCTATGGTATTCACCAATTCAAAGCCACTGCTGTCTGCACAAACCCAACAAAGGGCAGTATAATAAGAGCTCAAAACCGAAATGGTGGGGATTCAATGTCAAGATGTATGGCATAGGTATGAATGATACAAGTGGTGATGGGACAATTCAAGTGTGGTCACTGGGTATAAAAGTGCAACAGGAAGAAAAGAACGGCTGCACACCACAGGAACATTTTAAGGATTTTATTCCAACAATACCAAATGACAGCCAACAAAGACAGAGTGTCCGAGCCCAGTAGGTGACGCGTACCTTTCACACTGACCTCAGTGCTTCTTCAAACATGGTTTGCACTCAGCGCATCTGGACTGTAGTGACTGCTCACCTGGAGCGGCGTCTTCCTTGTTTGAATTATTGTGCAACTCCAGACTATTCACATAGATTTGTGACACAATCGGTGATCACATCACTGCTAATGATACCCCAGTCTGTGGGAAGGCCCTCACTAAGATGCACAGGGCACCAACAATATTCCTCTTCAGCGAGGAGGTAGGACCTCACATGTAGTTGTCCACCATTTTCCGTGACGGGGGGCCTTCCTCCTGCAGCCACTTGTCACTGTTGCCCGCTGAAGTTGGTGCTCCAAGTCACTCGGGTTCCCCTGTTGCAAGCTTAGTGTACATCCATCTCTGGCTGGCCGCTCACTTCCGGTTTTGCTTCCGGTTTCCGCAACTTCCACTTCCTGTTTGTCGTGAATGGATATGGGCAATCAGGTGGTAGATTGCCTGGGCATGGTTGAATAAAGGGGAGTGCTTAGGGCGTTACAACGCGTTTCACCCACCTAGCACGTGTTTCAGCAGGGTGGGGTGACAAATTCCCTCCACTCTGTAGTCAGCGGTGCAATGTTGATTGTCTTTGGCAGATGTTCTGCGGGTTTGGTTGCTCTTCCCTGTCTTCTGGAAAACTGTGGCTGGTTCTGGAACATAGGCATGTAGGCAAATAGGCAAGGCAAATAGGCAAGGCAAATAGGCAAGGCAAATAGGCAGCATGAAGATTTATACGGTCTTACCCAAGATGGCCCAGGTGGTGGCTGGGACTGGGTATAGTCTGAATGGCAGAACAGCAGGGGTTTCCTGTAATGGGATGCCACCTGTTCAGGCTGAGGGGTGGCTACCCCCTACCCTGAGCCATCCTACTCCAAATTGTTGCTCGAGATCCCCAGCTAAGATTAGCTGGGGAGCCTATTTTCAAGTCATCTCCTGGAGCCAATCTGGAACTCTGCTCAAGAACCCTTTCGAAAGGAGTTAGAGGGTGTTAAGGAGTCTGGTTAACCTCCCTCTCACTGGAATATGTTCTGCAGTACTGGAAGGAGGCACTCAATAACCAAGGGACATTGTGAGTACTGATCTGACCTGGGGGTTTGTATGACTGTTAGCAGAGATCTGTTCTTTAGTAAAGAAACCAGTAGTCATTCTAAGTGGAGACTGCTCCAATAGGGTCTCATTCCTGGCTTAATTGTTTGACTGCAGCCTGGAACTATTTGAAGACGTGCAGCTATAGCAAAGAGTGTCCTCCTGCTTGTACACCGTTCTGAGTATCCCATACAACTTCCCTACATCCTATCCAAACCCCCTGCCCCCCACCCCCCCCAAAAAAAAAAATATATATATATATATATATATATATATATATATATATATATATATATATATATAAATATAAACACACATACATACATATATAAACACACACACTGCCTAGACTGATACTTCTGTCAGTGTGCCTGAACTGTGCTGTGTGTGCTGGCGGCAGCCACTGCACCTGTGAGGAGGAACCTAGGTCATCAACATCTGTGCTTGTGAAATACGATAACCAGTGGTCCCAATTAGACTCAATTAGACTAACGCTACACAAAATTAAATGATTTTTACACTTTAAAAACTATGCATATGTACAAGGTTTTCAAATGTTTAATATGGGGGGGGGGGGAGCCTTCCTCCTGCATCCACTTGTCACGGTTACCCGCTGATGTTGGTGCTGCAAGTCACTCGGGTTCCCTGTTGTACATCCATCTCCGGCTGGCCACTCACTTGCGGTTTCCGTAACTTTCACATCCTGTTTGTCATGAATGGATATGGGCAATCAGGTGGTAGATTACCTGGGCATGGTTGAATAAAGGGGAGTGTGTGGGGCGCTACACCAACGCGTTTCACCCACCAAGCACATGGGTTTCAGCAGGGTGGGGTGACAAATTCCCTCCATTCTGTAGTCAGTGGTGCAATGTATATTTGTATATAAACCTATACATACACAAAACACACACACCCCCCTAGAAACCTACCAATGTATATATATTACCAAAATAGGAGGATAGAGCTGATTTAGTCTCACTTTAATAAAACAGAGCACTGATAACAGAGCAGTTACTTCTATGCCCATTACAAGAGGTGTCCTGACGGCATCACCATGATGAGCTCTCCCACTTGACATACAGAGTCGCTGGGTATCCATCACTCAACTATTATGCAGCGTCTGAATATTAAAAAGGCCATCCATCTCATGGTTGCCCATCTGGAACGAACGCCATCTCCGGCTAGTAACATCTCTGACATGATTCTACATCTGATTCTAATAGGAGCGCCACAAACTCAATTACAGAATCGCTCGAAAGCAAGACCCAGACATTAGAAGGGAGCACGCTGACTTTCTGTCTCAGTTAAACCAGTTATAGATAAAGGCCCTTCACTGCTATATTTCCTATTTTTATGACTACATGGCAGATGATGAGCAGTCATGTGACCCATTCCAAGTGGCAGCTGATAAGGGATAATCTGGACCATTCTAAAAAGCTGCAGAAGACAGTGAGCAAGTTGTGAATAACATCCCCTTACCTGTTAGAAAATGTAAGGTCACTGACATTCTATTTATATACAGTGAACAGCTAACAGACGTAAAGCAGAACTCTAGCTTCAAGTCTCCCCCTTACTCTCCCACCTTCCCTGAGGCTCCCTGGGAAGTTTTTTGTGGACATCCTTGCAATAGAGCAGGGTTTCTCAACCAGGGTTCCTTCAGCAATTTCAGCCATTCAGATAAGTTCCCGCTGACACCATTGATCTTTTTAGCTACCTGTAAGGGAAGAATTCTTCCCAATGGCCACAAGTGTAAGGAGCTTTCTTCCCATCACACTAATGTATCATGAGCTTTAGAAAATTTTTTATATGGGGTTCCTTGAGATCGGAAAGTTATTTTAAGGGTTCTTCTGTATTGAAAAGGTTGGGGAAGTTTGCAGTAGACAGTCCTTTGTGTGTGCTACAAGGGAACCTTCTATCATGATCCAGGTCAGACTTAGTTTTTAATTCTCTCACAGATGTTCAGTAATGGTTTTGCAGACTGGAGAAAAGAGTTGATGTACTCACCAGTTGAACTCATTGTAGTCATTGTGAACTTCCCACCAGAAATAAAACCAGGTGAGGGTGAGGAAGAAGGTGAAGGTGAGGATCGCAAACCATAGCAGTTCCCACTGTTGGCACAAAGAGATGACAATGAGCATGAGTGAAATGGACGGAAACAAGCGGCTTACCCCTACAGCCAGCAAGGCCTGAACAGATTATACTTGACTGTGGATAATTGATTGTCTTTAAATAATAGGTAACACTTCCAAATGCTTGGCATCACATTGTACAGAGGTCATATGTCTTAGGCTCTCCATACAATCTTATCCTACAATCTCTGTACAGTCAACATTACATTTACCAAAAACTTTATGAGGACCTACCCAAACTATACAATTATCTTGGATGCAATTGGGCAGGCCCTTGCACTAGATACCTGTTGGTCTCTATGTCCCGAGACTAAAAGTGAAGGAAAATCCAAAAATGTACAGTTCACAGAAGAGAAACAGAAGGGAAATCATCAAATGAGGACATGTTTTTAACCTCCCTGGCGGTATGATTATTTCTGATTTTAGGTGCTGAAAGCGGTACCATTATTTTGCACAGAAATTTGGCGTTTTATATTGTAGGCCTATAATTCTTAGGAATAGTTCACTTAAATCTGTCCAAACAAGAGTCTAGTAGACATCCCGGGTATGATAAAGTTTGAAAAACGAAATAAAAAATTATAATATAATAAATAACTATAAATAATTATAACAAATAATAATATATTAATAATAAAAATTATATAATAATGTAATCAAATCAAAAACACTGAAATTTGCTCAGTTGCAGAATTGTCGCTTTTGTTACTTTTAGTGTTTGGTGACGGATTTCCCCACAAATCACTATCGATCAATTCTGCGAGTGATTCTAATTTATTATCGCTTTTTTCTAGCTGGTCTAAAAGCACTTTTGATGTAAAGAGACAGTTTTGGTTGCTATGGACAATCTCCAGTTTCCTGGCAGAAAGAACAGTTTTATATATATAAAACTGCATGCAGGACACTGGGCAGACCACTAGGGACCAAGGGGGATGTGTAGTTATTTGATACAGTACTGTAATCTGTAAGATTACAGTATGCTGTATCTATACTATGTGATTCACTTTTGAATTTACCGCCGAACTCCGTCCCCGTGCGTCGCAACGCTCGCAGGGAACGGAGCTCGGCACTGTGAATCGAGCGAGACACAGCGGCTCGCCGATCACAGCGGGGAGACATCGCAGGATCCAGGGGACAAGGTAAGTATACTCTTCCTGGATCCTGCGATGCGATCCCGAGTCTGGCTCGGGGTTACCGCTTTTGGTATGAAAAATCCAACCCGAGCCAGACTCGGGAATACCGCCAGGGAGGTTAAGGGACAAATGTCCAATTTCTCTCAATTCCTGTCCTGTATCGTAGATGAGAATTTAGGGAAATCTACTAAACACAGAAGACAAAAAAAACAAACTTGATGGGTTTTAACCATTCTCCAAGTTATACAAAACGTTAAAACAAGTTTTGGCTTTACATACACTAAGCATGTAAAAATACCTGTACTAAAAAAATAATTATGTTATAAATCCAATGCTAGAAACTCACATAAAATTAAACTAAGCATGTCACTTTGCAAAATCAGTCTCCCATGTAACTAGCTACACATTTTGTCACTGGGTGCTCCATGACCATTCACATTCTAAAATCAGTGTTTCTCGACATTTTTTTTAGTCGAGGCACTCATTCAGCGAGTCCATTACCCACACAGTTAGAAAGTATCCCCTAGGGACAACTTTTTAATCACCCCTGGTATTAACCCCTTCCCTGCCAGTGTTAGTACAGTAACAGTGCATATTTTTAGCACTGATCACTGTAATAATGTGACTGGTTCAAAAAAATCACTGCCATTACTAGTAAAAATATACCGTATTTATCGGCGTATAACACGCACTTTTTTCCCGTTAAAATCAGGGGGAAATCGTGGGTGCGTGTTATACGCCGATCCCCTGCGATCCGGAGCTGTCAGAATTAAAAAAATCGCTGACCGCGATTTGAAAATGGCGCTGCCGGCGCCGAAATACGCAGTGCCGGTCCTCGGCTCTTCTCGGCGGCTTTCGGTTTCACTCGAGCGCCGCCCGAACCTAGCCGAGTATACTCGGCTAGTTTCGGATAGCTCCGCTCACCGTCCGAGTGAAACCGAAAGTAAACGAGAGCCACCGAGAAGAGCCGAGGACCAGCTCTGTGTATTTCGGCGCCGGCGGCGCCATTTTCAAATCGCGGTCGGCGATTTTGAAGCTCACAGGCTTCAGCAAGGCTGGACTGGGGCAAGGCTGGACTGGGGCAAGGCTGGACTGGGGCAAGGCTGGACTGGGGCAAGGCTGGACTGGACACTGGGGAAGGCTGCACTGACATGGCTGCACTAGCAAGGCTGCACTGACATGGCTGCACTGACATGGCTGCACTGGCAAGGCTGCACTGGCAAGGCTGCACTGGCATGGCTGCACTGGCATGGCTGCACTGGCAAGGCTGCACTGGCAAGGCTGCACTGGCAAGGCTGCACTGGCAAGGCTGCACTGGCAAGGCTGCACTGGCAAGGCTGCACTGACATGGCTGCACTGGCAAGGCTGCACTGGCAAGGCTGCACTGGGGCAAGGCTGCACTGGGGCAAGGCTGCACTGGGGCAAGGCTGCACTGGGAAGGCTGCAATGATGGGCATTTAAATGTAAGTTTTTTTCCCTTCAACTTCCCTCCTAAAAGTTTTTTTTCCTTAAAATTCCCTCCTAAATTGAGGTGCGTGTTATACGCCGGTGCGTGTTATACGCCGATAAATACGGTAAATAAAAATACCATAAAAATATCCCATAGATTGTAGACGCGATAACTTTTGCGCAAACCAATCAATATATGCTTATTGGGATTTTTTTTTTTTTTTTTTATCCAAAAATATGTAGAATACATATTGGCCTAAATTGATGGGGTTTTTTTTTAACTTACATTTTTTAATTGGGTATGTTTCATCAGAAAGTAAAAAATATTTTTTTCTTACTTTTCGGGTTTTTTTGTTTATAGTGCACCCATTCTAAAATGAAGAAAACTATTCTAATAGTAGGACGCCAACATTGGAGGTGATTTATTCTTCCAAAGCAAACACACTTTTGCAAGTACTGACTAGTATTCCAGCGTTTCATTTCTCCCTCAGCTTTTCCCCATCACTTGGCTAATGAGACCTCAAAGCTTATGCTGAGAGAAGCAAAGGAGGGTCAAACAAGGATGATATGCAGGCAACGGACGTCCTCCTTATCAATTGAAGTCATTGGTCGTTAGGAGGTTGGCAGCTAGAAGGTTGTAATGGTGTACAATGAAAACCTGTGGCTTTGGCATTTTAACTCAAAGGCGGGTTTCATCCACCCACTGGCTTGCATACAATTTTTAGCTAAATTTTAAAGCATTTTGTCAAGGCATCCCTGAAGAAACCTCAAGGCACCCTGGTTGAAAAAGGCAGTTTCTAAACAATCATCAAAATCACTTTATAACAAGCTTTTACTCACCTCTTTAGCTATGGACAGTGAAGATAAATTCATCTTCATAATCCAAAAAATAAAATATGCCAAAAAGCCACAACAAGAAACGTTTGAATGACAACTTATACAAGGATTCACAACCACATATGCCATTGCAGGTAACTGGATACACATGACCACAAAGCAGCCCTATATGTCATGCTATTGGCCATTTATTGTCTCCTGAAAGCCTCCCAAAAAGACAATTGGAACTTTCTGCCAAACTACTAACATATTTCTCAAGGCTTTGTGCTGAGCGATCACCCAATATGTGCAGTTTTCTCATCATGTTCCCTCAAAGGGTCCACTAGGGGTCCAGTGACAAGTAATAGATCAAAAGAAATCCAAGTGAAAAAAAGTCTTAAAGTACGTCTGTGTCCAGTCTATTTTCACATTTTCTTAAACAGTAAAGGAGCTTAAACAAACCATTCCTGACCTTTATAGCGGCAAGCACTGTGAAGCAATTAATTCTCAAAGACCAGAACATAGAACAGCATAAAAACATCTGCGGTTTGTTTAGGCTGTCAAGATTCTGCTATGCATAATCGGCAAGGGAAAAGAAACAGATTTTCAAGGTGAATTTCCCCTCAATGCCTATAGCTATGGCGGTGAGTAAGGGCTTGCTTTAAAGCGATTTTAATGATGGTTTAAAATGTGTTAAGGGTCCCATTGCTCTACTTGACCATCAGTGCCAGAAACTCTCTAAAACCACTAGATCCCTTCACCGCCTTTAGTAGTTTCTAGAGTTTAAAGAAAAAAAAAAATTAACACAACAAGAGCAAAGCATCTATTTTATTGCTACCATTTTGAACCACCATTCTGTCAATCACAAAGTAAAAAAATGACAAATGTACAAATAATAGAATACAAACTTACTTCTTAGACATAGTTATTACTGACCTAGAATGCATAATGTAATGTGCTAACTTATAGTTTCCACCTATATCACCTGTCAAGTTCGGTCATGCTTTTCTTGCTAGCGTAACCAATGAAAGGAAGAACATTTACCTTGGTAGTACTGGACCCAACAATTTGCTAAATACTGGTGTGTGATATGTGTGCTTCCATCAGTCAGAAGATCTCAGCACTTCTTTCCTGAAAACCCTATACTACCCAAGAGCCTCCAATTATCAAAAAACGCCTTAATTAGATGCCCCACTTGTAATAACCTAGATGAAAATAATTTAATACTAAACCAAAAATAAGGATGTCGTTTCACCAAAGTGTACTTAGCACAGGATAGTTACACTATATGTCCAAAACTGTGTGGACACCTGCCAATCGCACCTACAGGTGCATCTCAAAAAATTTGAATATCAAAAAGTTAATTTCAGTAATTCAATTCAAAAAGTGAAACTCATTCTATAGATTCAGTACACACAGTGTGTATATTACACACACAGTGATATTTCAAGTGGGTTTCTTTTTAATTTTGAGGATTATGGCTTACAGCTAGTGAAAACCCAAAATTCAGTATTGTGAAAAAGTTCAATATTGTAGACTCATGGTGTCACACTCTAATCAGCTAATTAACTCAAAACACCTGTAAAGGTTTTGTGAGCCTTTCAATTTTTTAATGCTCTCTCAGTCTGGTTCAGCAGGTTACACAATCATGGGTAAGACTGCTGACTTCACAGTTGTCCAGAAGAGAGGGAAAGTCAAAAAAGTTCATTGCTAAAGAAGCCGGCTGTTCAGAGCTCTGTATCCAAGCATATTAATGGAAAGTTGAGTGGAATGAAAAAGTGTGGAAGAAAAAGGTGCACAAGCAACAGGGATAACCGCAGCCTTGAGAGGCTAGTGAAGCAAAGGCCATTCACGAATTTGGGGGAGGTACACAAGGAGTGGACTACGGCTGGTGTCAATGCTTCAAGAGCCACCACACACGGATATCTAGGCATGGGCTGCAACTGTCGCATTCCTTGTGTCAAGCCACTCATGAACCAGAATCCTCATCAGAAGCGTCTTACCTGGGCTAAGGAGAAAAAAGGCTGGACTGTTGCTCTGTGGTCCAAAGTCCTCTTTGAACTTCATTTGGAAATCAAGGTCCCAGAGTCTGGAGGAAGCGTGGAGAGGCACAGAATCTAAGTTGCATGAGGTGCAGTGTGAAGTTTCCACAGTCAGTGATGATTACTGGTGTTGGTCCACTGTGTTTATCAAGTCCAAAGTCAGTGCAGGCCTCTACCAGGAAATTCTAGAGCACTTCAATGCTTCCTTCTGCTGACCAGCTTTATGGAGATGCCAATTTCATTTTCCAGCAGGACTTGGCACCTGCCCACATTGCCAAAAGTACCAATACCTGGTTTAATGATCATGGTAACACTGTGCTTGATTGGCCAGCAAATTCACCTCACCTAAATCCTATAAAGAATCTGTGGGGAGTTGTCAAGAGGAAGATGAGACACCAGACCCAACAATGCAGACAAGCTGAAGGCCGCTACAAAGCAACCTGGGCTTCCATACCACCTCAGCAATGCCACAGGCTGATTGGCTCCATGTCACACAGCATTGATGCAGTAATTCATGCAAAAGGAGCCCCGACCAAGTATTGCGTGCATACTATACTGTACATGGACATACTTTTCAGTAAGCCAACATTTCTGTATTAAAAATCCTTTTTTTTATTGGTCTTATGTAATATTAAAATTTTCTGAGACACTGAATTTTGGGTTTTCACTAGCTGTAAGCCATAATCATCAGAAAGAAATGCTTGAAGTATATCACTGTGTGTGTAATGAATCTATATAATATACAAGTTTCACTTTTTTAATTGAATTTCTGAAAATAAATTAACTTAACTTTTTGAGGATATTCTAATTTTTGGAGATGCACCTGTAAATGAGATTGTTGGACATCTCATTCTAAAATAATGGGCATTAATATGAAGTACCACTCCCCCCTTTTCGCCTAGAACAGCCTTTGCACTTGTGGGAAAGCTTTCCATAAGATTTTAAAGTGTCTGTGGGAATTGGTATCCATTAAGCCAAAAGAGCATTTGTGAGGTCAAGTACAGTTTTTAAACAAGAATATCTGGCTCACAATTGGCATTCTAATTCATCCCAAAGGTATTCAAGTAGGGTTGAGATGAGGACTCTATAGGCCCATTCAAGGGTCTCCAGTCTAAACTCTACCATGTCTATACCAGAGCTGGCTTTGTGCACATGGACACAGTCATACTGCAACAAATAAAGGTTCAAAAACATACAATATACAAAATGGCAATGAATGCTGTCGCATTAAAGCAGACATTTCACTAAAAAGCAAGGTCCCCTTAATATTGTAGGGCATTGGAGTTTAGGCAGGGTTTCTCCTCACAAATTTACCTGCCAGCAATAATTATCCTGGTTGATTGTTAGAGATCTATTGATTTCTCCCCAAGTTTGGCCTCGTTACACTTTTCTCTTCTACCACTAGGTGGTACTAGATATGAGAAGGGCAACGCAAGATCAGGTTATGGGTATATGGGGTATCTCAGCCAATGGGCAAGGGTTTTCTTGAATCCCTTGGCCTGCTGGGAAAGCCTATATATTCGGGTGAGGTCAGGTGATCTGTGCCACCTGGATGGCTGTCTGGGTGGACGTGTGTTGCATTGCCCAGGCTGCTAGGCCAGAGATTAGGCCTATCCCATGCACATCTGGCAGTTAGGCTGTCTGAGGGCCTATCCAGAAGCAAGAGAGCAGCGCAGGGTCGGGACTGCGGCTTGCAATTCAACCAAAACTGACGGTTCTGCTGGCCGGAGAACCTGTCGTGGTCGGAGGTAGAGCTGAAGCTGTCGCTACTAAGGGACCAACCACCTTGTTACCAGGGACCGCAGTGAGTAACTGAAGCAAGTAACAGAGCAGTATTCTCACCAACCGGGGACGGTGAAGAATCAGGAAACTTCAGTAGGTATTAAGTCAGGGACCCAGCCAGCGGAGAGGACGCTTGTAGAGCAGCCTTGTGTGTCAAGCCAAGTACCGAGCAGGTCAGTGGGATGACGATTGAGAGGTATCTTGAGAGCCAAGCTAGGGACTCAGCAGAGAAGCGGAGGTGACGCTTGAGGAAGATACAATTGTGAAGATTGAAGGAGCTTAAGGGATTCAGTGGCAGTGAATCAGCGGGTCTAGTGAGAGACCGGGAGCTCAGTGTGCTGAAGAACTACAAGAAGTGATTGTAGTGGTATGGAAAGGAACTGTTCAGCTTTGTGTTAGAAATTGTTAAAGACTGTTGCCATAGGAGACAGCATTCTTGCACATGCAGATGTGGAGTCTTGCTAGATGCCTTTCCCTTTATACAGGTTTTACAAAATAACACATGCAATGCTTTAGAGCAGGGGTCGTCAAACTTTTTAAACAGGGGGCCAGTTAACTGTCCCTCAGACTGTTTGGGGGGGGGGGGGGGGCAGGACTCCTTGCCATCAAAGAGCCCCCCCCCCAGAGTGTTCTATCAGACCCCCCCATCCCCCCAATATTACATAGGATGCCCTCCCATTACAGAGCCCCTGTCACAGATTTCCTCTCCATCAGAGCCTGACAGAGCCCCCCCCCATCACAGATTCCTCTCCATCACAGAGTCCCCCCCCCCAATTTCACAAAGCCCCCATATTACAGAGCCCTCTCCATCGATATTACACACTTCCATAAGATAGCAGCACTGCCCCCCCCCCCCCAATCATAGACTCCCCCCTCACAGAGCTCCCATAAGATTTTGCACTCTCCAGTTTTAGCAAATCAACTCCCAAGTATGAACTGAAATCCTTGACAGAGTTTATCTTACCAATGGGAAAATCCATAACACCAATGGGGGCTTTCTGAATGCTACAGAAGAGCTTTGGGTTCAAGGAGAATCCTGGAGGTTCAAGATTCGCAGGCCCTGCAAATGTATGTGCATCTTTGTCCAGGATAATTTGTTTCATTATGTACTGGTCTTCAAACTATGTCCTTAGAAGGGCCAATAAGAGGGATTTCAGTTAAGCCGGCCCCTCATTATAAAAGGGGGAGGGCAAGGTACAGAGCAGCCATGGTGTAAATTGGAAGCTGTTGTGGGTGAAAAGAAAGATTACGATCAGTTGGGAAACTATAAATTTAAAGGGGTTGTAAAGGTAAAAGTTTTTTCACCTTAATGCATTATATGCATTAAGGTGAAACAACTTTTGACAATACCGCCGCCCCCAGCCCCCCCGTTTTACTTACCTGACACCTCGAATCTCCGCTGCTCGCTCCCGTCTTCTCTTTTGCAGCTCAGCCTGGTCGCTGATTGGCTACAAGGGATGGATTGAAAGCAGCGCAGCCATTGGCTCGCGCTGCTGTCAATCACATCCAATGATGCGGCGCGGCGGGGCCGAGTGATACAGTGAGCGGCTATAGCCGCCGGCTGTATCACGGGAGCGCGCCCGCAATAACTAACCACCATGCGAGGGATCTCGCATTAAGGTGGTTAGTTCTTGCGGGGAGGAGCTGAAACAGCCGCCGAGGGACCCCAGAAGAGCAGGTTCGGGGCCACTCTGTGCAGAACGAGCTGCACAGTGAAGGTAAGTATGACATGTTTGTTATTTTTTAAAAAAAATAAAAATTACCTTTACAACCCCTTTAAATCAGTTGTAAGGCTTAGTTTTTTGCTAAAATAATAAACAGGTTATACTTACCTGCTTTGTTCAATGGTGTTGCACAAAGAGGTTCCGGATCTTCTCTTCTGGAGCCCTCACCAGTGCTCTCAGCTTCACCTCTTCTGTGTGTGCCCTCATAGCAAGCAGCTTGCTTGCTTCCAAGCCGGGCTGTGTGCATCCATAGACACACACACAGCGTTTATTGGTCTGCCCCCGCTCTCTCCTCTCAGGATCTGAGCGACATCAGCAGGAGTCAATGGTTCAGAGGTACACAGACCAGCACCAGAAGACAGGCACAGCGCTGGACAGGCAGGGCTCGGGTAATTATTTATGGTGGGGTGAGGCAAACTTTTTTTTTTCCCTTCAGCCAGGGAATGCATTAAGTGAAAAAAATTTTGTCCAAAACACCATTGGTGCATTATTAATGTGGGCTTGTCTACCATCTCATTTTTTTTCTCTTAGATATAAAAAAAAAAAGTTATGGTGATAGAGGCTTTAATGCGATCAAACTGCTTTATTTTGATGCCATGCTTCCCTTAAAAATGGCTTTGTCTCATGAAGGGGGGGGGGGGTATTTTGGGGTTTTAATTTCTTTTGTTTTTTTAAGTTTGGGGGTGCTCAAAGAAGTGCATTTGCTTATTACTGACCACCTTGATCTTGGAGCGGTCTATTTTTCGCAGCACACATCATTTGAAAGAAAAAATACAAGGCAAGAACAGCGTGCAGCTAAACTACCCTACATCACTCACATTTGTTACAGCCCCTACATACCCAACATTTAAATAAAAGTTAGGCATACACCAGTTTGGCCTATTATTCCTGGCCTAATTTGCACTGCTGTGTCCTCTGCAGTATTTTAATTCTTGTAATAAAACTCCAGCCTGTGCTCTTTGTCTCCAGTAAATTTGGGCATAGCCTTGCTCATTAAAATTGTCCTGCTGTTGGCCTATTTTACACTTCTGTGTCATCTGCAGTATCTCAAATCTTGTAGTAAAACCACAACCTGTTCTCTTTGGCTAAAAAGTTGGTCTACTGCTGGCCAATTTTACACTGCTGTGTCATCTGTGTGCAGTCTGTTAATTCTTGAAGTAAAATGCCTGTTTTTAGTACATTTCAGCATTTTAAATATATCCTGCTGCTGGCCATTTTTACACTGCTGTATCACTCACAGTCTGTAAATTCGTAGAGGGAGCTTGATGGAAATCGTCCAGGAGCAGGATGGTTTCACGTCTAACAAAAAGGACACCCATAGCAAACTACTAGCCATTTTCTATCTGCCAGTGAAAGCAGACTTATTCGTATTTAATGCAAAAACTTATGTACCATGCTAAAACTAGCAAAAAAAAAAAAAAAATCATAAATAAAATTTTTTTTTTAAAACAAATTAAGTTGGATGGGGGTACTACCTACTGTATAGAAGCAATTGTAAATGAAAAAAAAAATCTATTGCACAGCCAAATATGTGCACCATGGTACACCGGGTACTGAGACTGTCCAGCCCACTAGTAATATCCCAGCCTGCAATACCCCTATATTACCAGGTAATTTTTCCATTTTCCATTACTGTGATAGTTTGACTGACAATTGCCCTCAAGGAGCTTATAATTTAAGATACCCAACTCACATTCATACATACTAGGACCAATTTAGACAAATTAACCTACCAGCATGTCTTTGGAGTGTGGGAGTCTAAGGGAGGAAAATGGTTAAAGTGGTTGTAAAGGATCAAGGTATTTTTAACCTAAATGAATTCTATGCTTTAAAGTAAAGTAAAAAACTTTTGTGCTGAAGCTCCCCCCAGAGCCCCCCTTTTTCTTACCTGAGCCTGATCCGATAATGTGCACGAGCGCGGTGGCTCCAGTCACAGTTTTTTTTCCTCATCGGACAGATTAAAAGTAGCAGGAGCCATTGGCTCCCGCTGGTGTCAATCAACTCCAGTGACACGGGGGGCGGAACAGAGTTCCACTGTCTGTGTCAATGAACGCAGCAGCGAGCCCGCACGGGTGCCCCATGGAAATCAGCTTTCGGGGGGGGGCACCCAATGAAGAGGGGGGCCTGGAGCACCGGCGGTGCACCCGAGAAGGGGATCAGGGCTGCTTTGTGCAATCGTTTTGCACAGAGCAGGTAAGTATAGGTATGTTTGTCATCTTAAAAAAAAAATGGACTTTAAAATTCTTAGCACATCAGAGACAGGATGAAGATCAAATTCATAGCAGGAGAGAAGAGGGGGTGAAAGGGTTAAAAAATGATCCTTATTTGCTGCTGTGATCGGTGTTATGCTCTGCAACTAAAGAATGGGTCATTCCTTTATTAGCTCGTCTTACCTCCACTCCCTCTGTTGTAAGAGGAAGGGGTGGGCTCTCAGATATAAACACTACATTGTTTACATTTGCGCTCATTGTGATTGGTCTCCCTATTACCAATTACAGCAATCACAATGTACAAACACTTCATCTGAATAAACACAGCCATAATAGAGCAGGTAAAAAAGATTTCTGTATATTCAATATTGCCAAATCCAAAAAGGCCCCAAAAGACCCTCTTCCACCTGTATGGTATCTTTTGCCCAATCTTTTTTTTCTTTTCAGTTTGGGTTTGCAGAAATTTGAACCTGGGCAGATTTGCCCATCACTACTGAACAGGCTCTAAGACACTAAGGCTCCATTCACACTTGTGCGAGTTGTCATGCAACTTTGGACATAAAAGTTGCATGACAAGTCGTTTCCCATGTTTTCCAATGATAACCAATCATATATGCAACTGCGTGACAAAGTTGCAGCAACTTCAAAGTAGTTCATGCACTACTTTGGTCCGACTTTCATACGACTTGAGGGCCATAGACTTCAATGTTAACCCTCAGAAGTTGCATGAAAGTCGTACCTGAATGTTAAACAATGCAACTTTGTACAACTGTTGTCCATTATCACTGGTCAAAGCCAAAGTCGTATCCAAGTTGCACCCATCCAAAGTTGCATCAAAGTTGTTCGACTCCAAAGTTGCGCCAACTTTGTAGAGCAAGTGTGAATGGAGGCTAATGGTCCGTACACACGAACCGAAAATCGAACAAAAAATACCGCTTTCAAAGCGATCGTACGAAAATCGGATTGTTAGTACAGAGCTTTCGAGAACTGATCACGGCAAACGCGGACAAACACGAACATATTTCTCGTATGATAACCAGATCGTGCGATTTTTGTTTAATCAGTACAGTTGTCGTCCAAAAATACAATGCAAATACAACACATGACATAACTTCCGATTTTTTATTCTGTCGTACGAGAATTTTCGTAACTTTAGTAACCTCTCCATTTTTGATATGTGACTAGCATGCAAACAAAAAAAAACAGAGGATCTGTCGTCCCATTTTCAGTGTGTACGGGCCTATTAGACTTCATTGACACTAGGAGGTGCAACTGAGCGAGCATGCTTTTTTCCGAGTTTCTGCATGTCATGTTTAGGGGAGCTCATTCATTTCAATGGGCAACCACTATGTGCGAGGCATGTGCAAAAAAAGGGTGCCTGCACCATTCCAAAAAATTGTGCTGAACCAAAACGCATTGGTACTGCAGTACCATGTCTTTTGGTAAGCAGGAAAGCACACGCGTTTGCAAGATGTGTGGGGATGCAGTTAGGATATAAAGGAACCACTGCACGTTGTGGCATAGATTATGATTTTGAGTGCATTTCTGCAACGCACTGGTGTGAAAGGAGCTTAAAGGGGGACCCCTTTGTAAACTGGTGTGTGTCCTGAAGAAGATTTTTCATCACCCCAAATGGGAGTGCTTTTTTGCAATGTTGTTGTCTTACAAAAGTTTAGGAACATCAGAATTTCGTACTAAATCGAGATCCTGCATTTTCGCCTGCGTATCACACATTTCCAATGAATAAGTAGGCCAATTACTGGACTAGGTCACAAAATGGCTCCTATGTATAGATAATAGGAACATCTGGAAGTAATCACATGTCTTGGAAATCTAGGTTAAGAAGCTTATAAAAAGGATGATAAATGGATGGACCATCGCCTTGTGAACATGCATCTTGCCTGATAACAGAATGGGAATTGTTTCTGAAGCCTGGAATTAGCATTCTACTCCGATCCTACAAACACCAGATATCCAGCTCATTGGAGCACAACTTCATGAAGACAAGGAATGAAGGTTGTCTTGTGAACATTCTCTTCTCACATGTTTATCTGTGACCTTCCTCAAAGGTGTTTGGAGAATACATGAGCAGAGACATCGCAGGGAAGATGAATGTCTAGAACAAAATGACCAATCGGATACCACCAATTGCCATTTGGTAATCTGATTACAGGAAAACTATATGAATAAACGGTCCTTCTAAGTGTAACGTCCTACATACACACGATTAACCACCACTGCGCCTTGGAAAAACTCAGTTAAATGAACGTGATCATCAACTAGTAAAGTCTATCTGTAGCTGCCACTTAGTGTGTAACAATATATGAAAAATATTTTTAAATCCTGTGACGTGACAATGGTGTATTGCAACCCACGTGAAGAATAAAAACGTGGCGCTATTCTAATCACTCTCTCCGTAGTGTCACTATCGCTAGTGAATATCCTAATCTAATAACCCCTTTTTTAAAGGTGTGTGAATGAAACAAATAATTGTGAAAAATAATAATGAAAATAATAATAAAAATACAATGAAAATAAACAAAAACACCAAACGTAATACAATGACTACAGTGACTCAGTGATGGTATTGCTGAAAATGGCAAATGTGTCACTCCTATAACTAAGTGTGTAACTTATCAATATACACACTCAGCATGAATTTCGTGACTTAATAAAATAAAAGTCCAAAAATAGGTGCACATATGTGAAACAAAGAAAGTCCGTGATAAAGATGCAAAAATAATTGTGTCACAGCAAATCCTTGTAGTTCCTGAAGTTAACTTGAACTCTCCACCACACCTCTGTGTTCAGTGCTCCCTCTCCCAATAGACAGTCTCTTACCAGCTCTGTATGCCTCCACTTTCGTATGAGGCTAGCAAGCATGAGAATATCCCGGCAATCAGAAGGGGTTAAATGTATTCCATTCAGGGACTCGTTCCATATGCAAATGAAAAAGAACTCCCAATAGTGTGATAACGTAAAAACTTTTAATATACACACTTCAAAATATACTTCAAAAGATCCACTCACATTGTGTCAACTCTATAACAGCACATCAAAAAAACTCCACGGCAACCTGTACACTGCAATCTCAACACAGCAACCTGGGTGGGCTTTCCTAAGGCTTTCACAAAGGGTATGTGGTCGCGGAGGACCTAAACGCCGATAGCGTGTACAGGGGTCTATCTCACCCTCTCCTCGCTCGCTCTTCCGATGGGCCCTCCGTCTCCCCTGACAAGCAAACCGCAGCGCCTTGCTTTCTTAAGTCACACAGTCTCTGGTGTTTATCCTTCACTCGGCTTTGCCCCCGACATGTTTCGCTACAACTGTAGCTTATTCATGGGATAGGCCGCTCAGATTGTCACTCTACCTATATAACCTCCCTCCTCTCTAACTAGGGGAATCACAATGCGCATGTGCGTCCCGTGTATCCCGCGCATGCGCAGTCAGAGTGCCCCCGTACGCGCAAACCGCAGCTATATGCAGCTGTCTGTTCATCATACCATGTTAACCTCAGCAGCGGCATCAAGATATTGACATCCCACTGCTCAGTTACCATTAATATGGAAATCCCATAGCCCGATGACTGCTCTCATGTTTTAATGGGTATCCTGACATGTATCTCAGAGTGCTTTATGCGCTTAATACACAAAAAAACTATAATGTAAGTGTGTTTTATTACCCCTATACTAAAAGGAGGGATCCAGAACTCCTCAAATCTACTTGTTAATACCCTCATTGGTTTATAATATTCAGTGTCCTCATAAGTACACACCAAAAGAGGTATATAACCATGCACTAAAAATCTATAATCTAGAAATTGAAACTTAAAAATATATAAAAATATATAAAATTATATAAAAAATGGAAGAATAGGCTTGCCTAGCTCAAAACTAAAATAGACTCAGACTTGATGTATCTGATGTTACTACATATACATCTATTAATGTCAATCATAAATGAATAATTTCTGGAATATAATTACACAACTCCAAAAATTATACCTGAAACGATTTAAAATCAAATATCTATAAACTATATCACATTTCTCTATATTTAGAGACCCTCAATTTGAGTAATGACATATCTATATTCCATATTGTTATATAAGAAAAATATAAATAATCCTAATCCGTCCATTACTGGTGATTGGCGTAGTCATAACTCGATATTTCAGTGTGACTACCTCCAAAGGATATTGAAATTCAAACCTGGGACATATAAACAATATATACGAAATTACGCTGCCTAATATCAGAATACAAATTATCATACTGCTAAAAAAGTCCTGTATTCATCTTATACCAAAGTATCCATATACCCTACAGGGTATTCAAATTCAACTCTGGGATGTATGGAGGAACGATATAGAGACCACATATCAAAAACAGTGTTTACATAGTGACAGGGCATAATGTACCCATCCTATACCAGAGGGGATATGCCTGGTCAGCTAAAAATCGTTAATGAAGCAATTGAGGTCTAGTTCAATGTTGAGTCCCCTCGGGGTGAGGCTTTTAAACCGGAATATCCATTTCGTTTCTCTGCGTGACAAATCCCTCACTCTGTTCGAGCCTCTCCAGGAGGGGTGTACCACATCTATGCCACAAAATTGTAGCACAGATGGGTCCCGTTGGTGTTTCTCCCTGAAATGCATAGACACACTATGATACTTGTACCCATTTCTTATGTTGGTCAGATGCTCACTGATCCGGATCTTCAGTTGTCTTTTCGTTCTACCAACATAATACAAGCCACAGGGGCACCACATGAGGTATACGACATGTGTGGTGGTACATGTGCTAAATTCCTTAATCTCGAACCTATCCCCTTCTCTGTTGGTGACACTGGTAACACCTCTATTCCTAATCTTTACTGTCTTACAACAGATACATTTCCCACAGCAGTAAAAACCACTAAAATTAAAGGACAAAGATCTTGAATCTGGTGGATCCAGGATCTTTTTCACTATTTGGTCTCCTATGCTCGGGGCTCTCCTGTATATAAACCTCGGCTGAGTTGATAAGATGTCTCCTAAATGTTTATCTCTACATAGGATATGCCAGTATTTCCTATAGATATGTTCAATGTCCTTATACTGGCAATGGAACCCGGATATAAAGCTCAATTGGTGCCTGGTTTCCTCGCTTTGTACCTCTTTTTCCTTCAGACATTCCTCTCTAGGGATTTCAGCAATTTCCTGTGTTATTTTGGCCAATACAAGGAAAACTATATACAAAAAAAACAAAACAAAAGAAAAGTAAAAAACTAAACCACAATGTGCACCAAATCAGCCACACACCGTATTGTCAGCTTACAACTTCATACCTGTTGGTGAAAGCGATGTTCTAATTAATATGAGCCGATTGTTGCCCATTCTCAGGGCTTACACTGCGAACAATGCAGGGTCTGCTTATGATGGGGCCCCTGTCACTGAAAAAATCCTGCTTTTAATATGTGTAAAATGTACCTAAAGAAGAAAACATATTTATACCCAAGTCATGCCCCTTCTTTCACCTGTGGAGCCTAGGCAAGAGTGACGGCACACTATTCCTGTTGAGATCCTGGGGAACATGGAGCAGATCAAATCTTACAAGATGAAGCTCTTGCAATGGACACTCCAGTCTTCTTCTCAGAAAGACGGTGAAGTCCTGTCCAGTGATGTGGGACATAGGTAAGGCAAGTATGTCTTTCTACAGGTACATTTTGCACCGATTAACAGCAGGTGATTTTTTACAGGGCGATGGGGCCTGCACATTAGAAGCAGCCTTAATGTTTTACTGTATAAGGAATTTATAGGGGTCGATTTACTAAAGGGAAATCCACTCTGCACGTGCACTTGAAAGTGCACTTGTAAGTGCAGTCGCAGTAGATCTGAGGGGAAGCTCTACTGATTTTATCATCCAATCATGTGCAAACTAAAATGCTGTTTTTTTATTTTCCTTGCATGTCCCCCTCAGATCTACAGCGACTACACTTCCAAGTGCACTTGTAGTGCAAAGTGGATTTGCCCTTTGTAAATAACCCCTATAGTCTATATATATAGCGACAATGGAAGACCCTGCCATTGTAAAAATGTAGGAGAAAATTACACAGGATTCGCATTAAGGCCTAATGCAAGGTTCCAGACTATTGTTTGAGCAGAGAAAGCTATGAATTGGGGCCTGGAGCTTGAAGGTTCCAAAATGTCTTGGGTGGGACAGAACCTTCAATCCTGTGTCTGGATTTTCCTTGATGCCCGCAACGTGCAGCGTCATTATATACTCAAGCCTGAGGATAGCTCAGGGCTCTCAGTTTAGAGACAGCTCTGATATTGGAGACAGGGGTCTCATCCCAAAGTCACTCATACCCAGATTCTGACTATACGTCAATGGTTAAAAGTCGTGGATCTTATTTACCATATGGAAGATCTTACATATGAATTTAGAGATAGGGCCGTCATGTTGGTTCGCCTTTACATTTTCTTCTGTGTATGGAGATATTATGCCCCAGCCTGAGTAATGTATCTCTAATCATCTATGTTGGTTTCTGCTTGAGGCAGAATAACCCCCCCATTTTCCTTCTCCACTCTACTCTTTTCTGTCCCCCATTGCCATTTCTCCTCTTTTCACTTGTTTTGTCCTACTGTTTCCCTCATGGGTATAGCCCCCAGGCCTTTGTGTATCTATATTGATTAGTGGCTACTGAATGGTTCATTTTATGCACTGAATTGTATTTGGCTCAGTGTCGCTTAATTGACGTTACCCATCATTTTTGTACATTGTATATTTCACAACATAGTTCATATTATATTGATGTAAACTTTATACTTCTAATAAAAACGTATTGAAAAAAAAGAAAAAAAGAGAAAAAAAGAAAAGGGAGTACAAAATTTTATCGGTACGCACTCCCACTTTGGCAAGTCTTGCCTAGGCAAGAATGACATCTCTTGTCCCGTCCTCTCCCATTCCACAGCCTCAGACTTGTCACATGTCCCAAGATGCTGCAGGGTCATTTACAGAGCACTGTGTGAGCTTGCACATGCTCAGTGGTGAGTTCTCAGGAAGCCACAGCCAGCTCCCATATCCAAGAAAGAAGCATTGACAAGAGAAAAGAACCGGCTGCGAGAAGGTGGCACTAAAGCGGAGGTCCACCCACCTCTGCAATAATTAAAAGTCAGAAGCTACACATACTGCAGCTGCTGACTCTTAATAATTGGACACTTACCTGTCCTGGAGTCCAGCGATGTCGGCACCGCAGCTGAGGTTTCCAACAGCTGTCAGGTGCATGCCGCCTCTATTGCCAGTAAGGGAACCCAGTAGTGAAGCATTATGGCTTCACGCCGGGTCCCTACTGCACATGCGCAAGGCACTGCTGCACTCTCCTACTGACCCAGAGGAGGGGGGAGCCGAGCTGCTGACAAAATTCGCCACGGCCCAGTCTCCCTGAAGTGGGGACAGTATCTGCTCCCCCCTCCCTCCAAATGGTGCCAAATGTGGCACCGAAGGGGGGGGGGGGGGTGTAGGAGACAAGTGAGCTAAAGTTCCACTTTTGGGTGCAACTCCGCTTTAGGTGCTGGTAAGTACCTGATTTTTAAATGTTAGCAGCAAAAGAAAAACAAACTGAAGCTCCTCTTTAAGCAATCTTCATGGCCAAAAATGTTCCATTTTGGTGTGCAAAAAAGTAATATAAAAAAAATGTGCAGGCAGCGCAAAAGGGTTAAAGCGGTATTAAACCAAAAATGTAATGTATTGAAGCTTACCAATCATTAGATGGTGGCTGCAGTGTTTTTTTTGTTTCTTTTCCCTCCATTTTCACCTGGTAATCTGGCCAGTAACATACCTTCTGTATTAGAGTGCACCCACTCTGGATAAAGGAGCACAGGATCACCAGATGTAAATAGAAGAAAGCCTACAAAAGGAAACAAATGCAGCTCCCACATCTAAGAATTGGTAAGCTGCAATAAAATGTTTGCTTTTGGGTTTAATACCGCTTGAAGACCAGATCTGCGGTGATAACACCCTCCAGCCGTTACCCAACCAGTCTGGAATGCAGTCCTAGTTATCTGGCAACAATCGTCTTCTGATCTGGTATTAGTAGCATGGACAGGACATGTGGCTTTTGGGTTTAATACTGCTTTGAGACACGAGACTTTTTTGGTCCCAGAACGCTTTGTACCAGGCTCCCTAAACAATAAGGCCAGTTCTTACCAGCCCATTTATGTCAGTTTCAACCACAGCTTCTTACTGCCAGACCCATGGCAGTTTTCGTTGCTTTCAGCCAATAAGACAACATCTCAGAGTACCCAGTTGACCTTGCATACATGGCGCTTTAGAATAGAAGTACCCGAACTATCTTTTTTTAATGAACAGATCTAAACAGAATGCTGCGGCTTCATAAGATAACAACGACCCTCAGAAAAGCCCCAGAGACTTGCCTCTTCTAGCCTGCTCAATCCCGAAAAAACAAGCCCTCTTTAAACCACAGCTAATAGCAGCAATGTAATAAAAGCTTGTAACGTTCCAAGGATGCAATACAGCACAAAACAATAAAAAAAAAAGAGAAAGTAATAAAGTTCCATGCACATATACTTGTGGTCAGGACCTGAGCTTTATATGCTTGTCGCGTCCAATAGACGCCGAGCACAACAACCCACAACCTGGGACAGGCACTGAGAGGAAAAAAAAAAAAAAAACATTAAACAATCCACTTTAAATGGCTTAAATCTTCTTCATCTTAACACATTAAGCTGACGCCGTCTGCTAAGCCAGAGATTTCAGACACTAACATTCAAAAATAACAGAGGCATCTGTGCGGCACAGTGCGTTCATCTGTGCAGACCAGAATAAACCTTTGTTTATCGGCGATTAAGAGGAACTATTAAAGAAGCACTCCGGCAAAGTTAACCTGCACGGAGGGAAATATGGAGACGGTCATTGCTGGCCTCAGTTTGAAAATATCATCGGATGTGTTTTTGCAAGCAAGTAAACAGGCATTTTTTGTTATGAGAGATCAAATGTAATATACAGTACAGTGGGGAAAATTATTATTTGATCCCCTGCAGATTTTGTAAGTTTGCCCACTTACACTGAAAAGAACGGTCTATCATTTTTATCATAGGTGTATTTTAAATGATAGAGACAGACTATCAACCAAAAATCCATAAAAAAACACGATACAAAGGTTATAAATGGAGTTGCAGTTCAGTGAGTAAAAAAAGCATTTGATCCCTTACCAACCAACAATTCTGGCTCCTACATAATGTGCTTATGTGGTACACAAATTAGTCCTGTCAATTAAAGAAGGTGCTCCAAACGACAACTTGTTATGTGTATAAGAGACACCTGTCCACAGAATCTTTCTTCCATTCAAACCCACCAATATGGGCAAGACCAAAGAGCTGTCAAAGTACGTCAGGGACAAGATGATAGACCTGCATAAGGCTGGAATGGGCTACAAGACCAACAGCAAGAAGCTTGGTGAGAAGGAGACAACTGTTGGAGCGATTATTAAAAAAAATAGAGGAAATACAAAATAACCATTAATTGCCCTCAGTCTGGAGCTCCATGCAAGATTTTGCTTCATGCAAGAAGGATGATCATGAAACAAGTGAGGGATCAGCCCAGAACTACACGGGAGGAGCTTGTGAATGATCTCAAGGCAGTTGGGACCACAGTCACCAAACAAACCATTGGTAACACAATACACCGCCATGGAATGAAATCCTGCAGTGCCTGCAAGGTCCCCCTTTTCAAGAAGGCACATGTACAGGCCCCCCTGAAGTTTGCCAATGAACATCTAGTCTAGAACATCTAGAACAATGATTTAGAGAAGGATTGGGAGAAAGTGCTGTGGTCAGATAAGACCCAAATTGAGAACCTTTTTCCCTCAGCCAGAACACTGAAGATGGGTCATGGATGGGTCTCCCAGCATGACAATGACCCAAAACTTACCTCCAAGGCAACAAAGGGGTGGCTCAAGAATATGCACATTAAGGTCATGGAGTGGCCTAGCCAGTCCCCAGACATTAATTCAATAGAAAGCTTATGGAGGGAGCTGAAACTTCAAGTTGCCAAGTGACAGCCAAGAAACCTTAAGGATTCAGAGAAGATCTGTAAAGAAGAGTGGACCAAAATCCCTCCTGAAATGTGTGCAAACCTGGTCACCGACTACAAGAAACCTCGTACCTCTGTGCTTGCCAAAAAGGGTTTCTCCAACAAGTACTAAGCCATGTTTTGCTTTGTGGATCAAATACTTATTTTACTCACTATACTGCAACTTAATTTATAACATTTGTATCATGTGTTTTTTCTGTATTTTTGGTTGATATTTTGTCTATCATTTAAAATACATCTATGATAAAAATTATAGACGCTTCATTTCTGGGCAAACTTAAAAATCAAATTATTTTCCCCACTGTAAAAAGTGAATCACTAGTTAGGGTCTATTCACACCAGCCATTGCCTTACAAAGGCAGCGACTGGTGTGGGATGGGAAGCAGCAGAATCACAGAAGTGCAGATGTGGCCAATTGCGATGTACAGCTCTGTCCACTTTCTATTTTTAAATTAAGTTTACTGAAACATCACACAGTAACATTCATTTCTAATGGCTACCACGCCGTGCATTAGGGTCCCTATCCCAGTCGCCCCTTACATTAAAGTCCCCATCCCAGTCGTCACTTACATCAGGGTCCCCTTAAAAGTAGCAGACCTCATTTTTTTAATTTAAAAGGGTTTTGTTTTTTCTTAACACATATATATATATATATATATATATATATATATATATATATATATATATATATATACACACACACACACACACACACACACATACATATATACACACACACATACATATATACACACACACTATCTCAGAAAAGTGAGTACACCCCTCACATTTTTGTAAATATTTTCTTCTATCTTTTCATGTGACAACACCGAAGAAATGACACTTTGCTACAATGTAAAGTAGTGAGTGTACAGCTTGTATAACAGTGTAAATTTGCTGTCACCTCAAAATAACTCAACACACAGCCATTAATGTCTAAACCGCTGGCAACAATAGTGAGTACACCCCTAAGTGAAAATGTCCAAATTGGGCCCAAACTGTCAATATTTTGTGTGGTCACCATTATTTTCCAGCATTGCCTTAACACTCTTGGGCATGGAGTTCACCAGAGCTTCACAGGTTGCCACTGGAGTCCTCTTCCACTCCTCCATGATGACATTATGGAGCTGGTGGATGTTAGAGACCTTGCGCTCCATCACCATCCGTTTGAGGATGCCCTACAGATGCTCAATAGGGTTTAGGTCTGGAGACATGCTTGGCCAGTCCATCACCTTTACCCTCAGCTTCTTTAGCAAGGCAGTGGTTGTCTTGGAGGTGTGTTTGGGGTCGTTATGTTGGAATACTGCCCTGCGGCCCAGTCTCCAAAGGGAGGGGATCATGCTCTGCTTTAGTATGTCACAGTATATGTTGGCATTCATGGTTCCCTCAATGAACTGTAGCTCCCCAGTGCCGGTGTTCTGTCGGATAGTGCCCGCTATCGAGAAGTGTCCGAGCCGCACTGACATACGCCATACAGAACTGCACAACAGTTGATTTCACGATCAGCTGTTGTGACAGCGCTTGCGCAGACAATAGCCAACTGGACAATTATTGCCAGATTGTGCCTCGCGCTTGCAAGGCGTGTTCATTTCGGTGAAGAGCGGGTTTTTGCGTCAAAACCAGCCCTTCACTAGACCACACGTCCCGCAAGCATCCAGGAAGAATAGCATAAAACATTTCCTTTGCAGCACTGCCCATCAGTTAAAAGTCCGCCCCTCACAATGAAGACAAGGCTTGGTTCACATCTGCGCATTCCGAATCATGGGCGTAAGCGCCGTAATTCTCAACAGCTGTAGATCGCGGGTGATTCCCGGCGCGTTGCCCATTTCAGTAGCACCCCAAATGCGGCGAGATTTTACGGCGATTCGACGGGTGACAATCGTGGTAAAAATGTGCAAACAGAATCGCAGGGCGCCTGGTGCCTTTTGCGGTGACGGGCATCCCGCGGTTCTATTTGCGCAATTTTACTGCGGTTGTTGCCCCCATATGCCTAAATGTTAACGGAGCTTATGGGGTGTACTCACTTTTTTCAGTGGTTTAGACATTAATGTGTTGCGTTATTTTGAGGGGACGGCAAATTTACACTGTTATACAAGCTGTACACTCACTACTTTACATTGTAGCAAAGTGTCATTTCTTCAGTGTTGTCACATGAAAAGATAGAATAAAATATTTACAAAAATGTCAGGGGTGTACTCACTTTTGTGAGATAGATATAGATAGATATCTATATCTACACACTTTCTATTGTAAAATGAACTTTACTGAAATGTCACACATTAACAGATTGTTTTGGCTGCCACACCGTGCATCAGGGTCCCCATCAGAGTTGCCCCTTACATCCGGGTCCCCTTCAAAATCATAAAATTAGGAAATAGGAAAAAAAAAAAAAAAAAAAAAAAAAAGGAGGATAATAATGCAGCCGGTCAGTCACTTCACAGCAACGTAAGAAAAGTACTTTGGTTGGTATTCAGCAGTCTTTGCCTATTTCCAGCTATCCCTCCTGCTGTAAGTCGACCCTTACATCAGGGTCCCCATCAGCCTTGCCCCTTACATCAGGGTCCCCATCAGAGTTGCCCCTTAAAACAGAGTCGGCTCTTACATCAGAATCCCCAAAGTCACCACTTACATCAGGTTTCCCAGCCAAGTAGTCCCTTACATCAGGACCTCGATTATTGTTATTTAAAAGTGTTTTATTTTTTATGAAATATAATATAATATAATATATATATATATATATATATATATATATATATTTATATATATATATATATATATATATATATACACACACACACATATACATATATATACACACACACATACACACAAACTTTCCCATATGTACAATTTTTCATTTTGCGCCCCCATGAAGCTGGAATGATAGATGAAATCCAGTCTATTTAGAGGACACATGCCTCTTCTCTAGTGCACACAGTGCTGAAAGGGACATCCGCCAATAACCAATAAACGCATGAAAAGATCAACAATGCACATTAGCCGGCGGCTTTCTTTGTCCTCCACTCCTAACACAGGCCTAAAGAAAATCTACAATTGGAAAGCCAAAATGTTCAGCTGAAAAGAAAGTCATACGGCACAAAGACAGTGGTGTAGTGGGTAGCACTCTCACCTAGCAGTAAGAAGGGTCGCTGGTTTGAATCCCAACCACGACACTACCTGCCTGGAGTTTGCATGTTCTCCCTGTGCCTGCGTGGGTTTCCTCCGGGTACTCCGGTTTCCTCCCACACTCCAAAGACATGCTGGTAGGTTAATTGGATCCTGTCTAAATTGTCCCTAGTATGTATAAATGTGAGTTAGGGACCTTAGATTGTAAGCTCCTTAAGGGTAGGGACTGATGTACAATGTATATGTAAAGCGCTGCGTAAATTGACGGCACTATACAAGTACCTTAAATAAATAAAATAAGGTGTGAACTACTAAGACAAAGTGTTGTACCTGTGTAATGTAATTACAATGTAATGTACCAACACACTGCCACAAAGAAGGCAAATGGATCAAAACCACAACAAGAGGAAATGTAAAGGATACCTGTGTACATGAGCTTTCATTTGTCCTAGTCTATGCAGATTAGAAGTCCCGAATTTATTTGCTTGCTATGAATTAGTAACTCCGTACTGAAGCCACTAAGGACCAGGTAAATAGCATTTTCAGAAAGTCAGCAATGACTGCTTACATAATTGTCTCATGATAGAGTGCCTTTAACCTTGCTTTGGATAGAGCGGTGCAGGATTAGAATCCCTGACAGGTTTTTATTGCTGCCTGTGTACCGACCCTGCATTTCTATCAACTGAAAAAGAAAACCAATGCAGCCACATCTAAAGACAGGTAAGCTGCAACATACTACATTTTCATTCTTGGATCTAGACACACTTTAAATTCCATGGACATGACATACAGGGGTCGCACTGCATACAGAACCTGCACAATGACATTCCTGGGACCCACAGCCGCCATGTAGAGCCTCCCATTGAGATTCAGTTGTAAGCTCCAAATAAGTTTGGAGCATAGATCAATGTGCATGTGGGTACCTTATTTACAAATATATAGCTATATATAGCTATATATAGCTATATATCTCTATCTCTATCTCTATCTCTATATATATATATATATTTTTTTTACATTTTGCGCCCTTTTTAATGTGAAATTTGTAAATAAAATGTTAAAGCGGAGTTTCAACGTATATAATAATTTTTTAATTTTTTTTTTCTAAATTCCTAAGTTCATCTAATGAAAATGTACCACTCACTTGGTTTTTGGCAAAATATCCCCTGGTGTCCGGTTTCATATATAAAAGCAACTTATATAATTTGTTCCTGGTAGTTCTCATCTTGCCTGTGGGCATGTGAAGCCCACAAGCAGACACTTCCGGGATACGGTGATGTTGAGCTACCAGCTTGCACCGCCCATTCCCACGCATGCGCATTAAGTACACGTTGCAGCGCTGTAAGCTTCCGACGTTGCCATCACAACGGGCGTCGTCGTCGGAAGTGCACGCCCCGTTGTGATGGCAACGAAGAAAAACAAAAGCACACGGCTAGCCACACTGACTCCTGGGAAGATTGAGTCATAGCTCCCAGGAGACATGGCGCCGCCGGATCTGATGGCGATACATGAGGACAGGCTAGGTGATGGCTAGGTGGCTAGGACAGGAAACGCCAAATTAATAATCAATAAAAAGCTAACCCTTAGGGAAAAAAAAAAAAAAAACTCTTGCCATTTGTCAATGTCTATTACGCCAGCTTGGGAATAAGCTTAATTTCTGAAATTGTGTGGAACTCCGCTTTAAAAGGTGTAAAAAGATTAACAAGGAACCAAAAAAAGGTTTTAATTATTAATGGTTTAAAAATAAAAGTGAACAAGTTAATTAAGTCTGATTATCATAAATTAGGGGTTAATAAGGTGTTAAACAGAGGAACATTTAATAAAAAACACAAAAAAAAATGTTTTACTTGACAGGTTGCTACTTACCCCCCTTCCTGCCCAGGCCAATTTTCATCTTTCTGCGCTGTGATAATGACAATTGCGCGGTCATGCTACACTGTACTCAAAACAGAATTTTTATCATTTTGCTCCCACAAACAGAGCTTTCTTTTGGTGGTATTTGATCATCTCTGCGGTTTTTATTTTTTGCTAAATAAAAAAGACCGAAAATTTTGAAAAAAAATAAAAGTTTTGCTTTTGTTTCTGTTATAAAATTTTGTAAATAAGTAAGTTTTCTCCTTCACCGACGGGAACTGATAAGGTGGCACCAATGAGCAGGCACAGACGATGGGCACTGGTAGGCAGCACTTATGGGCATTGATAGGCAGCACTGATGGGCGACACTGAAAGGCTGCAAAGACGGGTACTTATGGGTGGCACTGCTGGGCATTGATAAATGGCACTGATATGCGGCACTGATAGGCATCCCTGGTGGCAGTGGTAGGCATTGTGAGTGGGCACTGATTGGCAGCTGCTTGGGTATTGATTGGCAACTGCCTTGGCACAGATTTGCATTTCCTTGGTGGTCTAGGGGGGGCATACCTGGTGGTCCAGTGTGGATGGCCATCCTGGTGGTCCTGGGCGGCATGATGGTGGTCCTGCGCTGATAAACAATCAGCACAGACCCCCCCTGTCAGGAGAGCAGCCGATCGTCTCTCCTCCACTCACGTCTGTCAGAGGCGAGTGAGGAAAAGCCGGTCAAAGGCTCTTCCTGTTTACATTGTGATCAGCCATGACTGGACAGAGCGGAGCATGTGGTAAAGAGCCTCCGCCAGAGGCTGACACACCGCACCACTGATCGCCCACGGCGGCTGTTATCCTGCTGGACGTCATATGACGCCCAGTCAGGATAACGCAACCACCGCCCGGCCGTCACTTTGCTATAAGCGGGCGGAAAGTGGTTAAAAATGACTTGATCTGCAGATCAAAGTTCATCCCTTGGATCTGTAGATAAAGAAAGATACAAAAAGAAACACTTTTTTTTTTTTTAGCTTAGTGTTTCAGAGGCTGAACAATGTTGTTGATAACCACTGTCCTGCTTTTTTTTTTGACAGCTCCAATAGCCAGACTTCTTTAACACTTAAGCGGTCAACAGGGGAACCCCGCTGACAGCTAAATAAATCAATGGTTGTTAAAGACACAGCAGCCCTGCTCCTTAACAACCGATAACTGCTGGCTTTTCTTTTTTTTACATTTCATCCGCCAGTGAGGGAATCCCGCTGAAATAACCGAAGAACCAAGCCTGAAAGTACGGTAACTCGTGCAAATGCTTAGTATCGGCACAGATGCTGTATCAGTGCAATCCTAATGCATATATAATGGTTTTAGAAGCGCTTTTCTGATTCAATGTTTTTTTAATGGGAATTTCAAGTGTAGAAATCATAACTGTTGACATGACAAGGAAATCAAAACAACGAGTGAGGCAGGCAGTACATATATGTACCAAAAGGTGAGGTAAGGTCTTATTCAATTTCTTTTAGATTTACCTTTAACGATGTAGTATGTCTGGTTGCATAAACATTTAAATTGATTTAGGATTGACTTCATATTGAATGGTTTTGGTAAATCTAAAGGAAAAGACAATTGTATAATTTATGGCTAGCCTAACGGTATAATGGGATGCCTCAAGAAGGTTCAATAGTCAGAATTAGTTGGGTGGGAGGGGATATGGGGTTTACGTAGGAGGGAAGAAGGGGGATAGGGGTTGGTTGACTCAGGCCACTGTCCAAATAGAAGGCTAAAAGGAAGGATAGGCTTGCCGGGTTTAAAGAGGGTAGGGGAATAATTAACTCACAGTTCCCAAGTAGTTTCTCAATAAATAGCCCCCAAGTCAACGGGCCTGGACTTCCTGTAGAGAAACCCAAAGGCTTCTTCCATGCCTTAACTATAGTTTGTGTGGCCAATAGGAAGAGGTACATGGCCAGTCTTTGTTGGTGTACAGAGGGGCCTGGGAATGGGTAATGAAGCAGAACATCCCTGGGGACAACTAGATAAAACAAGGTTTGAAGGAGTCCAAAAATTCTGGACCAAAAAGGCAATGAGTTTTGGGCAGGACCACCAGGTATGCAGTATGTTGCCTCATTAACCACAGGTCTAGAAATATCTGTCAAAGTAGTTTGGGATTAACTAGGGTTATCAGAGCCAGGACCCAATACCACCGAAAGAGAACTTTATAGGCCTATTCCAGGGATGTCATATTGAAGGAACACTTTGCCACAATAGACCAGACCTTACCCTGATCTCTGGATCAATTAGAAGTGCATTTCTAGCATTTTACATGTGTATTGAAGCTTTAGTTTTTTATTTTAGCCAAATGGAACTTTACAGGCTAAAAATCAGTTGCAGAAATTTGTGAAAATGCTCAAACTATGAGGCTTTTGCCTCAAAAGTAGGTTGAATTCGACGTTTTTTGGAGCATTGGGCATCTGAGTGCTCATATGAATAGCCACCATTAAAATACATGAGATTTTGGATCTAGGGTGTTTTGGAGCTTCGACCTACAAAACACTAAAAGGTGTGAATGGGGACTCCCTGAGCAAGAAGAAGAAACATCTTGCGCGCCCCCCCCCCCGCACAGCACTTGCGAGTACCATGTGCATAGGTGTGAACGGGGTCCAAGAAGTTTTTGGAATGTATAGAATATGGGTTTGAAAAAAAAGAAGAGTCACATAAAAAAGTGAGTTTTTCTTCAACAGACTTTGGACTAGGAAAACACAGAAGAGAAGAGCAGATGAAGGACTGCGCCGTGTTCACCTTGACATGGATGACAGCGGCAGAGCCATCGCAGGGGGAAGCCTGTCAGCAGACACAACGAAGCGTGGCAGAGAGTCAGGTCACCCCCACACATACCGCGCTCAGAGACAGAACGAGACAAGAAACAGAAGTTCTGTACATCACATCTCAGTGAAAGGTTAAAGAAAGAGCCAGAACCTCAACGATATTAGGAGACATTCACCACAGTTCCTTAACCACCTGTCTACCACTGCATTTTTTTTCCCTGCACACATTAATAATCAGTATTTTTGCTAGAAAAGTATTATGAAACCCTAAGCCATTATTTCCTGAAAGCAGAGGCCCTGTAGAATAAATGGTGATGGTTGCAGTTTTTGTATGCCACACAATATTTGCGCCATTGTTTATCAGAACCATATTTTCAGGGGAAAAAAAAACTCTGAATTTTAGTGCACAAATAGAAATTAAGTGGCCAATTTCTGGTAAAACATAAGATACGGGGTTGCGTTGAGTAAACAGGTATTAAACATGTCAAGACTTCGGAGGTGTGCATGCCGGTAAATTAGCGAGAAAATACGGTGCCCCAAATTGTCCATAGGCGACAATTTTAAATGCCTTTACAAGTGATCAGTTTAGCGTTTATCAGTAACTACGGCCCTAGAATTATTGCTCTCACTCTGACGGGGGAAGGGGGAGTTGGGCTTTTCAGCTTTAGGCCCCTTTCACACGAGGCGGACTCAGTTTCTATGAAGCCCGCCTCGGTCCGCCGGCTCAGCGGCAGATCTGTCCATTGATCTCCGCTGAGCCAGCAGGTGACAGGTCCCTCTCTACTCACTGAGCAGGGAGGGGCTCGTAAGGCGCCGCTGCCGCCAATGGAGGGATCGGATGAAAACAGATAGCGTGTCCGTTTTCATCTGATCTCACCTGATCCGCCAGCGACGGATCTGGACGTAGGGCTATCCATCTGCTTTCAGCGGATCGGACGGGGTCGGATATCAGCGGACATGTCTCCGCTGACATCCGTCGCTCCATAGGCTAACATGGAGCGCCCGTTCAGGCCCGCCGTCAAAACTGACAGGCGGACCTAAACGGTCCGATCGTGTGAAAGGGGCCTTATTTTTATTTTATTTTAATAAAAAAAAAAAATAAAAAAAAAAAAAACACTTTATAACTCTGCATCCTGAAGTCATTTACCATAGTTCCGTGCTCTCTCATTCCTTCGGGGGAATGGGGATGAGGGGATGGGGGGGGGGGGGTGCTGTGCCGAGAAAGGGGTAGGTGAATATTTACTGTACTGGAAAAGTAATTGGGAGCTGGCATAAAAGCCTAGAGTCAGCTGAAAAATCAATACCAAGTTCTTGGCAGCAGCAGCCATGAGCTTGTTTTACCCCATTTGACAACCAGGAAGCTTAAAAATGTGCCCTGGCACACAAGGTGTTAAAGTGGACTTATTTAAGCACTTGAAATTCAAAAAGGTTTACCGCCCTTCATGACCAGGCTATTTTTTTGAGATACGGCACTGCATTACTTTGACAATCGCGCAACGCTGTAACCAAATAAAAAAACATTTTCCCCCACAAATTGTGCTTCTTTGGATCGTATTTGATCACCTTCGTGGTTCAGCAAATTTACTTTTTGCTGAATTATTATTATTATAATACAGGATTTATACAGCGCCAACAGTTTGCGCAGCGCTTTACAACATGAGGGCAGACATTACAGTTATATTACAATTTGGTACAAGAGGAATCAGAGGGCCCTGTTCGTTAGAGCTTACAATCTAAAAATAAAACATCCAAAAAAAAAAAAAAAAAAAAAGAATAAAATCTTAATTTCTTCATCAATTTAGGCCAATATGTATTCTGCTACATATTTTTGATTAAAAAAATCCCAATAGGTGTATGTAGATTGGTCTGCGAAAAAGTTATAGCGTTCAAAAACTATGGGATATATTTATGGATAATTTTTTTTTACTAGTAATGGCAGCGACTTATAGCGGGACTGCGATATTAGGACGAACAAATTGGACACACTTTTTTGGGAACCAGCGACACCAAATACAGTGATCAGTGCTAAAATATGCAATACACCAATACAGTGATCAGTGCTAAAAATATGCACTATCACTGTACTGACACTGGGTTAAATGTGTGGCCAACATGCGTTACTGTGTGCGCTCTGTGCTGTTTTTACTAAGCAATGTGCTTTGCAGGAAGAAAAAAAACAGCACACTGCTGCTGTCAGAAGAGAGCCCTGTGTTTACCTACACAGGGCTCTCTCCGGGAATGTTCAAAGCCGATCGGAAGGTAACAGCGACCAATCAGTGGGCGGCACCTGGTTCGTGCTGGAGCCAATCGCAGCACAGCCGGAGCAGTGGGGGCGTTCCCTAGCCCAGCGCGCGGATCACGTACTAGGTAGCAGCTAGCAGATTTATTTAAATACACTAACACTCCTGTTCCCCCCAGACTGACAGACAATGCTGATGTCCAAAGGTCCCCCAAAAGATTCCGAACCCAGAAGAAGAACTGCACCAAAAAAGGAGCTCTGGGATCTGGACATCTGCTGGGGCAGAAGTGATTTTGCATTATGATAATCTCTTTCACCTCTCTTAAAACACATATTTTAGGCTCTTTTAAAAGATGCAACATTCAGTTATCACCCTCCTCCATCTTTTCCACTTACACTGAAAATTAGACTAAGATCTCCCTTGATCCATGAATATTCATGTGATGTTCCACCAGCAGCAAGGGGCAGAAAAACATATTGCTGGAACATCATTTATAAACAAGCAAAACGTGTGATTTATTTCAGACTGGTCCTCATTAACCAGCTCTCAGCAGACTTTCTGACCTCTGCGGGAGAGGCCAAAAATCAGCAATGGCATACATATACTAAAACACCAGAGTATGAATTGTTCTAAGCAAAGCATCAAATGTTTATATTTGCATATTTGACAGCTGGGGTCAGCAATCTTTTCCCACACAGTGTGCCATCATTACAACCATTGAACAACTTGCGTGCCAGCGAATAGCACATCGTAGGGTACTCAATTTCTGCACCTTCATGCTTTAGATCACCCCAAGTTCTGCACCTTCATGCTTTAGATCACAGCAAGTTCTGCACCTTCATGCTTTAGATCACCCCAAGTTCTGCACCTTCATGCTTTAGATCACCTCAAGTTCTCCACCTTCACGCCTCAGATCACCCCAATGTCTGCACCTTCATGCTTTAGATCACCCCAAGTTCTCCACCTTCATGCTTTAGATCACCCCAAGTTCTGCACCTTCATGCTTTAGATCACCTCAAGTTCTCCACCTTCATGCTTTAGATCACCTCAAGTTCTCCACCTTCACGCCTCAGATCACCCCAATGTCTGCACCTTCATGCTTTAGATCACCCCAAGTTCTCCACCTTCACGCCTCAGATCACCCCAATGTCTGCACCTTCATGCTTTAGATCACCCCAAGTTCTGCACCTTCATGCTTTAGATCACCTCAAGTTCTCCACCTTCATGCTTTAGATCACCTCAAGTTCTCCACCTTCACGCCTCAGATCACCCCAATGTCTGCACCTTCATGCTTTAGATCACCCCAAGTTCTCCACCTTCACGCCTCAGATCACCCCAATGTCTGCACCTTCATGCTTTAGATCACCCCAAGTTCTGCACCTTCATGCTTTAGATCACCCCAAGTTCTGCACCTTCATTCTTTAGATCACCTCAAGTTCTCCACCTTCACGCCTCAGATCACCCCAATGTCTGCACCTTCATGCTTTAGATCACCCCAAGTTCTCCACCTTCACGCCTCAGATCACACCAATGTCTGCACCTTCATGCTTTAGATCACCCCAATGTCTGCACCTTCATGCTTTAGATCACCCCAAGTTCTGCACCTTCACGCCTCACGCCTTTACCCTAAGTTCTGCACTTTCAGACCTCAGATCGGCCCCAATTTCTGCACCTTCACACCTCCCATCAGCCCATATTTCTGAACCTTCAAACCAACCCCCCCCCCCCCCTTCTGTCCTTTCACACCTCAGATCAGAGGAAACTAACTCCTCTCCTTCTTGCATCTATCCAATATAGTCCAAGAAGGGGGCAGGAGCAGCTAACCCAGATTGGAAGAAAAAGGGAGAGGGACCCTTAACAGAAACATACCATACCATAGAAAGTGACATTTTTGCTCATTCCTCTTTGCAAAACAGCTCAAGCTGTCAGATTGGATGGAGAGCATCTGAACAGCAATTTGCATATCTTGCCACAGATTCTCAATTGGATTTAGGTCTGAACTTTACCTGGGCCATTAAAAACACATGAATATGCTTTGATCTAAACTATTCCATTGTAGCTCTGGCTGTATATTTAGGGTTGTTGTCCTGCTGGAAGGTGAACCTCCACCCCAGTCTCAAGTCTTTTGCAGACTAACAGGTTTTCTTCTAAGATTGCCCTGTATTTGGTTCCATCCATCTTCCCATCAACTTTGAACAGCTTCCCTGTCATTGCGGAAGAAAAGCATCCCCACAACATGATGCTGCCACCATGTTTCACGGTGGGGATGGTGTATTCAGGGTGATGTGCAGTGTTTGTTTTCCACCATACATAGTGTTTTTCTTTTAGGCCAAAAAGTTAAATTTTGGTCTCATCTGACCAGAACACCTTCTTCCACATGTTTGCTGTGTCTCCCACATGGCTTCTCGCAAACTGCAAACGGGACTTCTTATAGCTTTCTTTCAACAATGGCTTTCTTCTTGCCACTCTTCCATAAAGGCCAGATTTGTGGAGTGCACGACTAATAGTTGTCCTGTGGACAGATTCTCCCACCTGAGCTGTGGATCTCTGCATCTCCTCCAGAGTTACCATGGACCTCTTGGCTGCTTCTCTCATGAATGCCGAAGGCCTGTCAGTTTAGACGGATGCCCATGTCTTGGTAGGTTTGCAGTTGTGCCATACTCATTTTCATACATATATCCAGATGATGAATTGAACAGTGCTCCGTGAGATGTTCAAAGTTTGGGATATTTTTTTATAACCTAACCCTGCTTTAAAACTTCTCCACAACTTTATCCCTGACCTGTCTGGTGTGTTCCTTGGCCTTCATGATGCGGTTTGTTCACTAAGGTTCTCCAACAACCCTCTTGTTGGAGCTGTACTTGTACTCAGATCACATTACACACAGGTGGACACTATTTACTAATTAGGTGACTTCTGAAGGCAATTGGTTCCACTAGATTTTAGTTAGGGGTATCAGAGTAAAGGGGGCTGAATACAAATACACACCACACTTTTCAGATATTTGTAAAAAAAAAAAAAAAAAAAAAAAAAAAAAAAATTGAAAACCATTTATCATTTTCCTTTCACTTCACAAATATGTGCCACTGTGTTGGTCTATCACATAAAATACATTTAAAGTTTTGGGTTGTTTCATGACAAAATGTGGAAAATTTCAAGGGGCATGAATACTTTAAGGCACTGTATATAAACACACACATACACACACCTTTATAAAATTAGCCCACTCCACATGCATACAGAAAAGCTGACGTGGGCAATACTTTGTGCTGTTCTAGTCACTTTGTCAGTTCATGGAATTTCCAGTAACCGAGTCTCCAGCTACAGTCCATGAATCTCTCTCTCCTGTTATGGGCTATACGGTTTTGACAAGCAATCCGTTCACTTTAGCATCATTATTCTCCTAGCAGACGTGAAGGATAGCGGGTAACGTGAAGCAGAAAACAAGACACAGTTTGATAAATAACGGAGCTATTCCACTGCCTGCAGTTCCACTTTCCCCTAGGGAGACATAAATCTGCTCTTCCATGAATTAGACACAATGTACCCGAAATACAATAATACATTCAGTAGAGCACTCCGATCCCTATTAGATGTTAAAAGCCCAAATAAAATTGATGTCCTTTTTTTCCCAGAAATCAAGCTCTCTTTTGGTGGTATTTGATCACCTCTGCGTTTTTTTTTTCCCCCCTATAAACAAAAAGGCTAACAATTTAAAAAAAAAAAAAAAAAAAAAAAAAAAAAAAAAAATTATATATATATATATATATATATATATATATATATATATATATATATATATATATATATATATATATAAATATATAATTGTAGCAATAAATCTCAGTGGAGCTGCTGGTTTAAGCGGGCTTGTTACCTTCACTCTCGATACCTCTGTTTCACCGGCACCGGGTCTAGGGTTCCGTTGAGTTTACCTCTGGACGATAAAAGCACCAACACTTGAGTACGTTTTCAATGCTTTATTGAACCAAGTTACGAAGTAAGTAGCAGGAAAGAGGCAGAAGGGAAACTGCAGGGAAGCTCAAATACCTTTCTTTAGGATTCTTTAGAACACCCTTTAAAGTTGAATACTATAATTGAATGCGATCCCCTTGTGGGACACGATCTTTGCTCGCCTGGATAGGCCTCTCTCACTTGCCTAGCAGCCAGTAGGTAGCACCAACCGAGTCACCAGGCCCCTTCTCCAGACTAGCACTTTGCTTGATCCTTCCATGACGAGTCCTCCCCTGGGATCTCCTCGGTTGTCCAGCTTATTTACTCTGGACAGACAACTCAGGACCATCCCTCGGCTGCTGTACTAGGCCCCAGACAGACCTCTGGGCCCACCCACACGCCGCAGGCCTCCGGAACGGAGGAGCACGAGGTGGTATTCTAACACATACCTGTCAGCCAGGAGGGCCAGCAGGTGGCTGTAAAATGAACCCCTAAACATGGCGTCTGTCCCATAAATACCCTCTTCCAGAATGCAACTCGGAGGACCACCTCCACCGAGCTTGCCTCCAGGACAGAGGAGCATCCATACGCTTCGACACGTTGCCTTTGCAACACCAGCTAAGGGTAACGACGACACCCACCGGCTCAGTATGGAAACACGCAACATCCCCCTCCCTCTCCTGTGAACGATTGCGGCTGCCAGACCCGCTGTGTTCAATCACAGCAGAAGCGAGTCGGCGCCACATGCGCCTTAGACCTCATGCACAAAATCACGTACAGGTGCACGATTTCACACAGCTGGGACGCCATTCCGCAGTGTATGTACGTGGGGTGGTCTGGAATCGGTTATGGTCCAACTGCTTTAAAAAGGGGACACACCCTAAACGCTTGTCCTGAAAATTTGGATGTTCGTGCAAATAAAAAAAAAAAAAGTTTCACGGATTGTTCTTATTGAAAGTGCACCAATGTGGCTACAATTACCGCAAGCATAAGATTAAAGGGTAATACCACCTTTACACCAAAAAAAAATAAAAAATTAAAGATTAATTCCCAAAGCCCTCACAGCTCCTCAAGTCCCCACTGCATTTATCTGCTGTGCAGATAAACGTATGTCGCCCACTGCTGCTTTGGACTTCTTATACGGCCATGGAGACTGAGTAGCAGCATAATACTGCGGTCATTTAGAATCATTGAAAAGTGACGGCAGAAAAGTGACGGCAGAAAAGTGACAGCAGAAAAGTGACAGCAGAAAAAGACCGAGTAGTCCATCGAGTCTGCCCATTTTTTGTTTTTTTTGTTTGTCATTGCAGTCACATGACAGCGCTGACCAATGACCGCTAACCATTGGCAGCGTATTCTGCTACTCAATCTATGGGGCTCTATATAGTTTTTAAAAGAAAAGCGTGCAGATTGGTAGATGGGTGGAAATTTTTTGGAGACCAATAGCAGTTCCATCAGCCCAACAAACCATACATTTCCTTCTCTCCCACTGCTCCATTTAGCTGGCAGGAGTGAAGAAAAAAACCTAATGCTTCTGGGTATGGCGGTGCACATAACAGCCCTGGCGATTGGTCTAATGCTATCCCATGACAGTGTTGACCATTGACTGCTAGCCATTGACCGCATTATGCTGCTACTCAAACTATTGTGGCTGCGTATGACGTTTAAAAAATGTACAGATCGGTAGATTGGAAGAAGATTTTTGGAGTACTTCTGGGTATGGAGGTGCATGTGACAGCCCTGGTGCTTGGTCTAGTGCCATCCCATGGGTTGAGGAGACAGTTTTCAGCCTTGTGTAAGCTCCAGCCACAGCAACACATGCTAGCAAGAAATTATTTTTGGGTTCTCACTAGGGATGCACCGAATTTTCGGCCGCCGAAACATATTGGCCGAAAATGGCCTTTTCGGCATTTTGCGGAAAAGGAAATCACACCAATAAGGGTGCGGAAAATGGGGGCAGGGCCCCGCCCCTGGTGCCGCCCAGTATGGGGGGTGTCGTTCTGGAGCGTCCCCGTCCAGCCCAGTCCTCTCGACGAGGCAGCTGAAAGCAAGACATTGCTCTATGGAGAAAAGCTGTCAGCACACCGCATTAAGGAGCAGCTTGTCGGTATGATCAGCGGGAGGAGCATCATCGGTGTGCAGCACCGCAGGGGTTAAGAGACCTGTCTGACATGCTGTTAGAAACAGTGAGCCCGCTTGGTGGGAGCTGGCTCCATAGATAGAGCACTGTTCTTGGCTTTGCCTTGCTAACACTGCCCTGTCCTGATCCTGTCTGATATACTAAGGCAGGCTGCAAATGATAGGCACTGGCAGGCTGCATTTAAAGGAACCTGGTGAGGCTGCATTGATCTCCTGTACCACGTCTGCAGTCTCTTTTCGGTATTGGTTTTCAGCCTAGTGTAATTTTTCATTTTCAGTTTCGGCACCAAAAAACCCATTCGGTGCACCCCTAGTTCTCACGTCAACATGCAAGAACCTGGTGTTTTTACCATAGCCCAAAAAAAAAAAAAAAGCCTTCACCAATGCCCGTCTTTATACAAGCATAAAAAAAAAAAGTGATAGGAGCATTGGCTCACCCACCAGGGTAAAAACATTCACAAAAGCACAGCAGCAAATGGGTTGGCGCGTCAAGTGCGTATAATACACTGAACATAGCAATGTACCGAAATGTTATATGAACTCTTAGAAAAGAATGCACTGTATAAATATTTTAACCAGAGTCTGATCTTACAGATACCCGAGAACCACGTGTAAGGGAGTGAGATTTACCAGAACCTTTAGATAATTTTGCATGAGATATACAGAAGAGGAGATACCGGTAAAATCTTCCACCTACTTTGGACTGGGCTTGCAGTAGATACGTGGATGAGGTCTGCCACTATAAAAGAACCGTGTTCAGCGCTTGGGAGATAGGAAATCAGCAGATAAGAACATATAAGCCGTAGCTGATTTCCCATCTAGAGGTCACCTGTAGGAAATTACATTATTTTCTAAAGACTGCTCCTGCTACAGACTATGAAGGTAGAAAGCTCAGAGCACAATATTTTAAGCAGATTTTTTTTTTTTTTTTTTTAATTCAAATATTCTTTAATAGATTTTTACTCATTTTACTCATTTACAAAACATCCATATAAAAACATTACGACAACATATTTTTCCATTAAGTTTTTCTTTTCTCATTACATACATCCTACCTTAACCCCTTCCTGCTTCCCCTCCTCCCCCTTTCCCATTTCAATACACCCTTAATCCTTCCATCTTGTTCACCTATCAAATCTACATCCATTTTTATATATACCTACAGTGGGGACAGAAAGTATTCAGACCCCCTTAAAGTTTTCGTCCGGGATATCCCTGTACTTGGCCGCATTCATCTTTCCCTCGATTGCAACCAGTCGTCCTGTCCCTGCAGCTGAAAAACATCCCCACAGCATGATGCTGCCACCACCATGCTTCACTGTTGGGACTGTATTGGACAGGTGATGAGCAGTGCCTGGTTTTCTCCACATATACCGCTTACAATTAAGGCCAAAAAGTTCTATCTTGGTCTTATCAGACCAGAGAATCTAATTTCTCACCATCTTGGAGTCCTTCAGGTGTTTAGCAAACTCCATGCAGGCTTTCATGTGTCTTGCACCGAGGAGAGGCTTCTGTTGAGCTACTCTGCCATAGAGCCCCGACTGGTGGAGGGCTGCAGTGATGGTTGACTTTCTACAACTTTCTCCCATCTCCCGACTGCATCTCTGGATCTCAGCCACAGTGATCTTTGGGTTCTTCTTTACCTCTCTCACCAAGGCTCTTCTCCCCCATAGCTCAGTTTGGCCGGACGGCCAGCTCTAGGAAGGGTTCTGGTCATCCCAAACGTCTTCCATTTAAGGATTATGGAGGCCACTGTGCTCTTAGGAACCTTAAGTGCAACAATTTTTTTTGTAACCTTGGCCAGATCTGTGCCTTGCCACAATTCTGTCTGTGCTCTTCAGGCAGTTCCTTTGACCCGATTCTCATTTGCTCTGACATGCACTGTGAGCTGTAAGGTCTTATATAGACAGGTGTGTGGCTTTCCTAATCAAGTCCAATCAGTATAATCAAACACAGCTGGACTCAAATGAAGGTGTAGAACCATCTCAAGGATGATCAGAAAGAATAGACAGCACCTGAGTTAAATATATGAGTGTCACAGCAAAGGATCTGAATACTTAGGACCATGTGATATTTCAGTTTTTCTTTTTTAATAAATCTGCAAAAATGTCAACAATTCTGTGTTTTTCTGTCAATATGGGGTGCTGTGTGTACATTAATGAGGGGAAAAAAATGAACTTAAATGATTTTAGCAAATGGCTGCAATATAACAAAGAGTGAAAAATTTAGGGTGTCTTAATACTTTCCGTCCCCACTGAATGTGTATTATCCATCTTACTCTAGATTTCTCATCTATTATTCTAGCCTGCCTTTGATATCTCACTAGAAGTATTATTTCCTTGCCTGCGAGGTTACTTCTGACCACTACTCTGATCTTTTTCCCTTTCCTTTCTTCTAAGGGGGGTAGCCCATCTTTTCCAACCATGGCTTCCACATCCTTTCAAATTCCTTAAAATTCCCTCGTTTGGTATAAACTACCTTTTCCCTCCATACTATCACATTTATAATTTTGACCCATTCTCTCCCTGATGGAGGCCTCCCCGACTGCCATCTCTGCGCAATCAGTTTTCTTGCTTGGAATAGACACCTTAATACCACTACTGTAGTGCTTGCCAATCCACTAGATTTCTCCCTATATCCCAGCACACAGAGTATGGCTTCCATATCCAACGTAGTCCCGTAGGTTATATTCATGGTATCGAGAACCTCTGTCCATTATCGAAATCGCTTTGGGCATCTCCATACCATATGTATAAGGTCCCCTGTCTGCTGGGGCAATTGGCATCCGATCTTCGGCCAAACGTGAACAGTCTCTTATGGGTATAATAGGCTTCATGTATCAACATCAAGTGTGATACTTTCTGTGAGGGAGAGACCGAAAACAATGGCCCCAACTCCAATATCCTCCACTGCCCCTGCGTTATTTCCCCTTCCCATCTCTTCCTACTATTAAGGGACTCCGGCCCTTCAATGGCTCTGCTGCATATCTGTACGTATAGCTCAGAAATGAGCGCCTTAGTTGTACCCGACTTAATTATTCTTTGGAGAAGGGGAGCTTTACTCCATTATAGTACTCGTATCTTAAACTGGACACCGAGGGCATGTCTAATCTTTAGTTATCTGTAGAATGAATGGTTTGGTATATCATAGATCTACAAATGTTTTTAGAGTACCACTCATAAATGAGCCAGCCTATTTATACCCTGTATTTCCCATTATTTGATCTTTCCCATAGCCACCACCTGCTGCAAGTTCTTATTGTTCCATAGGGGGATATATTCTAATACCACCTCGTACCCCATTAATGTCTTGACTGTTTTCCATACTTAGGACTATCTTTATTGTTGGGTTCCTAAGAAAAAAAAGAATCCGCCTCCAACACCTCCACTACTGTATTATGCGGGGCTCCTAGCAACATTATTCTCCCACTTGTGTTTCCTCCTCCCGAGGTGGTACATCCCCCTAAGTGCTGCAACTGTGCTGCCAAGAAGTGACTCCGGGGATGTGGCAAAGCTAGGCCCCCCTCCTATGTTGCTAACTGCAACGTACGTAGTCGAATCCTAGCCTTTAAGCAGAATTTTAGACAAACTTTTTTTTTAAAAAGCCTATGGTGTGTGAACACAGACTGCACACGATGCAAAAAAAGTGCACACCAAAAAAGTGAGACACAAAACGTGCACAGGGTGTACACATGGTCCTCCTCGAAGACAAGGGACCCTTGCCCTGATTCCCCGGGGTGTTAGGCTCCAGACGGCACTGGGGTACTTCACATGGTCCATCTGGCCAAAACCAGATGAACCCGTTCTCTGGGAGGTCTGCCGAATCAGACCAACAAAAGTACTAGGTGTGGCTCCCCCAAAGGGACACCCCATGAGAGAGGGCAAACTAAGCCATAAGACCATGTCCACCCCCTCCCAAGCCTTTCAGGGCAGGCACGATGACCTACACCCTACTCCTCAAATGTGAAACGTGTATAATACCCAACAACCAAAAGACAAAAAGTGACAAACACGACAAACAAAAATGGGGAAAGTGGAAGTGGAGAAAGTGCAGTGGCTCGCCCTAAGGCCAGGAATAAAAATTGGGCCGGACCTTTTGGCAAGGACCAGAGGAAGAGGCAGGTGCGGAAAAAAGTGTGATGGTGCAGTGGCCAAGGTGCCAGTAAAACTCAAAGTGCCACTACTCACAGTGAGTAATTCAGGCACCCCTGGACTGCCACTCCAGGGGCACATACACCACAGGCTTCTTTCAGGACCCGGCCTTACACCAGACCTGTGCCTCTGCACCCCTATCAGGAGGTAACCCTTGCGGCTTTCTCTAAAGAAGACTTATTAATGGCCCTCAGTTTGTTGAGCGGTCCAGTTTTGGCTCTCCCCGGTTCTAACCATACAGATTACCATTACACCAGTGGATCTGCATAGCCACCGTCACCCCTAACCCACCACTGTAAAGCTAGGGACAGTAGCATAACTCCTCCACTGGTAACTGACAAGAACAGATACTACACTTGATCTTAGCCAAAAGGCTGAGAAGCAATATATGGGAGTCATTTTACCTGCGAAAGGATTTGAATTTGTCCATTAAGTCCTCAGATTCACACAGTTCTGTGAACTACCTGAAACGCCACAAGGCGAGATCTTGCCCCAGACCAAGGGAGATTTACAGTTATATTGTGTTTCTTCCATTTGCTTATAAATCGCACCAACTGTTGGCACCCACTCACCAAGCTGCTTGGCGATGGACTTGCAGACCACGCAAGCCTGGCGTAGGTCTACAATCTTCTCCTTGACATCCTTGGACAGGTCTTCCCCATAGTGGAGAGATTGCAATCTGATTGCCTCTGTGGACAGGTGTCATAAAAAGGTAACAAGCTGAGATTAAAAGCACATGAGGCCTTAAAGCGCAGTTCCTCCCAATTTTTTCACTTGCCCCAGGCATTGCTTACCGCTATATTTTTTTTTTTTTTTTTTTAACCAAAGCTTAAATTACCTTTAGGCTCCCTGAAGAGCTGCACTTCCGAACACAAACAATTGTATATGCAGCTTATGCCAATTTACATAGCATAAACTGTGACCATCACAACGTGCAGAGTTCAGGGGCGCGCGGTGTGCACAGGACCGTGTTACATACAGAGTTACTTACAGAGGTCGTGCGCACCAGTTTTGCAATGTTATTTATTAATTAAAGGTGCCATTACCAGCATGCAAAACTAAACCAGAGAACAAAATACTAAAAAAAAAAAAAAACAAAAAACAAAAAAAAAATCTTAACACTAGAATGTACTGTTCATTGGCATGCTAGTCGTCTAAAGCTTGTAAAGATGACAGTTAGTATAGAAAAGGTTGCTCACCCCTGTTCTACTGTCTGCCAATTCAAAGCAACACATCTCTAAAGCCAATGGGTGAGAACATTTAAGGGAGGCACTGGCATCCTGCACACCAACCACCTCAGGTAGATGTCAAAATGGTGGTGTAGGCCTCTGTTTTTTCATCAGCTACATGGACAGAGCCTCCAATGAAAGATGTCACACTGCTGATCAAACAGTCTCGGTTCAGGTTGGCTTTCATTTAAACAAGCTTATCAATAAACAACAAGATGTTATAAAGTGTGGGTGAAGTTTCTTCTATATCAATGCAAGTCTACCAGTGTGCTCCGAATACAACTACATTACAGTTAGTTGCTCTGATCTCACTAATTGTTTAGCAGGGGCAACAAAAAGTCTAGGGGAAACCCAGCTAACTCAACATGAGTCAGTAGGAAAAATGCACCTCACATTGGTGGCAAGTGGGCAAAATGCTTCCCTTACAGAGGTGGTCTGAATACCAGACAGCTAAACAGATCATTGGTGTCATGCCGCTGGCTCATTCAAGTGGCATTGGCCTCAGAACTATGCAGCCACCATCAAATGGGATGTCAGTCAGCTACAGCTCGAGGAAACCCTAGCAACCACTGAAGAAACCCTATGGTTCCATGAATTCCAGGCGCATAATAGCTGGTTTAAAATGTGGATTAAAAAAGGCAATGTTTTAGGGACTTCTACAAGAGAGTAACCAGCAGGGTGCTGGGGCGTGCATAGTCGGCAGCCAAGAGTAGCAGGTTCCTTTGCCCTGGTGGAGAGAGAGCCAGCCTGGAGGAGCTATCAGCCCTCCTGGGCTATCTGTTGAGGCTGGAAGTTGTTGAAGGCCCTAGCTCAAGGAGAGCTGGAGGCTTACTGCTAAAGCATGGAGAACAGTCAAGAGAGTCTGTTGAGGATCTGGCCTGGAGAATCATGGCGTAGGTTCTGTCCGATACTGGAAAAAGACATCCATGTATACAGGAACACCGTGAGTAGAGGCCAGAAGTTGAGAGATCCTAGAGACTGATGATGCTTTAACCCCTTTTTTTCGCCCAAAAAAAAAAAAAGTGGATTTTATTGAGAAAATAAGTTCACGGAAGCAACAGTGACACCAATCCAGCACAATTAGTAAACATGACACAAAGTCACCATCAGTATCATGACAATAAGAGGACAATTCAAGAGTAAAAGGGACATCAGTGCATAAAACCTCACAATAAAATTCCATCTATAATAAAAGGTTAGTAGGACTAAGGCCCAGGGTGTCCAGCCAAAAGCCCCAAATCTTTTCAAATTTACCTGGGCAGCCCCTATGCCGGTAAATTAAGAGTTTCAATCTGAGCATACTACTTATGCATTTCACCCTGGGTTCCTGAGATTTCCAATGAATAGGGATAAGTCTATGGGTCTGGAATAGGGCTTTAGTAATGGCTTGCAGTATAAAGAAATTAAAAAAAAAAAAAAAAAAAAAAAAAAAAAAGGGAGGGGGGGGGGGGGAGGCCCATAGCCTGGGAATAAAAAATTGACAATATAGTTAGAGATTCGTCCCTCAGATGGGGTACCTCCAAAACTGGTCAATTTCAACAAACAGCACAGAGGGGAACCAGCTGGACCACTCCAATCAGGAGTTTTATAAGGAGGACCAACCACGGTGTACGAATTTAGAAAAACTTTATTGAAAAATTAAACCAAAATTCGGCATACAGTGTATGGACAAATTGACAATGCCCCCCAGACACCCACAAGTTAAAAAATATAATTACAATGTTGTCACAAAAGGCGCCAGTGTCAAGGACCCACACTTACACAACACACACACCACGATTTTTAACAAATCTGCTTAGTGGCTCTCAAGGCTATAGAACAGAGCTGGGGCTCAGGGACATACATGCCCACATTGGGGCTTGTGTAAATCAGTGAAAGCGTTGTAGTGGACAGTGCAGTCACCTGGGTCTCCCAGAATCACAATTTATAGCTCAAGATGGGGAGAACCTAAAGCCAGTGTATTAGACACTATGCACTGTTTCCCCTGGGCAGGGGTTGGATCGATAACTAGAGGGATCCAACACTAGGTACTGGGGATAATACAGTCATCCATCCCAATGTGTAGCATTCAGTCTAAGATCACACACGAATAATGGAAGTCCATTAAGTTGCCCAGTGGGGCCCTATAGATAAGATAATTTAACTAGTATGTTGATCCCTTAAGGTATATGCCCTTACTGGATGGCAGCAAGTTTAGAATATAGATAGCTGGAAAGGTGTCCCAATGACGCACTGCCTGATACTACCACTGCCAGCTTAGATAGCGGGTGTGACATCAGTTTCTCTAGCCGAGCGCTAAAGAGACAGTGAAGAATATTCAAAGCCCAAAGTCCTGTTCGGTAACTCAACACATTGTTCACAGAGCTCAGCCTTTTTGCTGCCGTTCCTGAGGAACATCTCTTTCTAGAGACCCTCTGAAGCTTTGATTACCATATATGATCCATAGTCTTGTGACATGCCTCCCTTCTATCCACTTTATTATATCGTGTTACTTTTAAAACTACTGCTTAATTGGGGATTAATATTGTGGACCAGTCACTTAATTGATGACACGTATCTGCTACATTCGCCGTCCGGTTGCCAACTCCTGTGTGAGGTTAGCACTAATGTATGCCGAAGCTCCTGAAGAATCGTGTATATAAGCTTAACATGTAGAGCCAAGCTACTACACACACTATGATCAACTCACACCAAGCCTGATAGAATATTTATTGTTACCTCAACAAAGGCATCGTTATGATTATTCAGGATTACACTGCTTGGTGTATGGGTTGTGTGCTGCAACAGTATCTAGGCAATCTCTACTTCGCAAAGTTTTTTTTAAATAGTGTTTGGTTGTTTTTTTAATCAATTTGTATTAAAAATAATTTTTATCTACCACATTATGTACCTCAGTGCCTATAAATTCCAGTACCAATTTCTCCATTATCATACAAGTTGTAGATGGACTCCTTGATCCAATGCATCAAGCCCGGTGGGTCTGTGAGGGCAGCGGATGCGACACCACCTTAGTGGTGGAACGCATGTTGGAACCCAGGGCCCATCGGCGCAGCCGTCAAAACATTCCGCACACATGACCGTATCCTCCGTCAGGGCGTACAAGCGTTCCGTACCTACATCTTTTTAAAGGAGCGTGAGCCCAATTTGTCATTCATTACCTTAGAATGTCCGATTAGGGCCATCCAGTGGTGACTAACTTATTTTAACAAAAAAGGAAATGTTCATGCTGATGACTTTGGAATCTTTCATTTCACATACACTCGTGCACAGGAATTTATGGCGCAAGTTTTTGTGACAACGTTGTCATTACTGTTTTTAACCTGTTGGTGTCTGAGGGGCTTTGTCCATTTGGACAAATTTTATGCCAAATTTTGGTTCATTTGTCAATAAAGTTTTTCAATTGTACACCGTGGTTGGTCCTCCTTATACAACTCCTGATTGGGGTGACCCAGCTCGTTCCCCTCTGTGCTGAGGTTTGTTTCTCTAGTAATGGCTTCTCTAATAAAGTTGTCACCCAGGATACTTGAAACACAGCACTTAGGATCAACAGGCTTTGACTGTTCCACATCGCTGGCTCAGGGCTGTGTTCAGTGTGGGATCTTCCTGAAACTGTATGTTAATTTTTCTACACCAGAGGACTACCTGAAGAGGATAAATTGCTAATTCAGAGAGTACTCTGTTAAAGTTGCTCTAATCCTGGAGTATCCCTGTAAAGAAATTCCAGTATGGCGACTGGCGCATAGATATACGCATAGCATTGCTCATAGAAATGAGCATAGGCGCATTGCTAATAGAAATTCACATGGAGTGTGCCCACAGTTTCTGACACCAGATAGGCTATTTAAGGAATGATCTTACTCTTCAGCTTTCCTAAGTGTATCCTGACTCTGACTTCTGTTGATGACTTTGGTACTGACCTGATCCTGCTTGTACCTCTGCCCACCTGTTCCTGACTTCGACTTCATTCCTGTCCACACTTTCACCTACGCTTCTGTGCCTTGTTGCCAAACTGCTACTGACCCCGGCTACCTCTGACCTCGCTCCTGCTTCCGACTTGGCTTCATACCATTTCTGATTGCCTGCTTCAGCTGTCCTTCATGACTGCTTCAGTCATCGCAGTGCGTTCCTGCCTGAAGCCTGCTGAGCGCTTCGACAAGCCATGCTTCCAGAACCTGCAGTACATGCAGAGTGCCCCTTTAACCTTTGGCTGCTCCAGCATCACATCTGCTCCTGGCCTGATGTCTTGCCTGACTTCTCAAGCCTGCATCTCCTGCTGCAAGTTCTGCTATTGACCTCTGCCGGCAACCGTGTTCCTCCTGTCCCTTGGCACCATCTGTTCCACCTTCAGTGGGGCCTAGGCTGGAGATACAAGAGAGGCCAACCTCATCAATTCAGTCTCCTGCCAGGTACATGACAATTCCCAAGGCACACCCTATACCCTATCCAAGTCTTCCTGAGCAATAAATCTCAAAAAGATACACTGCTTGGTTATTTGGGGAACAGATTGAGAAAAACTGTGGTGTGCCTGGCTGCCGTGCATCCAAAAGGGAATAGAACCTGGTATAATACAGCCAGCACGGATAGGGGGTTGCGCTACACTAATATGAACTAATTCTAATCTTTGGACTCTACAAGTATTGGTGAGCAGGGGTGGCCTCTGCATTGTTTTCCGATTGGTCAAAGCACCAGGGCATCCTATTTGTGCTTAGGAAGAGGTGGCACAGAGGAGACACGAAGACAGACATCCCTGCCGCCACGACTCTGGACTGGCGGTAAGTACTGGACCACCTGCGGGGGGGAGGCTGTCAGAGCCGCAAGCAGGGGGGCCGTCAGACTCCCCCCGGGGGAGGGTATCTGTACTCTGATCTGTACACCTTGCTCTGTAAGGTTGAGCCGTAAACTCTGTCCTGTGATGCTGAGCTGTATACTCCTGACACTATGGGTTGAAACAAGTGGAATACAGGGGGATGGAGCAGGTGGATTCTATAAGTGGGGGCTTATGAGAACTGGGAGGGGTCAAAAAAGGGCGTGGTCTGGCACCCCCCCATCCTAAAACTTCACCAGCCGCCACTGTTGGTGAGGCAATCCTATTGTCTTCTTCACCTACTTTTCTCAGAAGTGCATAGACGTACCAAACTTAATGTGGGCATCCTCACCAAGGCTATTTCTATCTATTAAAAGGCATCTTTCTCAACATGAGACTTTAAAGGAAAAAAAAAAAAACCTTGCAGTGAGCACGTCCCCTGCTCCAAAATAATACCCTATAATATAGACCTATTTAATATAAATTACAGTCTCACTATAAAGGCAACAGGAGAAATGTATAATCCAGGAAAAAAATGACTTTAGTAAGGCAAGAACAGATGCTGCACAGCACAATGACTTTCTAATCAAAGAAAATGAATGCAACAGCACCAAAAACAGAAGAAAAATCCTCAGAATTACAGTGATCTTTCCGGCTCAGCAGCACATTCCTTGTAATTAGTGGGCTGAATAGCGGGATCCTGAGCCTAGCCCCTCCATCGAGAGCTCACAGATGTCACGGTACGCCAATCTGCACAGTTATCTGCTGACAGTAAACTGAGGTCTACGGTAAAAACAGTTCGTTCTTTAACCACGGGGAGGTTTTAAAGCAAACTGTTGTTAAAGTGGACCTAGCATACATTTTTTTGTTAGATGCATGCTTAGTAATGTGTAATGTTTTACCTCTTACACAGATCATAGTGCCCCCCACACCCAACATTCTTCTCTTCTCTCCAGAAGGAGGGTGCCATCTTTCTTCAAGCATCATCTGGAGTCACCAACTACTTCCTGAACTGAGGATGTCGCATGACAATTATGTAAATCCTGGTGAAGCTTTTTTTTTTAAATTATATATTACTGCTGTACATTGTCACATTAAAATTGTATTTATGTAGAGCTACAAAGTTACTGAAAGGTCAACGCTTGATCAATTATTAATTTTTTTTTTATTGATTAAAAAAAAATCCCTGGCTAGGTCTACCTAGGTAAAGGTCACATGGACCTGTATGTGCTTTCTGCAATTAAAGACCACTTAGGGTCTATTGTTTTCAGACTTTTACTGAAAATACACAATGCTTTCCCTTTAAAAACAGGCTACAGACTGCCGCTAATCTGCATAACCAAGTCTATTACGGCTTAAAAAAACACAAGTGCCCCATTTCCGCTACACGATCTCGATTCTAATGACCCTTAAATGAATTACTCTGTTAATAACAAGACAGACTGGGACAGCGTGCGGTCTCTTTAGCCAAAGATGCTTTAAAAAGCTGCTTTTTGTCTGTTATCGAAGGGAAAGTTTATTTTTAATTAAAAGCCATTTGAACAATCACTTCACTTCAAACTGTGAACACTGCAGATCCACAGACTACAGTAAAGAGCTGGAAGCAGCTGAGTTCCCCAGCCAGCCAATAACTAATTAGCAGAATGCGCTGAGTCAGGAGAACAGCGCAACTTTGGGCAGAGGAGACGACCTGCCAGAAATTTAGGAGCAGCGAGAAAAAAAAAAATAAATAAAAACAAGCTACATAAGCATGTCTGTAAATCTATTGGAGGAAAAAAATAAAAATAATCACTGTAAGGGAATGGCTTTCTTGATATTCAGTCATTGGCGCATTTATATAGTATATATAAATGTACATATTTATGATGCAGAAACATAGAATCGTAGAAAAGTGATGGTAGAAAAAGGGCAAATGGTCCATCAAGTCTGTTTTTTTTATTTTTTCCTTTTCGTTTGAGATCTAGGATTGTCCTGAACTTTTACATTCACTCACTGTTGACTGACTTCCCTACCTCTGTTAGAAGTCTGTTTCAAGCATCAACTACTCTTCCAGTTACAAAGGCAGTGATTGTGAACCACTGGCACGCAGAGCCCCCTCTGTGGGCACGCAAACTTTACTCGGGAGAGCTTGACAGAGCACAATGACTGGCCATCGCTAGTGTGCATGCTCTGAAACGCGTCGCGGCTCATCCAGTGACGTCACGCTCCAAGGAGAGTTCCAGCCCTCTCTCCTGAATCCTCCTACACGCGCACAGCCTGCTTCCGGCAGGCATCAGCTTCGCCCATCGCTTCAATTACCCTCGGACTCTCCAAACACCTTCCAGGAGACCCAGAGACTCCAGGTCCTTCTGGCAGGCGCCAGCTTTGTCCATCTGCCGGGGCCCATTGGAGTCCTTCGCTTAACCCACAGGAGATCCAGAGTTTTTGAGCTAGCTCTTTGCCTGACCTGGAGGTTTTGTGCTTTTTTTAGATCTATACGAGTTTCCTTCATGCTCCCATTGTTTATCACATTGCTCTTCTACCTGATCTGTTATTGTGTTTTTCTTTTAAGACAAAAGATGTTAATTCGTTCGGACACAAGGTTTTTTTTCTAAACTAAAACCTCAGTATTCAGGTTCAATTGCAGTGTTGGCACTTTGAAATAAGATGGTTTTGTGTTGCAGTTTGGGCACTCGGGCTCAAAAAGGATTGCCATCACTGATTCTTTAATCTAACTAGTTTGAGGTCATGTCCCCGTGTTCTTGATCTTCGCTTTATATTGAAAAAAGATGTCCTCCTGAACATTATTGAACACCCTTCATGTGTTTAGACGTTTCAATTATGTTCCAGCTACCCAACCCCCTCTGCCCTCATTTCTTCAGACTGTTCCTGCAACCTCTACGGAGGGGAATTAAGCCATTCTTCTGGTGATCCCCCTATTGATAACTTAATATCTATATAGCTGAATCAGCACCTCCTTCCTCCGGTTGGGGATTCCTCTAGTGGTAATTATAGATTTAAATGGAGGAATCAGGACCTTGTTTCTCCTGCTGGTGATCCCTACAGTGAAAAATAAAGATCTATTGATAACTAAAGATCTATATGGGGGAATCAAGTCCTCCTTCCTCCAGCTTGTGAGCCCTATTAAAGCTCTATATAGGGAAATTAGGACCTCTTCCCTTCTTTTTGGGATCCCTCTCATGATAACTAAAGACCTATACAGGGAAATCAGAACATCCTTCCCTCTACTGTTGACCCATCTAGTGATAACTAAAGATCTATATAGGGGAATCAGGACCTCCTGATGAGCCCTCTAATGATAGCAAATTATTGAAGTACCAAATGACTGAACACATTTCGCCAAATTAATAAAACAAGCCAACTTTTTCCCATGATCAAAATTTCACTATTGCTTGCTGAACACCTGAATTTCCCATCCTTCCACAGGAAATCCAGTATTTACAATAAAGTCAAGGTAAGATTTGCCTTTGCTTCAATACATTTGCCATATTTTTTTTTTTAACAGTTTCATGATCTGTTTCACTGGGGAACCATGGAACCCATTAGATCACACCTGTGTTATCCAAGTCCACATTTGCTGCAAATGTGACGCTCTTCAATTGGGGATTTTGGCCTAAAATACTCATCTGCGTACAGACGACATTTGTCTGCTCTATATGCCACAAGGCAACAGTATGAATATCACACTTTAAAAAAAATAAATAAATAAGCCTCAAAATTTGTAATGCTTTAATCAGAAGTAGGGTTAATAATGTCATATGTGTTTGGGTGTGCAGATGGGGAAGGTTTATGGGGAGGGGACATGTTTAATCTTGTAGGACAAAAATGCAACCTGCTAATATATCAGATTTGCTTGAATTGAGAGTTGTTTACGGATGTGCTCAATGGTATACTGGAATGGAAAAGTTGTCTATACTTGTTTCTTACTATTTTTGTACTTGGTATTTTCTAAATAAAAACCTCTGATTTAGAGGGGAAAAAAGTGCCATATTTTGAGGATGAAATGGATCACAGGGGTTGGAAAAATAGTAATAGTTTTCATTAAAGCATTACTAAAGTCTAATGTTAAACTATAAGCAGAGGAGCTCTTTATTGCAGAATAGAAATGCAATCTCTCTTCTGCAACTGATTAAACCTGCCTTCCTGCTCAAAGTCTTCTGTAGAGTTGCGCATTGACAGCTCAGTTTACATTCAAGCACAATGCCTGTGTTCTGGGATGACTGTGCATGCTAATGTAGCAACTTCTACTTAGGTAGGTGCTAGAGGTAAGATTTTTGGTGAGTGCAGGTAAATTGAGGCAGGCCTAGCTGTTTTGATCTGTGTGGACTGGGAGTGGCTCAGAGTAGGCTGGTGACTCAGATAGCGTCACTTCTCGGTTACCTTCCTCTGGCTTCTAGAGGATTCTAGAAGAGAGGAGGGGGAAGAGAGGTGGCGCTGCCTGGGGTGTTCTAGGGAGCCCTGACCAATCCCCAATTTGAATTGGCAGGGGGAAGACCTTAAATACCTAGAGTCATCCCAGGTTAGGAGGAGTTGACGGGTAAAAAATATGGGAGGATGGAGTGCTAGGCTGTCGGGACCTATGTGGGGCGCCCCCCAGTCTGGGGCCTGGGACTCGGGTGCAGGAAGGATCCCCTCAAGAACGCATGAAGGATCTGGACAGGATGCGCAGAGTCATCAGAGAGGACAGTGGGAGCTAGTGCTGCAGGGCAAGTCTTCAGGAGGGAACCACTGTTGTGTGCAGCTAGGAGGGCTGGTGAGTGACATGTGCTATGAGGAGTACTGGAGAGGCATGCCAGAGGACTGAGAGGCAGCAGTCAGAGCTGGGAGTGGAGCCAGTGAGGATTGCAATGTCACAGGCAGTGAAGTCGGGCAGCTGCAGCCAGGAGGGCTGGAGTGGCCTGAAGAGGGATTGCTGGGAGCAGTAATCCTCCATAGGACAGCTAGCACTAAAGACTTTCTATTTTTGCTACACAAAAAGGGACCTGCGTTCCCTGCCTACAAATGGCAACTTCTAGGGCCTGACTGAGTCGGTGTTGGGCCTAACCATGTGCTAGTTGTGTCTGGTGTTGAGCAGGAGAGAGAGAGAGAAAGAGCGAGAGAGAACGGGAGAGAGAAAGAGCGAGCAAGAGCGAGAGCGGAAGAGAGAGAGCGAAAGCGAAAGAGCGAGAGAGCGAAAGCGAAAGAGCGAGAGAGCGAGAGCGAAAGAGCGAGAAAGAGCGAGAGCGAGAAAGAGCGAGAGCGAGAAAGAGCGAGAGCGAAAGAGCGAGAGCGAAAGAGCGAGAGAAAGAGCGAGAGAAAGAGCGAGAGAAAGAGCGAGAGAAAGAGCGAGAGAGAAAGAGCGAGAGAGAAAGAGCGAGAGAGAAAGAGCGAGAGAGAAAGAGCGAGAGAGAAAGAGCGACAGAGAAAGAGCGAGAGAGAGAGAGAGAAAGAGCGAGAGAGAAAGAGCGAGAGAAAGAGCGAGAGAGAGAGAAAGAGCGAGAGAGAGAAAGAGCGAGAGAAAGAGCGAGAGCGAAAGAGCGAGAGCGAAAGAGCGAGAGCGAAAGAGCGAGAGAAAGAGCGAGAGCGAGAGAGCGAGAGAGAGAGCGAGAGAGCGAGAGAGAGAAAGAGCGAGAGAAAGAGCGAGAGAGAGAGAGAGAAAGAGCGAGAGAGAGAGAAAGAGCGAGAGAAAGAGCGAGAGAAAGAGCGAGAGAGAGAGAAAGAGCGAGAGAGAAAGAGCGAGAGAGAAAGAGCGAGAGAGAAAGAGCGAGAGAGAAAGAGCGAGAGAAAGAGCGAGCGAAAGAGCGAGAGCGAGAGAAAGAGCGAGAGCGAGCGAAAGAGCGAGAGCGAGCGAAAGAGCGAGAGAGAGCGAAAGAGCGAGAGAGAGAGAAAGAGCGAGAGAGAGAGAAAGAGCGAGAGAGAGAAAGAGCGAGAGAGAGAAAGAGCGAGAGAGAGAAAGAGCGAGCGAGAGAGAAAGAGCGAGCGAGCGAAAGAGCGAGAGAGAGAGAAAGAGCGAGAGCGAGAGAAAGAGCGAGAGAAAGAGCGAGCGAGAGAGAAAGAGCGAGCGAGAGAGAAAGAGCGAGCGAGCGAAAGAGCGAGAGCGAGAGAGAGAGAAAGAGCGAGAGAAAGAGCGAGAGAAAGAGCGAGAGAAAGAGCGAGAGAAAGAGCGAGAGAGCGAGAGAGCGAGAGAGAGCGAGAGAGAGCGAGAGAGAGAGCGAGAGAGAGAGCGAGAGAGAGAGCGAGAGAGAGAGCGAGAGAGAGAGAGAGCGAGAGAGCGAGAGAGAGAGAGAGCGAGAGAGAGAGAGAGCGAGAGAGAGAGAGAGCGAGAGAGAAAGAGCGAGCGAGAGAGAAAGAGTGAGCGAGAAAGAGCGAGAGAAAGAGAAAGAGCGAGAGAAAGAGCGAGAGCGAGAGCGAAAGAGCAAGAAGTGTCATGTACAAAGAGAGTGTACATAGTTCTGTCCCAAATTGACCGTTCTAAAATTCTACTGGGCATCCCATAAATTCCCATCCAAGTTCAAATCCCTCAATAAAAAAAAAAAACAAAACAAAAAAAACAAACAAATGGACTGTTCACTTCCCAATCACCTTGAGTCAATGAATGCCAGGCTGGGCAGGGTGACCGGTGGACCACAACTTCCAGCAGCCCCTACGGGGGTACTGCTACACTTGCGAATGATATCATCCCACACCGGGCAATCAAAGTGGTGTAACCCCAGCACCCAGAAGATGGCAAGAGAAGATACTGTCAGGCATCAGCCCCTTAAATCAAAGCTAAGTATTGCAGAGTTTATTTACACTTAACGGAGAAGGATGGAAACACGGAAGGAAAGAAAGAAAGGAAAGAGAAAAAGCACGAGAAAGAAAACATTTCTTGTGGTGCTTACACAACGCACCACAACCAATCTCAACACAGCATTGTGATGTGTACATGGCACATGGAATCTATGTACCCTTGGGTTGAGCCTGCATGCAGATATATAGCACAGCCACGTTACCCATTCACAGAAAACTGTTACTGGAAAGACTACAAGTACCATCTTCCACTTCAGCAGAGACTCCTATACACAAATTTGGTGACGTCATCACACTTGTAGTCCCCGGATACTTCCTTCAGCCCTCTAACAAAAGGTCAGTACATTAGGTACAGGCCTGCGGATGGAGAAATAGTCTGCAGTAGCCTGTGAATTGTGCCTACAATCCACTGAAGGCGGCTGCAATGAGGCTTTGTTCACACCATAATGGACAGCTGCCGGAGCGCTTTACTGTTCCGGCAGCTGTCCCATGCCGGCTGCGCTGGGGGCAGTGTGCTGCTCGATTCAACACATAACATGGCTACCTTTTTGTAGAATTATCTGAAGTGTAGAAAACGTACACATTCACGGGACTACACAGCAGCGCGCTGCACTGCATTTTAGTGCAGGCCTAGACTGCGTTGCAGTGTGAATGAGACACATAGGAAACAATTGTTTCCTGGGTGTCCTTGCGGGGACTGAATTGGCCCTCAAAAAAAAAAAAAAAAAAAAAAAAAAAAAAATTAAATGTACGTTTAACATTTTTGGAAAAAGTAGAGAATGCCTTTAAACGCTCCAGCATCAGAAATATCATTTTTGAGTGAACTAGTCCTTCAAAATGCAGAGTACAGTCTAAGAGCACCATTTTACATTTAAATGGATACAGAAAGAAAGTACAAATAAAATGTTTGAAGAGATAGCAAATACATAATGAAATACATATAATAAAAAAAAAAAAAAATTGGAGAAAAACAAATGCAAACTATAAAAAAAGGGATTTTTATACCCCTCAAGCACTATACAGTATCCTACAAAAGTGATTACACCCCTCACATTTTTGTAAATATTTTATATCTTTTCATGTGACAACACTGAAGAAATGACAATTTGCTACAATGTAAAGTAGTGAGTGTACAGCTTGTATAACAGTGTAAATTTGCTATCCCCTCAAAATAACTCAACACACAACCATTAATGTCTAAACCGCTGGCAACCACCATTTTCCAGCACTGCCTTAACCCTCTTGGGCATGGAGTTCCCCTGAGCTTCACAGGTTGCCACTGGAGTCCTCTTACACTCCTCCATGACGACATCACGGAGCTGGCGGATGTTGGAGACCTTTAACAAGACAGTGGTCGTCTTGGAGGTGTGTTTGGGGTCGTCATGATGGAATACTGCCCTGCGACCCAGTCTCCAAAGGGAGGGGATCATGCTCTGCTTCAGTATGTCACAGTACATGTTGGCATTCATGGTTCCCTCAAACTGTACCTCCCCAGTGCTGGCAGCACTCATGCAGCCCCAGACCATGACACTCCCACCACCATGCTTGCCTGTAGGCAAGACACACTTGTCTTTGTACTCCTCACCTGGTCACACACGCTTGGCACCATCTGAACCAATAAGTTTATCTTGGTCTCATCAGACCACAGGACATGGTTCCAGTAATCCATGTCCTTAGTCTGCTTGTCTTCAGCAAACTGTTTGCGGGCTTTCTTGTGCATCATCTTTAGAAGAGGCTTCCTTCTGAAACGACAGCCATGCAGACCAATTTGATGCAGGGTGCAGCGTATGGTCTGAGCACTGACAGGCTGACCCCCCACCCCTTCAACCTCTGCAGCAATGCTGGCACCACTCATACGTCTATTTCCCAAAGATAACCTCTAAATATGACGCTGAGCACTTGCACTCAACTTTTGGTCAACCATGGCGAGGCCTGTTCTGAGTGAAACCAGTCCTGGTAAACCTCTGTATGGTCTTGGCCACCGTGCTGCAGCTCAGTTTCAGGGTCTTGGCAATCTTCTTATAGCCTAGGCCATCTTTATCTAGAGCAACAATTCTTTTTTAGATCCTCAGAGAGTTGTTTGCCATGAGGTGCCATGTTGAACTTCCAGTGACCAGTATGAGAGAGTGAGAGCGATAACACCAAATTTAGCACACCTGAGACCTTGTAACACTAACAAGCCACATGAAAATGGGGAGGGAAAAGTACTAATTTGGCCCAATTTAGACATTTTCACTTAGGAGTAAACTTGCTTTTGTTGCCAGCGGTTTAGACATTAATGGCTGTGTGTTGAGTTATTTTGAGGGGACACCAAATTTACACTGTTATATACAAGCTGTAAACTCACTACTTCACATTGTAGCAAAATGAAATTTTTTCAGTGTTGTCACATGAAAAGATATAATAAAATAATTACAAAAATGAGGGGTGTACTCACTTTTTGATAATATATAAAAAGATATTTTTTATACATACATACATACAATAGTCAACACTTTTTATCTCACTTATCTTTATTTCTTGGGTGGCTTTATATACATGACAGGTTTATTTTCAGAGAGGGAATCAACTGCTTGTTCAAAGGAAAGCAGTGAAAGTGATGCTGGGACAGACGGAGACAATCGGTAACATGGAGAAGAAGAGACACAGGATATCCAGGTCAGCCACAAAGAACAAGTCCAGGTACAGAGAGAGTGGCACATTCTGATAGAAAGAACGTTACCTGATACACATGTAACAATATCTCCCGGCTTTCCCAAACACAATTTATTATCCAGGCTGACGACTGTCACATTATCTGCGGTTACAGGTATGTGAACGTCAATAGCACACTGATCCATCCATTTTCCAAAGACTCGTAGAAACCAATCAGATGTCCAATTACATTTTCTGACCACAAGGGCCAACAGACACCAAGCCAACAACTAAATATATGGACCATTCTCCATTTTCCACCCCATGGAAAACTATGGAGCTACAAAAACACACAATCTTAGAAGACATCAAACCATCATTGGTTTTCTTTACAGTAATCCAATCCCTAAAATCGCAAAGTCCAACATAAGCCCTGGAAGTTGAGTATTTTTTAATATTCTTAAAACATAGAAAACACAGTGCCTGCCAAAACAGATAGTGTAATGAAGTTACAGCCCCTACTGAGCGAAACATGGTTTGGAGCCTAAACTGAAGCCATGTTTTACGAAAAGGAGTTATATGCCAAAGCAGTGTGTAGATGGGCTCCATTTTGTTGTATGCCCCACATTCGTTTCATATTGTCCCCAAGTTTGGAGGAGGGGGTGACAACACATTTTATATCCTGTGGTTCTAAATACGCTGTGTCACTGGTGACCGTCACAGTGAGTGGTCTCCAACCTGTAAGCTCGTCTAATTACTACCCCACCCATCTATCCTCTGAAGCTTGGTACATGCCAGTAGAATATAATTCGAAAATATTACATTTTAGGAACATTCAACTCTCTAATTAGTGGGCTCAGATTAGACCACAGTGAGAAAAATTCAAAGGCACCAAATGAAATTTTTTTTTAGCAGTATATGAGGCTTTCATTTGGGAAATTACATTCATTCCAAAATTGAATGTTAAAAGCAAACACATTTTTAAAGTACTTTCAAATGGCATTTATTCACTCTTCGAATCTACACATTTTTCAATTGTTTAAGAATCTACCAGTGTATGGCCAGCTTAACAATGCAGGCCTGCATATACACACGCACACAATATATTCATCAAGTATTGTTAACTTGAGATCTGGGAACACGGTCACAAATATCATAAAATGTGTTCATAATGTGTATTAGCATAAAGCAAAAAAAAAAAAAAAAAAACCCACATAAAACTTTGGGGCCCCATCAATATATTAGGAGTTTTAGATCTCAATAATAGCAATTTATAAAAAAATAAAAACATTTTTGGTGTTAAATCCAACATAGGACATAGAAGACAGTCTATCATAACCCCTTGCCTCCAGCCCCTTAGGGATTTGCTATGCTGGGAGTTCCCAATCATGTCATCACCATCACTGGTTGTCACAGTGGCCACATGATCAGGAGCCTGTTCCACCAGTTCCCAATTGAAAACAGTAATCAGGAGGGGTCAATGGCACCTCAGTCACTGTGCAGGGAGATCCTCAGAACAAACTCTGTGAAAGCATACCGTATATACTCGAGTATAAGTCGAGTTTTTCAGCATTTTTTTGTGCTGAAAGTGCCCCCATCGACTTATACTCGAGTCAAGCACTTTTCTGCAGCAAAAAAACTGGAGTTAGACTTACCGGTAACTCCTTTTCCAGTGGTCTTCCAGGACAGCCCTTGAGAGATGGAGTCCCTCCCATCGACCCAGGAAACACATTGCCAAAACAGTTCAAAAGGCGGTCCCTCAGGTCCCTGGTCAGTCATTCACCAAGAACCGAAGGATGGAACTGCAAAAAACATAACCATAACAGGTAATAATGTTAGTACATTCACATAATCAAAAAAGGGTGGGATCGTGCTGTCCTGGAAGACCACTGGAAAAGGAGTTACCGGTAAGTCTAACTCCAGTTTTCCCCAGTTGTCTTCCAGGACAGCCCTTGAGAGGATCCCCAAGTACTCACCAGATTAGGGGGGGACCACGGCTTGGAGAACTTTTCTCCCAAAAGCCTGATCCTGACTGGACATTAAGTCCAGTCGATAATGCCTTGTAAAGGTGGAAAAGCTTGACCACGTGGCTGCTTTACATATTTGCTCCGGGGTGGCACCAGCTCTTTCTGCCCAGGATGCTGATAATGCCCTTGTGGAGTGGGCTTTAATACCCCCAGGAGGATCTTTGTTTACTGTCTTATAGCCCTCTGCTATAGCTAGCCTAATCCACCTAGCTATGGTGACTTTAGAAGCTTTTTGCCCCTTACGTTGTCCGGAAAAAAGAACAAAAAGTGAATCTGAGATTCTAAATGGATTGGTTACCCTAAGATACTCTAGGATACACCTTCTCACATCTAATAAATGAAAACGCCTTTCTTTCTCGTTTGAAGCCTTTTGACAGAAAGAAGGGAGGACAATATCTTGTGATCTATGGAAATTAGATGCAACCTTTGGTAAGAACCCAGGGTCTGTCTTTAGGATGACTCTGTCTTCCAGAATCTGGAGGAAAGGCTCTCTGACAGAGAGAGCTTGGATTTCACTAACTCTGCGTGCTGAAGTGATTGCCACAAGCAGTACTGTCTTGAAAGTGACTAGTCTTAGAGAGGCCTCTGAGATAGGTTCAAAAGGTGACCCCAAAAATGCCCTTAGAACAACTGACAGATCCCAGGATGGGGCTATGTTAAGCCTAACAGGTTTGCGTCTGGAGATTGCTTTACAGAACCTAGCAATAAAAGGATCTTCCTGCAACCTTTTTTCTAAGTACACACTTAAGGCCGCTATCTGGACCTTAATAGTACTAGGAGTTAGCCCTTTATCTATCCCTTCCTGGAGGAACTGCAGGATATTTGCTGTATCTGTATTTACCTCCCCTCGGCTGTTCAACCAGCTGTTAAATTTCCTCCAGACCTTCCTGTAAATGGCCTGAGTGACAGGTTTTCTACTTTGTAGCAGGGTCTGAATTACTCTGTCAGACAGGCCCTTGCTCCTCAAAATTTCCTCCTCAGTAACCACGCTGAGAGGTTCAGCATGGATACTTGTGGATGAAAAAGAGGTCCCTGCGACAGAAGGTCTGGTCTGTAGGGAAGCCTCAGAGGAGGTTGGTCTGTCAACTGTAGCAACGTTGTGAACCATGGTCTCTTGGGCCAAAACGGTGCCACTAAGATTAGACACGTTTCCTCTACTAGAAATTTCGCTAAAACTCTTGGGATGAGGTGAAGCGGAGGAAACGCATACGCTAAACTGAAGTTCCATGGGGTCTGTAAGGCGTCTACTGCCCAGGGCCGATCTCCTGGGTGTAGCGAGCAAAAATTTGGAACTTTTGCATTCACCTTGCTTGCAAACAGGTCCACTACTGGTTTTCCCCAGTAAGCTGCTATATATTTGAACACCTCTGGGTGTAGAGACCATTCTTGATTCGACACTTGTTGTCGACTCAAGAAATCTGCCGTGTTGTTGAGCTCCCCTTTCAGGTGAACTGCGGAGATGGAAGCCAGATTGGATTCTGCCCATAGAAACATGCGATTGGCCACCAGCATTAGTCGACGACTTCTGGTGCCCCCTTGCTTGTTTATGTACGCTACAGCCGTCATATTGTCTGAACGGACCTGTAGATGATGACCCTGTATTGCATTCTGAAAGAATAACAGAGCCCTGAGGACCGCTGTTAGCTCTTTCCAATTGGACGAGAGGAGTTTCTCCTCTGCCGTCCACCTGCCTTGTGCCCAATCTGAGTTGAGGTGGGCTCCCCACCCCCAGCTGCTCGCATCCGTCGTTAGTATGGACGTGATGGGAGAGATCCAGAGAACCCCTTTGTTCAAATTCTCTGAGTCTTTCCACCACCAGAGGGAGCGTTTTACTCTGGTGGGGATTGAAACTTCTTCTTCCAGATCCCTGTCCTTTAATTTTTCCAACAGAAAACTTTGAAGGTCTCTTTGGTGGAACCTGGCCCATTGTACAGCTGGAATGGCCGCTGTCATCAGTCCTAAGACCGACATCACCTCCCTCACTGTACACTTGGCGCTGCTTTGAAGAAAAGACATTCTGTGGCGTAAATTCAATATCTTCTCTTCTGGCAGAACTATCCTCTGCTCTACTGACAGGATCTTGTACCCCAAATACAAAATCTCCTGTGTTGGGGTAGTCTTGGACTTTTCCAGACTGACTATCCACCCCAGCTGCCTCAGGTTGAACTGAGTCAACTCTAGGTCCCGACGAAGTTGTTTCTCCGAACGGGCCGTGAGAAGTAAGTCGTCTAGATATGGGATAATCGTGACTGACTGTAGTCTTAACGGAACTAATGCCTCCCCGAGAACTTTGGTAAAGATTCTCGGGGAGGACGACAGTCCGAAAGGAAGTGCTCTGCACTGGAAATGATAAACCTTGGTGTCCATCTGAATCGCCATCCGAAGAAATTTCTGGCATTCCTTCCTTATTGGGATATGCAGATAGGCGTCCCTTAAATCCAGGGTAGCCATGAACACCTCTTTTTGGAGTAGATTCCTTATTGAGTAAATAGACTCCATCCGGAATTTTTTGTATCGGATGGAGCGGTTCAGAGGTCGGAGGTTCATTATTAGTCTGAATCTCCCGGACGGCTTTTTTACTACAAAAATGTGCGAGTAAAAACCGTCCCCCTGTTCCTGAATAGGGACTGGTGTCAATACCTCTTGATCCACCATTTCCCCTATTAACAGAGGCAAGGCCCTGGCCTTTTCTGAGTCTCTTGGAAGCTTTGTCACAAGAAACTTTGAGGGTGGATCGCTGTGAAACTCCAGCGCATACCCCCTTTTTATAATGTTCAAGACAAACTCGTTTGAGGTTGTCTTTTCCCACTGTGGGAGAAAGTTCATTAATCTTCCTCCCACCGGGACCCTGATGTCACTGGGGTTTGGGGTTTGAATTGGGGCGGTTAAAAAGTATGCCCCCTTTTCCTTTCCCTTTTTGTCCTGTCCAATGCTTTTTGGGCTTGAACTCCTTCTCTGACTTAGAGGGTTCTTTTGAGGGACGAAAAAACTTTCTTTGAAAATTTTTCTTTTTAATGGGAAAGGTTTTCTTTTTATCCGCCGTTCTTTCCAAGGCGGTATCAAGTTCAGGCCCGAAGACTAAGTCTCCTGTAAAGGGGACACTGCATAAACGTGTTTTAGACGCCGTGTCTCCCCCCCAAGTTTTCATCCAGACTGACCTCCTAGCTGCGACCGAAAGCGCTGCTGTTTTAGCCGTAAATTTAATGGCATCAGTGGAGGCGTCAGAGATGAAACTTGTCGCCTTAAAAAGCATAGGGAAGGTTTTTAAGATCTCCCCCCTAGGCGTGCCTGCCTTTAGATGTTCTTCTAGTTGGGCTAACCAGAACTCTAGGTTCCTGGCTACACAAGAAGTGGCCAGAGCTGGTTTTAAACCTGCCATAGAAGCATCCCAGGCCCTCTTTAAGACTATGTCTGTTTTCCTGTCCATGGGGTCCTTTAAATGACCCATATCCTCAAAGGCAAGGTCAGACTGCTTGGAGACTTTGGACAGGGGGGCGTCTAGTTTAGGATTTTTATTCCAGACCGCCTCTGGGCTCTCGTCAAAGGGGAATCTCCTTTTTAGGGAATTTGGGAAGAAGACCTTTTTATCTGGCTCGGCCCATTCCTTGCGGACAAGGTCAGAAAGCACATTATGTATAGGGAATACCTTAGCTTTCTTTTTCCCCAGAGCCTCATACATTTTATCATGTCTGGTCAATTGAGTTTCTTCCTCATCAATTTCCAGTGTATCATAAATGGCGCTCAACAGCTCGTCTACATTCTCCAGAGACAGCTTGTATTTTGCGACTTTGTTAGCTACAGCCTGATCCTCATCTGAATCTGCGTCAGAGGATTCAGGGCTAACTAACACGGGGCTATGCTCCCTGATTGTACGGGGCTCCCCAGAGCTGGGTGTTGTAAGGCATGGTGAGGAGGGAATCGCAGCTGCTTTACTGGTGGAAGCAGACGTGCCTACATCTGCGATTAACTCGCGGAGAGATTTAAAGGTTGATGCCATCTCATCTTTAAAGGAGCCAAGGAATCTTGCCAAAGGAGAGTCTGCCTCTGTTTTAAGTAAGCCTGCAATACATTGCTTGCATAGGGCTTTGTTAGAGCCTGAGGACAACTTATTTCCACAGTTAGGGCATTTTTTGCGGCCTGACTTGTCTTCCCTTGGAGCTTCCTTCCCCTAAAAATAAAGAATAGACTTTTTTAGCATCAGGAACCCCTAAAACTCTAAAAAACACCTGTGCTGCAACCACCACTGCATCCACCCGGGACTGTGAGGAAACCACCACCATGGGGTACTACAAATCCCAGCCTTACAACAAAAAACCCCAGAAAAAACCACAGTAAGGGCTTGCCCAGCAGCCTACCTGGGTTTGGCTGGTGCCTGCCTCCACCGGAGTGTCCTGGGAAGTAGCCTCCATGGTCCCCCTCACGCTCCGTGTCCCGCCGCTAGTCCGGTATAGCTGGACGCTGGTCGGAACTGCAGGCCTCAGCGTGGGCCTTCCCCTCCTCCTTGTGCCTGTAGAGACCCGGAACCGGAAGTCTCGGCACACAGGATGACGCGGTTCCGCCGGAAATGACGCTCGGCGTCTCCGACCCCCACCGCTGTGTATAGCAAGGAGCTGTGATGGAAGAATCCATCTGCACCGCTCCTGGGGGAACCTGCGCCAACCTGTCCCTGGCACACCTCGGCACTGGAAGGAGGGGGGTAACGGGTCGGCTCCTAATCAGCTGGACGGTACCCGAGCCCCAAATAGAAAAGGTAGGACTAGATTGGAGCCGCTGGATAGGACCCGGTCCCCCTGTGCGGCTCCGCTCCCCTCAGGCAGCCCCTGAGAGATAGAGTCCTTCTCTGGTTCCTGGCAACATGTTCCTCCGACGGAGGAAACACAAATGACTGACCAGGGACCTGAGGGACCGCCTTTTGAACTGTTTTGGCAATGTGTTTCCTGGGTCGATGGGAGGGACTCCATCTCTCAAGGGCTGTCCTGGAAGACAACTGGGGAAATTTTATTTTCCGAACCGACTTTGGGGCCCCGTATCTCGGGGCCACTTGGTGCTAGGAACCCCAAATTTGGTTTGCAAACCCAGTGGAACTAGTGCCACAACATATCCAAAGCTGGAGTTCCTAGCGCTAAGTGGCCCCAAATTCGGTTCGGAAAATGTCATTCTCTGCTGCAGAAAAGTGCTTGACATTTTGTGAACCGACTTTGGGGCCCTGTATCTCGGGGCCACTTGGTGCTAGAAACCCCAGCTTTGGATATTTTATGGTGCTAGTTCCACTGGGTTTGCACACCAAATTTGGGGTTCCTAGCACATACGGGGCCCCAAATTCGGTCAACTGTGTCTATCTGCAGCAATGTCATATCGGGACCCTTTGGGTTCAGAGACCCCAAATTTTGGCGGCATCTAGGAACCATTAACTACCGAGTTTGAAGTTCGGGGGACCTATGGCTGCAAATGGACACAGTGAGGCATTCAAATCGGCACAGTGAGGCTGCAAATGAGCATTGTTGACCCTCTTTTCCACTTAAAGTAGCTGTGCATTTCTCACCCTCGTCTTATACTCGGGTCAATAAGTTTTTCCCTTTTTTTTGTGGTCAATTAGGGCCTCGACTTATACTCGGATCGACTTATACTCTAGTATATACGATATATGCAACAGCTTGGCATTAAAGCACACCCACTGTAATGGTGAAAATGCCTGAGGTGTAGCACTACAGTGCCTTGCAAAAGTATTCACCCCCTTGGCATTTTTTATGTTTTGTTGCCTCCCAACCTGGAATTAACATGGATTGTTTGAGGATTTGCATTATTTAATTTACAGAACATGTCCACAACTTTGATTTTTTTTTTTTTTTTATTGTGAAGCAAACAAATAAGACTAAAGACTAGTGTGTTCTGATCCATCACATAATTCAGAATAAAAAAAAAAAACATTGAACTAAAGGCTGTAATGTAACAAAATAGGTAAAAAGCCAAGGGGGGTAAATACTTTTGCAAGGCACTGTATAGAGGCGAGTCACACAGCCATTTGCACTCGAGCGTGTTCTGACGTGTTCTAACTTGCACTCGCCTGGGTCACAGACCAGTTGACTTAGTCTATACGGGTTAGTAGAAGAAACATGTACGTGGTGAAAAACGAGTGGCCGGAATCTAGAGCAACGGAATACCATCAAATTTTGTGTGAAAATTGGCAAATGTGCGAGTGAAACTTTAGCTTCATTACAACAGGCTTATGGTGAACATTCCATGGAGAAATCAATTGTTTTGAATGGTACAGGTTGTATAAGAAGGGGCAGGTAGAAGTCCACTATGATGCAAGTGGTGGGCAGCGAAAAGCTTAAAGTGCAAATGTGGATAGAGGGCAAACCCCGTACCCTTATGTTGGGGTGTTATTTTTTTACCACAAGGGTGTAGTTCACTAAGGGTTCATAGAACATGGTACAACAGTCAACCAATAGTGTTACTAGGACATTCTGAAAAGGTTACAGGAATCCATTCAGAGGAAAAGACCAACTCAAAAAGTGAAAAGTGGATTCTCCACAATAATAAAGTTCCTGCACATATTTGTTACAGTCCATTCTTTGAATTGAATCGTCATACCTCGTAGACAATAAAGTCTTAGCACTGGGAAGTAGTCCATAAGGACCATGGTCTCTAATGAAATAATTCACAATGTAGGATCCTCGACAGGACCCGGCACAGGAACAGTTGTAGATTTCAAATGCTGGTATACAAGTTCCTGGTGCAGTGTTCTGGTATACCCAACAAGCATGGGATATCAATATTCTTAAAAAAAAAAAAAACACAACAGCAGCTTATATACACGATAATAAACTAGATCCAAGTTACTACTTAGTCTGGAATCACTACGCTCCACACCATCATCTTGTAAGTAATTAAACCACAGGTCGCAAAAATAATGCATATGCAGTCGTTCTGTGCTATGAATATAAAACAAAGAGTTAAGGATAGGTAATGGCAAGTCAATGGATATACCAAGCGGGATGCACATTAGTCTATGACCCTTGGAAAGTTTCCACAGCAGGTAAAGCAGCTAATGTAATGAAGATAAAGCAAAATCAAATTGCATACACTTGTGTCATCCAATTCATTAATGGAGGCTCATAAAGCCAATAACGGTATATATGGAGCGTTTCCACGCTGGAAAAAAAAATGTGTTCCAATGGGTGGACAAAGTTTTATGGCATGCCAGTAAGTCCACCAAAATATGTGCGCATGAATCTGTATCGCCACTGGGGATTGGCACTGAAGAGGCAGATCGTAGGGCAATTAATGGACTGAACTCTGTTTCATACTGTAGAGATGTTCGGGACACATTTGTAGATATTGGGGGAATTGATCAATCCATTGCTGCTTCTGGTTTCGAAAATGGAAGGGTAGATCAGTGTGAGAATTTAGTTTAGGGTTTGGAATACTATTGTGCTTAGGGAATTCAATTTAGGGTTGACTACTAAAATGGAGAATTTTTTTTTTTTTTTTAAACCAAAAGCTCTTGTAAAGCCATTAAACTTTGGCCTAAGGCCATCTGTAGAAAAGCAAAATGTTGGCACCTCTGCTGCATTACGTGGCGCTACCCTCTAAAACAGGGGTTTCCAAAACTTTCTAAGGGCCGGTTTACTGTCCTTCAGGTTTTGGGGCGGGCAGACTGTGCCCAGCGAGAGTAGAAAATGCCCTGGCATTAGTGCCGCATCATAGGTTTTAATGGAAGAAAGTGTGCCCCATTGTTGGTATCAGTGGAAAGAGTAGGGGGAATGATACCTGTTGGTGGCATTTGTGTCTGTTGGTGGAATAGTGCTCCAAGGGCCAGATAATTGTAAACAAATAAGAACTGTGACTAGGTGCCCAATGTATCATGCCTCCATTCCCATAAACACAAACACACAACCAATATTCACCTGTGGGACTTTAAACGAGCACATGAGGCATAACACAAAAGACAAAAAATATTACATTTATTGTACAAGGATTGGACACAAATGTATAAAGTACACAAAAAATGTTTGGCACATCAAGCCAATGGGTTACACGTAATATGTGATTTACATGAAGCTGGTATTTTTTCAAGTACATGCTTTACATAACCAAGGTGATTGCATTATGAGAGGGGACTGCATCTTTTAACTCAATGCGTTTCGTGAAAACTTTCACTTCTTCAGGAGCAGATGCCTCCAACAACAGAATCCTATACTAAAAAACAAATATATTGTATTACAGCACTCCCTAGAAAGGCGGAGGGTGCCGCCACTCTACATATTGATGTTTTAAAAAAGGGACTTACAAACCATCTTGGAACTAGATGAAACATAGCGTCTCCAAATGGTGGCCACTGCTCAGTGTGACATGGGAGTAGTGGAAGGGGACCAAGACACCAACTGGGCAAACAAAAGTGCCACTTCTGGCCCAAGGGCCACAGTTTGGAAATCACTGTTCTACAGGATTTAGGATCCACCCACTGGTCAAAGGAAGGAGGCAAAAAAGGACCCAACATCACACAACCACACCAAAAAAACCTGGATTAAGATATGGGTTTTTTTTTTTTTTTTTCCACTTATGGGTTCAAGAGGGTTCCAATGGAGTGGGGGGTTGAGCCTGTTGTGGGACTTATGGATGGTCATGGCTTTATATAAAAAAAGTCATTTATAAGTTTAGCACACTGCCTGGCTGCAGTCCCTCTATGAGGCTCGACCTTGAGGCCAGCAGATCAAAGCCATGTCTACCTGGTTTACAGTCATCATCCTCATTTATAATATAGAAATATAGAAGTTTTCTTTAAGCATTAGTAAAAGAAGGGAACTGCAGGCACAGCGCAGAGTGATTATCTGCAGAGCTGAACACAGTAATTTAGCTGACAGATACTGGAAATTGCAAATGCAAATTGCTTCCTTTCATTCAAGAGGACAAAAAATAAGAGATGAAATGTTTTTTAGGAAATGTTTTCCCTTATGGAAAGCAACATTTATGGCAATGCAGTATAGATCTTCTGCAGATGGCATTTCACAATGGAAAATGCGTATCTAATTGTTATCGCAAATGTTTTTGCCGGCATTATAATCTGTTAGAGCAACTGTAAACACCACATTTATTATCATTACTGCTTGAAGGATAAACCGTTAACTGACCAGAGATTAGCTATAATGGGACAGTGTTGCTTTTTTTGGTATACATTTTACTAAGGTTGGGACTACAAATTAATAAAAAGTCTTCATTTTAGTCAGGTAATATATAAAATACAGCATAATAAAATTAAAATGTACTACTTGCCAGCTAGCAAGCTCAGAGCAGGCCATCGGTTTTTCTAAGGCGGATTTAGTTCAAAGTTCTTTAAGTGAATTAAGGCTTATAACCAAAAGTAATTGGGCAGCCCTTCAATTTATTGGGCTCAGGTGTTTTCAGTGAAGGTTTCTGTTAATACTACAGCAACACCAAGACATTTAGACAATTAAGCTCTTCCAGCCTTGTGGAAACCATTTGGGGAAGCTCTTCCAGCCTCGTGGAAACCATTTGGGGAAGCTCTTCCAGCCTTGTGGAAACCATTTGGGGAAGCTCTTCCAGCCTTGTGGAAACCATTTGGGGAAGCTCTTCCAGCCTTGTGGAAACCATTTGGGGAAGCTCTTCCAGCCTTGTGGAAACCATTTGGGGAAGCTCTTCCAGCCTTGTGGAAAGCATTTGAGGAAGCTCTTCCAGCCTTGTGGAAACCATTTGGGGAAGCTCTTCCAGCCTTGTGGAAACCATTTGGGGAAGCTCTTCCAGCCTTGTGGAAACCATTTGGGGAAGCTCTTCCAGCCTTGTGGAAACCATTTGGGGAAGCTCTTCCAGCCTTGTGGAAACCATTTGGGGAAGCTCTTCCAGCCTTGTGGAAACCATTTGGGGAAGCTCTTCCAGCCTTGTGGAAACCATTTGGGGAAGCTCTTCCAGCCTTGTGGAAACCATTTGGGGAAGCTCTTCCAGCCTTGTGGAAACCATTTGGGGAAGCTCTTCCAGCCTTGTGGAAACCATTTGGGGAAGCTCTTCCAGCCTTGTGGAAACCATTTGGGGAAGCTCTTCCAGCCTTGTGGAAACCATTTGGGGAAGCTCTTCCAGCCTTGTGGAAACCATTTGGGGAAGCTCTTCCAGCCTTGTGGAAACCATTTGGGGAAGCTCTTCCAGCCTTGTGGAAACCATTTGGGGAAGCTCTTCCAGCCTTGTGGAAACCATTTGGGGAAGCTCTTCCAGCCTTGTGGAAACCATTTGGGGAAGCTCTTCCAGCCTTGTGGAAACCATTTGGGGAAGCTCTTCCAGCCTTGTGGCTTGAAGAGTTTGGTGCAGAGAAACCCAAGTGGTCTGCACAGATCCCTAAATCCTGTTGTGGGCTGATGTCACCGAGCCAGTCCAGGCTCTGCAGCAGGGTGGATTTGATTTAAAGTCGATTTAAATTACTAGTAAAAAGGCTCTATTTAAATAATGATTTTTAAAGAGCAACTGTCATTTCTGTCCCACAGCGGCTCCTCCTCTGACCCGCTGTTGACTCACTGACATTCCCATTCACTTTAATGAGACGGCTGGTGATGTGGCAGTGACACAACAAGGTGAGGGACATGGCGACAGCAGGTGAGTGAATGCCCGCTAACAGGCTCTGCCATAATGGATCTGAAATGACAGGTGTTCTTATTCTTGCTGGTAGTTAAAATCTTTACTATTTGCACACAAAATGAAGGTTTTCTATTTAGAATAAGCCGTCGGGTAGTAAAACAGTGATATCAGAACCGGTTCAATCATACGGTTTGTAGTGTACATAGATTTTCAAAACAATGGGATAAAATAATATTCCTGAACTTTTAGTTCATGATTACGGTGAAAATTGTGTAAATGCATCAATGCAGCGCATGTTATCTAAGCTTGCAAGACCTTTGATTCATTGAATGAGTTTACCAAAAATGTAAATATTGCAGAATATACAGCCTCATGCTACATAACTAAGCTCCATTTCATGCTGAATAAACTAAATTTATTAATGTATCTTAAATACATCTTTCGATAGATTTTTTTACTCCAAAAGCATGGGTAAAAGAAAGATTTAAATCAAAGAAATCTGATTTAGATTAAAAAAATAATAAATCATTTTTTTTGAATCACTGATTTTTATCCACCCTGCTCTGGAGGGATCCCAGTGATAATGTCAAGATCCACCCAGATGTCTGACCGACAGCCGCTGAGAGCCTCACCCAGCCGCTCCTGCCCCCTTTCACAGCCTGGCACTCCAGTAAGTGCTGAAGGGGCAGAACAGAGAGCCAGTGACTGACTTGGTTCTCGGTGATCACTCGGTTCTTGGTCTTCGAGGTGATGGGGAATAGCTGCAGCATTGGATCGATGCTGCAGCTACATAGGCGAGTATTTAATTCACACAAGGTAGAAGTTTTTACATTGTCTGAAACTGTTCTGGAATAACAGAAGACCGTCTCCCATCCACCTTTCCCAAACAAAAACGAAGAGGCAGAAAATGGGACCCCTGTGTAATGCTAATCACTGGCCTTTATTCCCATACTGTAAGAAAGTCATTGTGTACGAGGATCCGGTATCCCGCACTACATGGAAAACTGATTAATTATTACTAGACGGAGATCATATTGGCAGCCTGCGTTTACAAAAAGCATCCAAAGAAAAAAATAGGCCGCAGGGCGGGATGAAATTAGAGAAAAATTCTTCAAAGGCACAGCTATGGAAAGCAATCTGTGCGATGCCATCCAAGAAAGCACTCCAAGAGTTTAGACAAAACCAACTGGCTATTGACAAAATTCTCTTTTAGTATTAGTAATTCAAAGGCACATTAGTGGAATACCCATGAAATACTGAACAGCCAATTAGCCATTTGTTAGCCACATACTTGTTGGCAGCGCTGATCGGGATCTGGTCCGCTGCTGGTCTTCCAGCATGTGCGTCCAACCAAAGCCAGCTGAACAGCCGACTTCTGTCAGACCGGCTGCCATACACACGGGCTGAATGTCGGCCGGTTTTTATTGAACCAGCTGATGCCACCCAGCATTTGCCCCATGCTGTTGATTTCATCTTTTTTTGCTGTATGGTTTTTAACCAATAAAGAAATCGTTGGAGTGCGGCCATCCGGATTTAATTTTCTTTCTATTTGCCCCATCTACTAGGCTTTAGTGATATAAATGACATTTCATAACAGATTAGAAAGATTTTTAGTTTATTTACTTTTTTGATAGGGTTTACATACACCTTAAAGGACAAGTTCACCTTTGGAACATGTTCCACCCATATGAAGGATAGCACATGTAACATGTTCCATCCCCTGACTCTTCTTCGACTCTCCCTGTGACAGTGGACGGGGGATCTTCTCCCTGCAACCGCTATCAGAATTTTAAAAACAGTGCCAGCCGTGTCATTCACTCAGAGTTCTGCAAATGAACTTCATCTATTGTTGGCCACCTTGGCCGATGGCCTGTAGTTCTCAATGAACTGCGAGGGTGCTGGTGAGCGTCCTCGTAGTTCATGTTCATTCTTCCTGCCATTCAGTAACTTTCTGCCCTATGGAGGTACAAGCAGACAGCTTTGCTGCAGGATCCTGGCATTGCACACCCGCGATCTGCTGATCATGGGTGCAATGCCTTACAGGCTGCAGAGTAAAATAAAAAAATGCACTTTTTAAAACTGCAGAAAAAGTCCATTTATTTTTTTTTCGTAAAAGGTGAACTTGGTCTTTACCAGTGGTCACCAACCCTGTCCTCAGGGCCCACTAACAGGCCAGGTTTTATGTATTACCTTGGGGAGATGCAGACTAGAATACTGCAATCACTGAGAAGGAAATTATATCACCTGTGATGTATTTCAGTTATCTTGCAAACCTGGCCTGTTAGTGGGCCCTGAGGACAGAGTTGATGGCCATTGCTCTAACCTTTCGTAATCAAAGGTTATTGATGCCCAGACCAAATGAACTTGTAACTAATGATGGACTTATGACCAATTTTGCCTTCTTTAATGATTTTCTTCAAAGACAGTTTTGGTTTATTGCAATGCTCTAATACTGTAAATACCCTGGTGAAAGTGGTCATCAGACTGACAAATGGTGAAAATAAACCTTTGAAACACTGTACCTAAAGAAAAAAAAAAAAAAAGGAAAAGATGAGTATTTCTTTCCCTGTGCACAGTGAGTGCACACAAAGTAAAATAGTCCGACAACCATCTCTCATCACTGTTTACTAGCAGAGCCATGTGATCATCACGTCATAGCCGATAGGGTGATTGGGAGCCATACGTACAGTGCCCTGAAAAATAATTCATACCCCTTGAAATTGTTCACATTGTCATGTTAGGGAGGGAGGAGCTGGGAACCAAGGGATGATATACCTCAGGTAAGTACATGTAAAGGCAGTCACATCACGGATACTGTTGGGCTCTAGCTACAGGCATCAATCCAATTCGACCATATTTTAATCAAAACTTCTTTGGACAATTTCTACTCTCATAGAATACATAATTCTGTACAATGGTAACAGTATTAATAGTCTTTCACCATGTAGCTCATGTAGGTAGCTCCACCGACTTCCATCTTAACAAGATTTTCCTTCTTGCATAAAATAAGGTAAAAGGTAAGGCATAACTTGGCGTATCTTTCCCCCTCTATATACTCTAAATAACTCAACAGCAAGACCATAGGGTATAAAAAGGTATGACCGTGCCACATAAGTTACTCAGGGTGTCAGCTACTTCCTCCCAGTAAGGACAAAGCTTAGGACAGGACCAGACCCATGTGCCAAAAAGTGCCAGGCTCTCGGCACCTGTGTAATTTAATATCAGTATAAATGCAGCTGTTCTGTGAAGCCCTCGGAGGGTTGTTAGAGAACCTCGGTGAACAGCATCATGAAGGCCAAGGAACACACAAACCTGGTCAGGGATAAAGTTGGAGAAGTTTAAAGCAGGGTTAGGTTATAAAAGAACATCCCGCGGAGCACTGTTCAATCCATCATCCGAAAATGGGAGTATGGCACAACTGCAAACCTACCAAGACTTGGCCGTCCACCTAAACTGGCAGGCCGGGCAAGGAGAGCATTAATCAGAGAAGATGCCCATGGTAACTCTGGAGGAGCTGCAGAGATCCACATCTCATGAGGGAAAATCTGTCCACAGGACAACTATTAGTCGTGCTCTCCACAAACCTGGCCTTTATGGAAGAGTGGCAAGAAGAAAGCCATTGTTGAAAGAAAGTCAAAAGAAGTCCCGTTTGCAGTTTGTGAGAAGCCATGTGGGGGACACAGCAAACGTGGAAGAAGGTGCTCTGGTCAGACAAGACCAAAATTGAACTTTTAGGTCTAAAAGCAAACTTATGTGTGGCGGGAAAACTAACACTGCACATCACCCTAAACACACTATCCCCACCGTGAAACATGGTGGTGGCAGAATCATGGTGGCACTTTTCTTCAGCAGGGACAGGGAAGCTGGTCAGAGTTGATGGGAAGATGGATGGAGCCAAATACAGGGCAATAGTTGAAGAAATCCTGTTGGAGTCTGCAAAAAACTTGAGACTGGGGCGGAGGTTCACCTTCCAGCAGGACAACGACCATAAACATGCAGCCAGAGCTGAAATGTATAAAGGTAAATCCGCGCAGTGTCTAAGGTACTCCTGAAATATAGAGCTGCTGCCTCTACAGATATAGTTCCACCTAGGTGGAGTGTATTAGAAAGTGTGTGGAAAGCAAGAGTAGATATGGCGCTGCCCTTATGGGATGAAATTTTCCGTGGTGGACAATTGCCCTGTTTGGTACTTGATGTGATTGCTTTATTTGTGTGGATCCTAACTAGTGTGTGTAAATTACAAAAAGTGACAAAAAAACTTAAATAAAATTCCTGTGTACACCAGAAATAAATAATAATGGTTGCATATCGGAGTGTGTTCCAAAAATAAATACGTGAATGATTTTGGTTAAACTCTGATTATTTGTCAACACACGGCTGTTAGTTCTATTCTCATTCTAATGCATATTTTTATCTCATCATAATATGGGTGAAATTTCAAAATAAAGTGCCACAGTCTTATATTACATTATCTATATGAAAAAATAACAACGTGCAAATAGTGCAGGTGTTACGTCAAAGTGACTTGTGCTGGGTTATAAAAAAATAAAGTGACTTGTGTGCTTAAAACCAGTGTTGTTGGATAAGAAAAGTTCCTTTGATTACAAAAAGTCTTTTAGAGTGGTTCCGAGGGAAGCCCCTCTCTAGGAAACAAATTTATATGGGAAACTTCTTGTCCAGGTGCTGGCTTGGTAATTGTGCCTCAACAGTGTGCTCTTATTCTGCTTGCACTCACCAGATTTACTTCCCCCCTGCAGGGGTGCAGGCAGTCACAGTATTTGCCACTGTGTAGCACTCCTGGATGTCCCCGGTCTTTACTTTTAAATGTTGTTTTTACATATAAAAGAGGAGAAAAGCCCATAGTGTAAAACCGAATAAGGAAACGTTATTATAGCTGATAAAATAATGTATTTACATTTGCAAGGCAAAATACAAGCATAAAAGAAAGCGTTAGTCCCTTCATGAACAGCCTGTGTTCATTTAACTGGAGGTGCCGCAAGCCGTCCGTAAGTCGCCGCCCTACGCGCGTTTCGTCATCAGACTTCTACTGGGGCATCCATCTTGCTTTTTAGTCCAATACCCAGGGCTCCTCTCACTCAGGTTCCTTCCTGAGTCTCAAAACCAGGTCTATATCCCCCCTTCTGTCCATGTCAACAATGCAGCTAGGGATTTTGCAGAGCAGTGTTGGCAACTCTGCACATGCTCAGTTTTCAGCGAGTTCCTATGCTGAGCATTTCCTCCCTATCTGTGACTAGAGAGTCACATGTGGGTGTATAAAACAGAGAGGAGATAAGGGCGCTCTGGTGGACGTAGGTAGCTGGTCAGAGGGATGATAGTGATGAGATGGCACTTCTGGTAGTACTTTGGTTAGAGGAGAAGCAGGGAAAGATTGCCCCAAGCAAACTCAGAAAGAAAACAAATACGTCATCTTCACTCCAACTCTTTTTTTATGATTGGGATGTATCAATGCCACAAACCCTTTTGCCTTACATGTAGTTTTGTACAACATGGTAAAAAAAATTCACGATTAAAAATAAAAAAAATCATACAAAATTTTGGAATTCTACACCTGTTCTACAGACCATGTAGTATACTGCCTGACCTGCCCCTGCGGCCTCCACTATGTAGGTCGAACTATGCGCCCCCGACCCCAGCGTTTTGGAGAGCACCGCCGATTCGACGAGGCCGGTAAAGACGAGGCCGGTAAAGACCACCATAGCGTCCCGCGACATTAACATCCAACCATCATCCTAAATCCACCGTAGTTCTAAAAGTATGGATCATCGAATCCATACCAGCCACTCTCCCTGCGGCAGAGAGATTTAAACGTCCCAGCCAACGGGAGACTTATTGGATATTCGCTCTTGACGTACTTTCGCCTGGAGGTCTCAATGAAGAATTGGAAATTAGCACTTTACTCTAGATGATACATTTAACATACAGAATGTGATATTATGGTGTCTATTCGTTATCCACTACTAGTATACTATCCACCTTTAACCTCCTAACTTTATCTTGTGTAAGTTATATGATCTAATAGATTTAGTTGTTCATTTATCATTCATCCCTCCTTATTATCATATCCATACGTCATGGTGTTTACCTGTTCTACATATACATATCTGCCACAATCAAATACTATTTGTAGAGCATCCATTACATCTTATTACCTATTCCTATAAGTTAATTCCTTATAGTAGATTTGTGACCTTATTTGCTGGTGTGTAAACGCCCGGCCGCCCCTGTAACATACTCGCATACTTATTTACAGTCTATTATCGTCAGAGTATTGCTACAGGCATAATCTGCACTATTAGCATAAGTCATCCACCACCTCCTATTACCCTTCTGTAGTTTATAGACGCCCAGCCACCCCTATAACACTCCTATATACTAGTACACAGTTGAGTAACACCTCTCACCGTGAGATTATTGCTACAGGCATAACCTGCACAATTCGTACAACTTGTATAAGCATCCACTATTTTCCTCTATCTGTCCTTAGTGTATAGACGCCAGGCCGCCCTTGTAACACACCTATACACTTATTCATTGTAAAGTAATATTCAGCATTTTTTTTATCATTGTTACAGACATAATCAGTACAATTCACACAACATCCACTATATACTATCGCTTATTCCTTTTTTTTTAACCCCTTACAACAGATTTATTACTTCATTTGCATGTGTACAGACGCCTGGCCGCCCCTGTAACACAGGTGTATAGCTCCCCGGCTGCCCTTGTAACACGGCTACATATTTATTCATTGTTAATTCAACATTAGACTTACGACCTTATTTGCATGTGTACAAACGCCCGGCTGCCTTTGTACCACGTGCACATAGATGCCTGGCTGCCCCTGTAACACATGTGTATAAACGTCTGGTCGCCCTTGTAACACGGCTGTAGATTTATTCATTGTCAACTCAACATTAGACTTACGATCCTATTTGCATGTGTGCAAATGCCCGGCCGCCTTTGTAACACATGCATATAGACACCCGGCCGACCATGTAACACACCTGTATATTGATTCAATGTCAACCTTACGTTTGTATATTTATTTATTGTTAATTTAACCACTGCCATCTGTGCCCTGTACCCCTGTGTCAAATTCCTTCAGGACTTCATTGTATATAGCACTGACGTTAATGATCCATTTTGCGGGTGCACGGTTGTCTTGGCCGTCGTCCTAATACATCTGTCACTTCCCTTATCATTGTGTATTGAACATCTGCTCACACTCCTCCCCCTCACCATTCATAAGCCAGCTTGAGGAGTATGGGCGTAGGTCTGACGAAGGAGCCGCACATGCTCCGAAACGCGTTACTGCCCCCCTTCTCTACACTGACACCCTCAGCCTTGTGTGTCCCGCAGTGAATACAGGCTTCCCTGCCGCCTCCTCTTTCCAACACGCATGAGAACGCTTTACAGCTGCTGGAAGGCTCTACACTGCTCTCTACCACCATGCTGAGGATGGATACATGCCACAGATGAAGACTCCGATTTTATCATGTCTCAACACTCAATCTTGTAAGTGCTTTTAACCCTTTAAGCACCTTATTCAATTTTGCATACTGCACTTAGAGGCGCCTTTCTTTTCTTACACGTGGGTGTATACACAGTGGTAAATGACAGCCCACTCCCTCCCTCCTCCTTCATGCCCACCAACCAGCTAAACACAATGGGGGCGAGATATTACATGTAGATTAATGGAGGCTTCACCTCTCTCTTATTCTAAGACACAGGGTGGAGGGGCTTGACAGCCTGTGACTGGCAGAAATCCACCCACACAAAGATATTGCCAAAAAAAATAATAAAGATTTGATACCAAATATGACAATATAAAACCGTTTGTGATTTGTTTACTCTGTTACAAAAGCAGTTTTTTTTTTAATTTTTAGGGCCCTTTCACACCGAGCCGCATATAGCGTCGGCGGTAAAACGCCACTATTTTTAGTAGCGTTCTACCGTCGGATTAGCTGCGCATTTTGTCCACAGGCGGGGCGCTTTTACCCCCCGCTAGCGGCCGAGAAAGGGTTAAAACCGCCTGCAATGCGCCACAATAGCGGCGTTTTGCCGGCGGTATCCCAGCGCTGCCCCTTCGATTTCAATGGGGAGCAGCGGTGGAGGAGCGGTAAACACACCGCTCCTTCCCCGCTCCAAAGAAGCTGCTGACAGGACTTTTCCTGACGTCCTGCCAGCGCAGCGCTCCGGTGTATGCTGCAGCTGTTTGAGGGTGGATTGCAGGCGCCATTTTTAACGCTATAGCGTCTGCAAAAGGCCCTCGGTGTGAAAGGGGTCTTAAAGCGGTTGTAAACCACTGGACATTTTTTTTTCTCTGCAAGTTAAAGCCATAATGTGCTAGTATGCATCTCATACTAGTACATTATGTTAAACTTATCCTAAAATGAAGCCCTCCCTCCATCTTCACCCATCTTCCAGGTACGCGGACTTCGGCTCTGTCACTGGCTGCATCTGCGATGGCGTCGCTTCTGCCACAGGGCTCTGAAGGAAAAAAACGGGCGGCCGTTCCTTCAGAGCGCATGCGCCTGTGATGTCACCGGCTTCATGTACAGTAAATATCTTCTAAACGGCGCACGTTTAGGAGATATTTAATCCTATAGGTAAAGCCTTATTATAGGCTTACCTATAGGTTTAAGTCAGTGTTGGAAGTTAACTTCCACTTTAAACATGTGACCAGCAGCAGAGGACTAGAAACTCCTCCTGCTTATTTTTTCCTGCAGACAGGCTGGGAAAGATCTGAGTCATGTGACAGCTGTATATTTTTTTTTTAGGAAAAAGTACTTAAGATTTTTTTTTTTTATTTAATGGGCAGCATCCACATCTTTAGGAAGCAACCAACATAAGCTCTGCCCTACCACACCATAAGCTTAAAAAAAAAAACAGTTTGTCACATGACAGTTTTAGGTATGCATTTGGTGGTTGCAGGTTAAAAAAATACAAATAAAAAAGCTTTGCAGATAGTTTTAAAGCTGAATTCCAGGCATTCAGCCACTTTGTAAAAAGTGAAGGCACACCGAGTAAAGTCCAAGGAGCTGCATGACATCTCCTGGGCTTAGATCGATTTACATTTGACAGGTTTATTGTTCTGCATGAGAGACACTCCAGGGATCTGAGAGGAAACACACAAGGCAGCAATGCCCGCCTGCCTCTTCCCTCTGCTGCCCATTCACAGAAGCCTTTGTATTTTTTGAATGTGTTCACAAAATACAAAGGCTTCTGTGAATGAGCAGGAGAAGGGAGGGGCAGGCAAAGCAGCTGCAGCGACTCTCCTGTTCAAGATGCAGAGTTTAGAAGGATCAGTAAGTAATAGCTGTCTTTCAGGAATCTGTTAGCGCTATTATTTATATCTAAGGCCAGGAGGTGTCATGCACCTCAATGGACTTAACTCATAGTGTGCCTTCATTTTTTACAAAGGAGCTACATTTCTGGAATTCAGCTTTAGGCTACCGTTACACTGCAGTGCCCGGACGTTAGTGCTAAAGCGCCGCTCGTTTTTGCGATGTTTTTGGGACGAAAAATGGGTTAAAAGCTCCCGTGTTGCTGAGCTTCCGAAGCGCTGCCCACTCACTTCAATGGGTAGGGCATTTTGGGAGAACTATAAACAGCGCTCCAAAATCGCCCCAAAGATTCTGCTTGGAGGACTTTTCCTAAGTGTGAAAAGTCACACTGAAATGAATGGGAGGCGGTTTTCAGGCATTAGAGACTATTTCTAGCGCTAAAACGTCTGAAAACCACCTCAGTGTGAAGGCAGTGAAGGTAGTCTTAAAGTTTACTGTACATAAAACTTTTTTTGGTTAACTTTGGATAAAGTATGGCTAGGTTAAATTAGAACTTGTCACATTTTCAGTGTTATGTTGCGTTAGGGAGAATTCACTTCACCGAAAAAAAATTGTCAATTTTTTTTTTTTAATTGAATGAATTAAACATGGTTTTTAATAGAATATTGTACATATACATACATAAACACTGACAAAAGTGAGTACACCCCTCACATTATTGTAAATATTTTATTATATCTTTTCATGTGACAACACTGAAGAAATGACACTTTTCTACAATGTAAAGTAGTGAGTGTACAGCTTGTATAACAGTGTAAATTTGCTATCCCCTCAAAATAACTCAACACACAGCCATTAATGTCTAAACCGCTGGCAACAAGAGTGAGTACATCCCTAAGTGAAAGTGTCCAAATTGGGACCAAAGTGTCAATATTTTTTGTGGCCACCATTATTTTCCAGCACTGCCCTAACCCTCTTGGTAATGGAGTTCACCAGAGCTTCACAGGTTGCCACTGGAGTCCTCTTCTACTCCTCCATGATGACATCACAGAGCTGGTGGATATTAGAGACCTTGTGCTCCTCCACCTTCCGTTTGAGGATGTCCCACAGATGCTCAATAGGGTTTAGGTCTGGAGACATGCTTGGCCAGGCCGTCACCTTTACTCTCAGCTTCTTTCGCAAGGCAGTGGTCGTCTTGGAGGTGTGTTTGGGGTCGTTATGTTGGAATACTGCCCTGCGGTCCAGTACATGTTGGCAATCATGGTTCCCTCAATGAATTGTAGCTCGCCAGTGCCGGCAGCACTTAGGAAGCCCCAGACCATGACACTCCCACCACCATGCTTGACTGTAGGCAAGACACACTTTGTACTCTCACCTGGTTGCTGCCACACACACTTGACACCATCTGAACCAAATAAGTTTATCTTGGTCTCATCAGACCACAGAATATGGTTCCAGTAATCCATGTCCTTAGTCTGCTAGTCTTCAGCAATCTGTTTGCGGACTTTCTTGTGCATCATCCTTATAAGAGGCTTCCTTCTGGGATGACAGCCATGCAGACCAATTTGATGAAGTGTGTGGTGTATGGTCTGAGCACTGACAGGCTGACCCCTCCACCCCTTCAACCTCTGCAGCAATGCTGGCAGCACTCATATGTCTATTTCCCAAAGATAACCTCTGGATATGACACGGAGCACGTGCACTCAACCGTGCTGCATCTCAGTTTCAGGGTCTTGGCAATCATCTTATAGCCTAGACCAGGGGAATGGCAACCTCGGCACTCCAACTGTAGTGAAACTTCAAATCCTATCATGCCTCTAGGAGTCATGCCTGTGATTGTCAGGGTCTTGCAATGTCTCATGGGACTTGTAGTTTCAAAACAGCTGGAGGGCCGAGGTTGCCTAGACCATCTTTATGTAGAGCAACAATTGTTTTTTTCAGATCCTCAGAGTTCTTTGCCATGAGGTGCCATGTTGAACTTCCAGTGACCAGTATGAGAGAGAGAGAGATAACACCAAATTTAACACATCTGCTCCCCATTCACACCTGAAACCTTGTAACACTAACGAGTCACATGACAACGGGGAGGGAAAATTGCCAATTGGGCCCAATTTGGACATTTTCACTTAGGGGTGTCCTCACTTTTGTTGCCAGTGGTTTAAATGTCATTGGCTGTGTGTTTTTACTTTGAGGGGACAGCAAATTTACACTGTTATACAAGCTGTATACTCACTGCTTTACATTGTAGCAAAGTGTCATTTCTTCAGTGTTGTCACATGAAAAGATAATAAAATCTTTACAAAAATGTGAGGGGTATATATATCGCAATTCTTATGACAATAGAGTGTGTGTGTGTGTGTGTGTGTGTGTGTGTGTGTGTGTGTGTGTGTGTGTGTGTGTGTGTGTGTGTGTAAAATACAGAAGTGATGGATCCACCTCCAGTTTGCCGATTGGACACCAAAGGCTCTCCCCTCTTGTAGGTATGCTGTTAGTACTGTGCCATGAAGTAGAGCCCCATTGGCTCAGAGTGCTGAACCTTTCTCTTATGGTTGTACATAAAACTACTGGGAGATATATAAAAAAAAAAAAATCTCAGGTACTTGTACTAGCTGCCTTTAAAAAGTATTCTACATTTTTCATCTATTTTTCAATGAGGACATAACTGGATGAAATGCTGTTTTTTGCTGTTGAGTTGTGCTTCGCCCTTCAGCATCTGCCAAAAATGAAATGCAAATTTTAGGTGTGCTGACCCTTTAACAAGTTTCATCAGTCAATCGATGTGAGTCAGTTTCTCCGATGGAAAATCTCTCCTTGGCCGCGTAAACACTGAATAGTTCCTGATGAAGGAGGAGGAATTTTTACGGTGTGCTCCATATTCATGGAGTCTAAATATATCCCTTCTGAGGCTTTATTTACTCTCAGCCTCCCGCTGTCAAATCCTCGCCATTGTTATGCAGAGGTACACATGGAAGGAATTATTTATTGTCTAACCATTTTTACTGACCTGGAAATCAGAACTGCAGAGGCGAGCCATGGGCAGATTTCTCAGTGAGAACGAAGAGCACTCAATGAGCAAACTACACCCTTTACCTTCAATTTACCAGTGTGCTGGAAAGTGACTGTTCACCTAATAGTTGTACCATTCACAACCTTTAGGATCTCATCATAAACCATGGTCAAATCTTGAGAGCCATTTCCATTTATCAGGCCGAGCTCATGCTTTGTGAATGTGAACCCTGGATGCCGACCCACCTCCAGGACCCATGTGGCACCTGGCTGCATTTCATCTGAAAGGTCTTACATAAACAAGCCCTGGTTCACACTGCTGCGTGACTTGCGACACGTGGGGGTTGATTAAACTAAAAAAAAAAACTGGAAAGTGCAAAATCTGGTGCAGCTCTGCATAGAAACCAATCACCTTCTAGTTTTGTTTTGTTTTTTTGTCAAAACTTAATTGAACAAGCTGAAGTTAGAAGCTGATTGGCTACCAGCTGCACAAGATTCTGGAGGGATCCAGTTTTAGTAAATCTCACCCATAAAGTCACATGACAAGTCAAAACACATTTCAATGGTAGCGGTTTAAATTAATGCGACTCAAGCCGCAGCTACCAAAAAAAAAAAATTCATGCACTACTCTGATGGAACTCCAATGTGAGTCCAACAGACTCTTACGTCGCATGAAAGTCACACTGGAAATCGCACAATGGGGGTCACAGCAATATGAACCAAGCTAAATTATGCACCCGTTGTTGGTAAAGGGCTTGTCTCATTCCTCTGCTACATCTGCAGGGCAGCTAGATCTGCCTTAATGATCAGCGACGTACCCACCGCCTTCCGCTACTCTCTCGGGCTTTCCCTTCCCACAGGGAGACCAGAGTAACTAGCCAGCACATCCGCCGGCCGGCTTGACAGCCAAGCAACACCGGGATCGGCTTTGATTGGCTGTTTGTGTCAATGGCGCCATATTTTAAAAATCAAAAGTATTCAAAAACACAGACCTTGGCGTTTTAAAAGCTTTCAATGGCAATAGGAAGGATTTGGGGTCTTTCAGACCTCAGATGCCTCCATTAGGTGTACCTGTCACATGCCTTTTGCTGTCACAAGGGTGTTTACATTTCTTGCAACAGAACATAAACACGATTAAAAATCTAAAGCAATAGTGTAAAAAAAGTAAAAAAAAAAAAGTAAAGTGCCCCCATTCCCCCATACTAGCATGCAAAGGCGAACGCACATGTCAGTCCCATGGATGCAAACAACGATCGCCTCACACAGATCATAGCCAGTAATTCTAAAGTTGTAACCTGAAAAGGCTTTTAAAGCGTCGCCTATGGATAGTAAAATTTACGACGTCTGTAGCCGTTGCACAGGCGTGTGCAATTTTAAAGCCTGACATGTTTGGTATCCATTTACTCGACATAACACCATCTTTTATATTTTACAAAAAAATGTGGGTTATGTATTGTGTTTTTTACTTTAAAGCTCGAAAATGTGCATTTGTTCTCAAAAAATTGCGTTTGAAGAACCGCTGCGCAAATACCATGTGACAAAAAGTTGCAACACCCACCAATTTATTCTCTAGGGCCTCTGCTTAAACATGTGTTTTGTTTTTTTTTGTTTGCAGGTTCCAACAAAATTTCTAGCAAAAAATAGATTTTTAGGCCTCGTGTACACTGGACGTTATAAAAACGTCAGTAGCTTTAGCTGTAGAACGCTGCATTAATGCAAGTTTTTTAGCTCTTTGCAGCGTTTTTGCATTAGAGTTTTAAGCGTTTTTTTAGCAAAGCTATACTCGCACCAAAGCTTATGGCTCAAAAGTGCTCATAAAACGCAGCATAGCCACGTTTTTCAGTTTTAAGCAGGATTTTTTAAAATTAGAGCGTATTTGCAGCTGAAAAAGCTCCTCTTCAAACCCACTAGTTCTGGGTTTTTGTGCATGGATGCATAGGATAACATGCTGGGGAGTTTATTGCCTGTCGGAAAAAAAAAAAAAGAAAAAAAAAGTCTGAAGCCAAAAAGCAGCTGTAAAAACGTGTTACGAGGCATTACCTGTAAACAAAAAAGTGTTAAAAAAAAAAAAAACTGGCTAAAAGAGAACAGACTTACTGGCTGGCTCACTAGGTGAAAATAAAAGTAAAGAAAGACTAGAAAAAAGAAAAATCGAATGCATCCACATATACCAAACGCTAATGATATCTATTGAATATGTGTAATAGTACATAAACTATAATAGATAGATAGATAGATAGATAGATAGATAGATAGATAGATAGATAGATAGATAGATAGATAGATAGATAGATAGATAGATAGATAGATAGATAGATAGATAGATAGATAGCGATATAGAGATATATATCTCTATATCTATCTATCTCTAGAGATAGATATCTAGATCTATCCATATCCATCTATATATATATATAGATATAGCACATTTATGGATATAGATGTATATATAGCAATGCAAAAATAAAGTGCAAATGCCAAAATATGTGCAAGAAATATAAAGTGCTAAAAATATATGCAAAAAGTGCAAAAAAGTCCATTAATAAATTACCAAGTCCATTTGTGATACTGAGAACAACAAGTCCCAGCATACCCACTTCTCAATCTTCTTAGAAAATATGCAATTTGCTGATTAATGACACCCAGTGCGAATCCTTCACCATCCACACCAAACTGACTCACCAGAAACAATGGCTGATCAAATTATAGATCAGCAAATGCGCTCCACAATTGATGCATGGGGGGGTTGATCCACACGCTCCTAGTGCTTAATCTGATCTTCTGCGCAAGAATCCCCTCAGGCTCATCTCGACAACATATGGAGAAATAAGGGAAGGAGGACTTCCATAGCATAACACTGTATAAAAACTAAACTTTTATTAAAAGCATAAAATAATTCACTCACATGTGATAACAACACTAGGGAGAGAACGCAAGTGTGATGTTTAGCCTGTCGCCTCCGGCCGTATCCCTCAGACCCTGCGTGCAATGCAGGCGTGTGCGATGACGTCAGAGTCCCTTCCCCCACCCTACGCGTTTCGTCATTCGACATCCTCACGGAGCGGTAGGCGACTGCAACACTAACTTTGAAGGAAATCACCACGTAAGAGGCTGCAGAGGGGGCTGATCTATATCAGACATTTGTGAACACAGCCAGGACCCCAGAATTAACATGATCATGTTGTCTCTGAGCTAACATCTCAATGCTAGGAAGTGGATGGTGACCCCGAATGATGCCTGAGTAAAGATGGCACCCTGCTTCTGAAGAGAAAAGCAGATGAAGGGATTGTCAAGGAGGAGCACTGCGAGCTCTGCTGGAGGTAATAAATACCTGGAAGTGTTACAGTGACTCCTTACTTAGCATGCATGGACTTAAGAAAATAATCTCCGATGATGGGTCTGCTTCAAAGGTAAGTTCCCATCCAAGAGATCATTGCCGGGTCATACGGGTTAGAACCTTAACCATGAACAATTACACAATTACAATTACACAATTACAATTACACAATTACAAGTACACAAACACAAGTACACAAACACAAGTACACAAACACAAGTACACAAACACAAGTACACAACTACACAAAAATGTGGCCATATTCATTTAGGGGACCAGCTGTAAAAATATTCGCATTCGGGTGGAAGGAGAAGGGATTGCCACTAGCAAAGGAAGGGAGGAGGAATTTCATGAAGGGGACACAAAGAAACACAAATCTGGGAATGGTATATTGCCTGCTGAAGCGGAATTCTCCCACGTTCCTGTCTTTGGAATATTTACAGTCACCGCTACCCCTCTCCTCTCCTGCAGCCACTGTACTCAGGAAATCCTCTGCCAATTATTATGCTGACCACCACATATTTGACCGAGATCAAAGCCCCTCAGAAGTGCCAGCTCAGCGGTCGAGGTTTTATGACCACCCGTCATGTGCTTCTCCGACACGTGTGCTGAGGCTCCACCAAGGGAAGAGCATTATGTATTACTACACAAAAATTGCTCTTCCTAAAGAGGACCTGTCACTAACAAATGATATTCCTTTATCCATTTTCAATAAGAGTTATTAATGTAGAACTTTATGCAAACCTTTTTAACCACTTAAGGAGCGAATGACTTTTCCCCCCTTAATGGCCAGGCCATTTTTTTGCGATACCGCACTGCGACGCTTTAACTGACAATTGTGCGGTTGTGCAACGCTGTACCCAAACAAAATTGATGTCTTTTTTTTCCCCCCACAAATAGAGCTTCCTTTTGGTGTTATTTGATCACCTCTGCAGTTTTTATTTTTTGCGCTATAAACAAAAAGGACAATTTTGAAAAAATAGTTTTTTTACTTTTTGCTATAAAATATAAAAACGAATTTCTTCATCAGTTTAGGCAAATATGCATTCTTCTACATAATTGTTAAAGAAAAAATAATGGCAATAAGCATATATTGATTGGTTTGTGCAAAAGTTAGTGTCTACAAAATAGGGGATATATTTATGGCATATTTATTTTATTTATTTACTAATGAAGGCGGTAATCAGCGATTTTTTTTTTTTTTTTAGCAGGACTGCAAAATTGCAGCGGACAGATGGGTCACTTGACACTTTTTTGGAACCATTGACATGATTACAGTGATCAGAGCTAAAACTAGCCACTGATTACTGTATAAATGTCACTGGCAGGGCAGGGGTTAACACTAGGGGGCGATCAAGGGGTTGTGTTCCCTGGAAGGTGTTTCTAACTGTGGGGGGGGGAAATGGGACTGACTGGGGGACAAGAGAGATCGCTGTTCCTGATTACTAGGAACAGACGGTCAACACTGTACTCCCCTGTCAGAATGGGGATCTGTTTACACTGACAGATCCCTGTTCTGCATCCGAGGAGCAATCGCAGCTCCCCCGTTGTGCAGCGGGCGCGTGCCCACAGTGACTCATGTACGAAACAACGTACAAGTACATTGTTTCACGCAATAGGGCCTCCTCGCTGCATAGACGGTGAGTGGTGCTTAAGTGGTTAAAGAAAAAAAATCCAGTGAGCAGCTGTTGTGTGGACAAAAATACAATGAAATGAATATTTGAGGGGAAATCACAAGAGGGGATCTATCCGGGAACATGGACGGCTACTAGTGGCTAAAGAGGGCAATGAAGGAGAGTGAGCAAAAATCAATCCAAAATTTATTGAAATATCAAAACTACATAGAAGTAAAACATTTTGCTTCAAAAAGGAAGCTGGGTATATATATATTAATAGCTGGTCCTAATGAACAACCATGGAATAGTACACCAGGTGTGGAGTTACATGTGGTGTACCAATGAAACAGATAGACAGACAGTAGACACACAATAAACACACAAAAGACACAAGACACACAAGCAGTGCAGGCGCCTGTATTACCACACATGCATAGAAACCCCACAGGCTAATCAGTGATTAGTAATCACCAATAGGGAGGTTAAATAATAAAAGGTAATAAGGATGGGTACAGGGGAAACTATGCATGTGTGGCCCCCTGCTAACATATAGTTCTAATTGGATGTGCTGAAGATGATTCAAATTATACAAATGCATGCGTATGCAGGAGGCATTTCTTAAAGTGGAGCTCCACCCACTATTACAACTCTTCAGCATCCCTCACTAAACTGTGCACCGTAAGCGAATTGGATATTTTTAATTTTTTTTCTCAGCACCTACTGTATATCTGCTGTATTCATTTTTCACTTCCTCCTCCCTGGCCGTGGCCCATCGCATCATTTCCTGTTTGCAATGCCTTCTGGGAAGGGACGGCAACTTCCTCTGACACTGCCGTTGCTATGGAAACCTGACCTGAAACCTATTACACTGCTTGTGCTGCACTGAGCATGTGCGAGATCTGCAAGGATGAGTTCCAGGAAGAAATACAGTCTGGCTTCAGATGCCCACACTTAAGATGGCCACGGCCTGCTGTAAGTTTATAAAATAACAAACTACTGCTATAAACTAACAAAACAGACCTTAGTTTACAGACTAACTTTACTAGAATACCTTATGCCTGTGTATTATAGGGGCATTTTTATTTAAAAAGTATAATTTCAGCCGGAACACCACTGTAAAGATGTGTCAGTTCCACAGAAAAGATTGTAGCTTGAACAGAGTTCACATATCTTTGAACCAGTGCAAGACTGATTGATAGTCAGGCAGTACTTAGGTGACAGTTGTCAAAGGAAAAATGGCCTTAATCGAAGTAGATTTGAATAATGCTACTACAGGTATCCACTTGACCATCACCAGGGCACAACCAGCACTGACAAAACGTCCATCACAGCAGACTATCCCGGGATCGATGTCTGTCCCCAGGCCACACCGTTCGTTAATAGCAGAATGTCTAAACTTAGATGCAATCATATATAAGTGAATGTTATAGTTGTAACGTTACCGCCTTCCTTCCCACTGCAGGGGTGCTGGCCGTGAGCTCAGATGCTTCAGAAGCGGCATAGCAGTCTCGTCGTGTTCCCATCCATCAGGGGAGGACAGACCAGCGGGCGCTGTTGAATGTGCCGTGCTGTGTATTTGCCAATTCTCCGCTCGTTTTCCGGCCGCGCTGCGGCGGTAGCTTAAAGCAGATTGCGACTTCACCTGTGACAGCTTCAGCTGTGTGGGCTAGGTACTTCGCTCAAAAGTTTCTCCGCTTCCCATTATGCTTGGGGGGATCACTGTTGCGGCGTCTGCACACGGCAATTACGTCGACGCGTTTTGCAACGTCAGGTCACTTAGCTTCAACTGGACGTCCATAGCGGGCAGATCCCCTCTTGCGATTCCCCTTGGAATATTCATTTCATTGTATGCTGTTTTTTGACTATGGCTGGAGCCTCTAATTTAGAGGAGTGGCAGTGAGTGAGCAACCACCACTACACAAGTGGCGTGAGTTAGAAGGGTGGTTAGCTTTTTGTGGTGTGGACAAAATGCCTTGATGTCAGAGGAGAATGGGCAGACTGGTTCAAGATAGAAAAGCAACAGTAACTCAAATAACCACTCATTACAACCGAGGCATGCAGAATACCAGCTCTGAACGCACAACACATCGAACCTTGAAGCAGATGGGCTACAGCAGCAGAACACCACACCGGGTGCCACTCCTGTCAGCTAAGAACAGAAAACTGAAGCTACAATTCGCACAGGATCACCAAAATTGGACATTAGAAGTTTGGAAAAACGTTGCCTAGTCTGAGGAGTCTCAATTTCAACTGACATTCAGATGGTAGGGTCAGAATTTGGCCTAAACATGAAAGTATGGGTCCATCCTGCCTTGTATCAACGGTTCAGGCTGGTGGCGTAATGGTGGGGGGGATATTTCCTTGGCACACTTTGGGCTCCTTAGTACCAGTTGAGCATCATTTAAATACTACGGCCTTCCTGAGTATTGTTGCTGACCATGTCCATCCCTTTATGACTACAGTGTCCCCATCTTCTGAAGGCTCCTTCCAGCAGGATAATGCACCATGTCACAAAGATCAAATCATCTCACCACTGGACAATGAGGTCTCTGTACTCCAATGGCCTCCACACTCACCACATCTCATCCAATAGAGCACCTTTGGGATGTGGAGGAACGGGTGATTTGCATCATGGATGCCGACAAATCTGCAGCAATTGCATGATGCTATCATATCAATATGGACCAAAATCTGAGGAATGTTTCCAACACCTGGGCGAACCATTTTTGAATGGACACTTGCACAATGATGAGTTGCAGTGCAATATGAAGATTACAGTCTACTCTACCTGGTTTTGTTGCTGGGCCCTGGGGCCATAATCTGAATAACTGCATAATCCATTGACTTTTGATCCTGATCTCTGAACTTTCTGCATTACTTCGCCTGACCCCTGAAGCTAGGTGCGCTACCTAATCCTGACCCCTGAAGCTAGGTGCGCTACCTAATCCTGACCCCTGAAGCTAGGTGCGCTACCTAATCCTGACCCCTGAAGCTAGGTGCGCTACCTAATCCTGACCCCTGAAGCTAGGTGCGCTACCTAATCCTGACCCCTGCACTCAACTGCTTTACACTCTTGAGCGACAGCAGCGTAGGTTCGGGTTTTATTTAAGCCTTGCCCTCTGGTGGCGTAATGTGGCCACACCTTTTCATGATGTGTTTTTATACTCCCGATGCCTGCCTCTTGTTACAAAAGTTTGTGACCACGGGGCGTGTTTTATTTTTATTTTTTATTTTTTTTAAAGAGGGTGTGGAATTGTGGATGTGACTAAAAAGATTTGGTTTTGTGGGTGTGGTCAGTAGGGTGTCTCTGGATTTCATTTTGAAAATCTACTAACCTTAAAGAGGTGTAAATTCTCTGGAAAAAATAGCCAGGCCCACTGAGGGTCAATGCTTTAAAAATTACCTGTAGGTACAAAAGTGTAAG